>VTPC01090748.1:100483-211457 GCA_011009095.1 Ignelater luminosus
TGGAAGGCAACTATGCTGACCATTACACCACCATCGCTAGGTGTTTTTTAGGTCTTTTATAATGTCAATCTCGATATTGCTTGTTCGTCGGTTAGTGTAATAGAATTGCATAACGAAATAAAAAAAAATTGCGATGGCCGAGAATCGAACTCGGATCAACTGCTTGGAAGGCAACTATACTCATATTAGACCACTATCACCAGATATTCTGCAAGCCTGTGCGTGTATCCTGTTTGGTTCACGTCAGACATAATGGAGGATATTAAAAGAAAAGAAAAGGGTAGAATGAAATATAAATAAACCAGCAATACTGAATATTCGAATGAATTCAAGCTTTTAAGAACGAAGGTTAAACAAGACATAAATACTGCGTGTACCACTTAGGTGTCGGAAATAGAAATTAACCTGATTACTAATAGTAATGCTTTTTTTCATTTATTATTATAAAATCATCGAGACAAAATAATCAGTGCGATAGTAACGACATGTGCTACAATGACACACTGTTAGAAAGGAAGGATATCGTAGGTGGGTTTGCTGACTATTTCAAGTTCGTCTATCGAGGTGATAAAGCAGATTATACTATTAATGAATATTGTATGTTGTCAACACTTATCCTGTTTACAATTATTGAAAAGGACATACGTCAGGCAATTAAAGCCAAGGAGGTTGGTTGGTCCAGATGGCCTGCCTCCATATTTATTTAAGGGTTTCTTACAAAACGCTTAACTTATATAGTTAATTTAATATGGCATGCATCGGTCTTTTTAGAAAAGTGCCCTGTTTATAAATCCGGGAATCTATGATTAATGTAACTAATTACAGATCTGTAGCGCTACTCTCCACAATTGATTTACCGATTTATACGGGCTCACTCGACATCTATAAATCTAACCCAGTTGATCACGACGTTCTCTTGAAACAATTGCATCACTATGGTTTCTTTAATCCCCTGTTAGAATTAATGATGTTCTACCTAAAGGACCACAGACAGTATGTGGCTGCATCAGAAAGATTTCCAACTCTTGAAGGGATACCTTAAGGTTCGAATTTTGGGCCACTGTTGTTCTTATTAATAATAAACGACTTAACCAAAGTATTATTTTTATCTAATTACCAGCTCTTTGCAAGATAATTTCAAATTATATTAAATTATAAAATTGTTATCGAACTGGAATGATACAAGCCGACCGACCTAGCAAGAATAAACCAATGATCCATAGAGAATCATCTCTATTTTAATATCAACAAATGTGTCTTTGTACCATTTATAAGAAAAACAGCTGCCTACACTTACAATTACGCTTTGGGAAATACTGTTTTGTGTAAAAGACTTGGGGTACCGTTCGATACGAGACTTACATTTAATGATTATGTAATACAGAGAATAGACCAGGTTTATCAATATTTTCAAACTAGAATTTTTAGATATTAAATTGTTCATTGTACTTTATGAGAGTCTTGTTAGATATCATCTAGAATAAGTCTCGGTCGTTTTGTCTCCGTATTATCACGTTCACAAAAATCGTATAGAAATGGCAGAAAACAGATTTTTACGATTTACGTGTATATTTCAAAAAGTATGGACAGTATACCTATGATACATCTTCTTATGTACCGCCGCCGGCAGGAATTTGATATAATCGCTTTAGAAAGGTGTAGATTTGTAGATGCCATGTTTATCTTTAAAATTATTAGCGACC
The DNA here is from genome assembly GCA_011009095.1 of Ignelater luminosus. NCBI lineage: Eukaryota > Metazoa > Arthropoda > Insecta > Coleoptera > Elateridae > Ignelater > Ignelater luminosus. The sequence continues at coordinate 102,187 of VTPC01090748.1, forward strand.
TTTTAGATGCACTAACAATACTTCAAAACCTAAATTTCACAGTTCCTTGGTTTTAATTCAAAAACGTCCGAGATCTTTTACACAACTTATTGCAGAACGAATTATTGCATCAATTCTACCATAAACAAAATGTGCACAGTGGTAAACCAAATGGCCGATTGTGATATCTTCTTTACTCTCTAAATATATACATTTCAGAAGTCTGTTCGGCGGTATTTATTCCATTTGGAGGAGTGATTTCTAGGTTACAATATTTGAATTTCGTGTACATATAATTTTTATACATTCTACGCTTTCAGTTGTAATCTTCTTTTTGTGACCTGTTATTGCATCTTTCTATTGGTCGCAATGAAATAAAACCGTTTGCAATGTTAATGTAGTTGTTGCTTATTCGTCAAGTTCATTAAACAGAATTGAGTAACGAAATAAAAGAAACTTGCGACAGCCAAGAAGCAAACTCGGATCAATTGATTGGACGGCAACTATGCTGACCATTACACCACCACAGCTGGTTATTCTTTGGGTCTTTTATAATGTCAATCTCGATATTGTTTGTTTACTGGTCAATGTAGTAGAATCGATTAACAAAATAAAAAAGAAATTGGGAAGGCCGAGAATCAAACTTGGAATAACTGCTTGGAAGGCAGCTGCTCTGAGCATTACACCGCCATCGCTGGAAAGTCTTTAGGCCTTTCATAATGGTATTTCAATATTGTTTGTTTATCGGTTAACTGAATAGAATCGATTAACAAAATAAGGTCGAGAATCTAACTCGGATCAACTGACCGTTACACCACTATCGCCAGAGGTTGTCAAGCATTTTATAATTCTAAACTGGTTATTGTTAGTTAATCAGTTTAATAAGTAAAATTACGGAATAAAAAGAATTGCGATGGCTGAGAATCGAACTTGGATCAACTTCTTGGAAGGCAATTATGCTGATCATTACACCACCATCGCTGAAGGTTTGTCACCATTGGCTGTCCTTTAGGCTTTCTATAATGTTAATCTGGGTATTGCTGGGGATCAACTGCTTGGAAGGAAACTATGCTGACCATTACTTTTCCATCTCTAGTTTTTTAAGGAGATAATTCTTTAATAAGGAATGATGTGTTATGGTGCACTTAACACAACCATCGAGGAGAATAGAAAAGTGTAATTTCTACCAATTGTAAGATTAGAGAAAAAGGAATATGATTATATCATTGTCAGACTTTGGGATGGCGGAAGCCAGGAGTAGTTGTTCATAGACGCGCGACTAACAATAACTCAACTTAAGTGGACGACATTAATAATGACAGTTTTTTCAAGATTCTCTTCAAAAAGATGTGCTCGTCTGGAAGTTAAGAAACTGAGAAGATCGAAAACTTAATATTTTAAAATATTTTGTACACCGAAAGTTCCTAATACGCCGTCAATGAATGTTGTTTTCTGCATATAGAAACGGGGCAAGAAACACATGCGGAGAGTGGAGTAAGTGAGTCAGTCAGAGGTTAGGATGAATAATGCGGTTAGTGGTGCCCGTATTAATAATTGCCCTCTGCGATTCCAAATTCTGATCATTACTTATTAAAATGTATCGCTGTGTATTACTCTAGTTAGTAAAATAGAGAATTGAACTGATACGATATTAAATTATGAAAATACTTGCAAGTGATTGGAAGAATACTCAAGACTCTCTCTTTCTCTTTGTCTCTTTTTACAATTTTATGTTAGAAACCGAAGAAGTAAAATTTACAAGTGACAGTTCCACTTAAGCCAATTCTGTCATAACAGTTGCTTTTGGTATCTATTTGATGCGCTATCTGCTAATTTGTATGTATGTGTGATATAATATAACTTTGTTTTATTTATAAGGTTTCAGATGACTATTATGTCATTCGATGTTTGTACAGGGCAGTTGTAAATGTCTAAAGTTCACCAACTTCAAACATAAATGTCTTAGTAAAAGGAATGATAAACATCTCAATCTTATAAATGGAATACATTGTCTATTCTCACCGCATTTGGTGTAAAATTACCTCTTGATTAATATCAGTTTATGTATAACTACGATGGTCACATTTTAAAATAATTCTGGTTATGTACAAATTAAAATCTGAATGTTGTTATTTTAGGTATTTACGTCAGAGTTAGTTTTGGAACTGAGAACGTATGTTGTCTTCACAGTTTTGATTGTCAATTCTAGTGACAAGTTACATTTTTAGAAACAGTAATCAAAATGTTGCACCAATGTTAAAAGGAAAGTACATTCATTACCGTTACATCTACGCAGATAAATTAAAGAATTAACTTCGAAATCGATGGCGATTTGGGCATCCTTTATTACTACATATTGCCAAAATGTTGAAGCTGTTATAAAACAAAAGAGAGAGGTCTGTAAGAGGTAGAAAGATGCCAAGAATGAAATTGTGTTACAGACGGAAAATGATTTCTTTCAAAAATCTCCGAAATTTCCGTTCCGTTTTTTTCATTGAACGCTTACCTTCCTAATAAATCTACACAATGTGTAGTGTTCCATTTAGCATTAGCAATGTTTCTAGTTGACAGTTGCGCTGCGTTCAATAGAACTAAAATGCGCGGAATTCAAATTCTGCGATATCTATTGAAACGCCCGATTTAAAAAATCTATCTAATTTTGACTCACTTCCTACTTTTGCTTTATTACAGTTCCAATAATCCCTGAAATAGTATCAACAAGATTTTGACAATATTCAGAAATAAAAGATGCCCAGATTTGGATTTGGAATTTAATTCCTTAATTGACTTGGATAGATGTAACGGCAACGGATGTGCTTTTTTGGCACAGGGCTTGTATGTATCATATAAGCAAAGAGAGACGTTTTATGTTCATAGCCATAGGGGTAAATATTTTCTGGACACTCGTTGTATTTTTGTAAACAAATAATCAACTGCCTTATGGAGAAGTCGAATGACATCTTCTTGCCATACTCTGATAGCAAATTATCATGGTAATGTTTCGGGAATTTCTGAATACTTAAGTATGTAGCTGTGAATTTGTAAGATGTGTTTCCTTCCCATCATGATAAGATCACTAGCCGTTACTGTTGACAGAATATTAGTAGTCACCGAGTGTCTTTATAATGTTTGTAAACAAATACACATAATAAGACTAAATACTGCAAATCAAGATTTTCTAGTCCTACTCAACTTTTAAGACATTTGGGTTGTATTTTCAAATTTAAAGTTCGTTAAGTTTCTTATTATTTTTGTATTGCAAAACTAGTAAGATTTTTGTTGCTAATAATAAAAAAAAATGAAATACAATAAACCATTTTTCGGGTTATACTATACAATTATACTTTAACAGTTTTCTTTTTTATTACAGGCGTAAAGCGAACGAGGTCCAGCTCCTAGAAGACACAATTAGAGCTCGCAATGAACAACATAAAAAGGCGGGCATAGAATTAGATGCTACATGCCAAATATGCCTTAAGACTAAATTTGCGGATGGTGTTGGCCACCTTTGTAATTATTGTAACATCAGATGTTGTGCACGATGTGGTGGAAAGGTTACACTTAGATCTAATAAGGTAAGGACTAAGGACGTTAAAATTTTTATGTTTTATATCAAATCGTTGAGAAAATTAATAAATGAAGAGAATTAGTTATTACCACATGAAAGTTTCTAATAAATGCACGAGTGCAGCTTAGATAAATTAATTTGTTTTACACTATGGAGTTAGTTTAACTTAATCATGTTTACCTGTTCGACGGTAGTTAATAGTTTGTTGTTCTTGCGGGTTAAAGTTTGTATTATATCATGTAGGATATAGTCTATCGATGATGAACAAGCTCTACGGTATTTACAGCATTGAAAATTCACTCTGCCAAGTAGAATATGTAAGTTTTACGGCATTAAAGTTTTTCTTTTACTTAGAGATCCTGGATTGGTATTCCTTAATACCTGAACTTGACTTTAGAATCTTCAATAATTTAGAAACGAAAACTAATACGAGTATACTATACAGGGTGTCAACGGAAAATGGAAACAGTTGACCATTTGCTCATAATTTGAACCAGAGGTCTCAATTGAAATGACATCATATTTGCCATTTTTCGACTAAAAGTGAAATACTCAAGCGAAAGTTCATTTTTTTAAAATAGTACTTTGCATATGTTTTTTTAGCATTTAAATTGATATGTATTTGATATATCTTGTTTTAAGATAACCTCAAAAATCCTCAATCTTCTTAAAACAGGAGGACCACACCATTTTGGAAATTTTTGTCAACTATTCTGTAAACTGCAAAGAATGTTACTTGTCTTTTCATTACCAATGTTACTTCTCGACTAAAGGGAAACTCTATTTGTTTTATACTGTCCTCGATTTCCTGGGAAAAATTGATGATTATTCATTTTTTCAAATAGCAACAGTTTTATTATCACTTTTAATGAAATCCAGACTTATTTTCTTTTAAATAAGCACATCGCTTTCATAATTTTATTTTTATTAATACAAGATGGTTTAAAATGGAAACGGTTGCAGATAGAAAACATCTAGGAATGCAAAGATTTTCAAATTTTGGCGGTCATTTTGACCATGTTCTCGAAGAAATATCGAAAAACGAAGACACCACGTCGTCTTTAGTTTTTGATGTAGAATCCAAATCTGAAGCCAAAATTCCAAAATTTAAGAAAATGCGGACAGACAGACGGACAGACAGATAGACAGACAGACAGACAGACAGACAGACAGACAGACAGACTTCGCAAATTCAGTAACGACTCCTATCGGAGTTCGTTGATAAAACTTTTGAAAGGATTTGATCAGGAAGGCGTCCTCTAGAACCTAACATGATCAGCTTCATTTTTTTCTTAATAGTAAATAACTGGCTACGGTAACTACAATCTTTTTTTTTTAATTATACCATGTCTAGTAGAATAGAATCGATGGAAAATCTTACTCTCTTTAAAGATGTTCAATTGTTTTGCACCCTTACACAACAATTGTTTTGGATAAAAATACGTAAGGTGTAAAAATATTAGTAAGCCATTATTTAATGTAAAACACTCGAGCAATCTAACAATTGCATTGTTTACTAGTATCAAGAGCGGTATTGCATTGTTGAATGTCCTTTACAATGTTGAAAAAAAGTAGTTAATGTTAAAAATTAATTTAGTGTACCGTTTATGTAATCGCATCAAGGAAAGGCTGAAATCGTTTAAATTTCGAATTCCTTAAGAAATACTACACGTGCTGTTGCTGTGTATTAGACATCGATTGTTTCAAAATCAAGAAGAAAGAAGTCGTTAGTGCTTCAGTTGTCAACCTAAATAATGAACCTAAAAGTCGCTATCTGAATTAGGAGAAAACCTCAAATTTTAATTTTGGCTAGAAGAAAGGCTTAAAAAAATTGTTATGTAAGGAGCCAAAATAATTGAACTCCCGTACAAAGAATAAAATCTTCTATCACTCACTTAGCCTACTAGATATGGCGTAATTTAGAAAATCATAGTTGATGTTAGTATACAGAAACAAATGAAGATGATCATGTTAGGCCCAGAGGATGCCGCCTTCCCGATCAAATTCTTTTGATAATTTCTTTTTTCTATTTGTTTTTATTGTAAACCCCCTCAATAAGTGTTTCTTTGTTTTTCAGTTATAGGCAAAAATTGATTTTTCTCGAATTTCATCAACTGGCCATATCTTTGTTATTTGAAAAGTTAAGAGAAAATTGTTCGGGACCTTTTTGTATGGTTTGATTTCTAGAATAAAGTAACTACTTTAGACTTTTGTTGTATTCAATTGTTTTCGAGTTGTATAACAAAAAAGGCAATTTTTATGCGTAAACCTAGTAGGTCTTGAAATAGCTTAATTCACTGTTGGTTTATTATATTTATTTTAAACAATAACGAAGGTATAACAACATTAATGTAACTCGTTAATAACGTTTTCGTTTAGTTGCTCAATTATCACTTGCTCGGATTTCTAAATGACAAGCTTCTCAAACCCCGCGTTTCCCTTGAATTTGGTCCACCCTGTACGATTAAGAATTGTCTTTAGACAATACCGTTGCCTCATAATCTGAAATCCGATTCCGTAGCTTAGAATGATGATTCAACAGCATTCTAGTTTTCTGATTTTATTTACTAATTGGCAACAACGCATCTGCATTCTATTTTACCTTATCTGAATTACAAATTGATTTAGCAAGGTAGTAAGTCTAGAACTGACATTTGTGAACGATCTTCAATAGCAGAACTCTTGCATCTGTTGTAGAGATCCAAATTAGTATTTCAGTCGATACATATAAGGAACTAGTCCATCATCTTTCCATTTACAAATTATTTAGAAATCATGGGACTAGCATGCAGAGCACGTTAAAGATCAATTATGGCAAGTGTATCTCAAAAGAACCTTAACAGAACTATGAATCTGAACTTACAGGAATAGATAACCCCTTCCACATATATATACCATCGACATTCTTTGTTAGCAACAAAAGACTTGAAAATAAAGTTCCAGTATTTATCTTTGTTTAGGTTACGTGGTGATTGCGTGGCTCTTTCTATTTTAAAAGTCATAATTATGTGAAGTGTACAAACATGCATTTGCGCATATCATTATAATCATCATCATATTTCCACATATAGGTGTTTCAAGAATCGATGAACATTGGATACAGTCGTTATTTATAGAAATATTTTAAAAAATGTTACTGAGCTGTGTAAGCAAAATTGTACGAAGCGATTAACTATACCTTCTAAGAGTATTCTTAGTTGTGCGTGTTCTCAGAGTGTTTCATAAAAACCTATATTAACCTAACCTCGAACCTAACTTAACTCCCGAACATGCTTCATTATCTCTGCTTCCTGTCGTTGAACACTACAAACTCTTCTGCATCGCATATTTCTACAACAGGAATCTTTGTAAAAGTTTTTTTCTCTTGCAAATATCGTAACAGATCTGTATCATTTTATTAGTGTTTCAAATAAATCAAACGAGTTTCGAATTTCCATTTGATAAGTAGGCTTTTATGAACAGTTTACTTGATAAGTAAAACCATCATAATGCGACTTCCACTGTTACCTAGTAAGTTGCGTAATATACCGTTTAAAAGCAACAAAAAACCAAGTCAAAGATACCCCTGGAATTTTAAAAGATTGTCTTAGAGTAATCCGTAAATAATGAATTCAAATATTCAACTTTTAAATGTCACAATCATTTTGACTATTGAATATTCCCATTCACCATTTTCATTTTTGATGCCATTACAAAAATAAGATACTAAATGAAGATTTATTGTTAAATTCACAGTTTTATAAATTATTATAATTATGAATTATGTTAACTGTAATCACTTAAAAAATAACCTAAAAAATTTAAATGTCACTTGTATTATTTTAATAGCTTTTTTTTTACTTTTTTATTAATATGAAACCATCAAAGACAAGAAACTTAGAATTCATAGGTATCTTTGACTTGGGTTTTTGTTGCTCTCACGGTATTATTGTTGCTAGGTAAAATTGCTTTGGGAATGGCTACTAGGCTTGAAAGTTCTTAATTCCTGTCGTAATTTCCTCACTCGTATGTAATAGAGTTTCTACCACTCTCGTTATTTAATATACCTATTATAAAAAGAAAGTAAAAGCATATCAAAACACGCAAACAATAAAAAGTTCACTTGCTTATTAAACTTTCTTTAATAACATTTGTATTTTACAAGCGCAGACAACTTTAAATGACAGAAGTACCTAGTAAACATAACCTCCAACTTTAATTAAAAATTGTGATAATATTTTTACAAAATGTGACTAATAACCCATAAATTCTTTTAAAGAAACATGTAAGCACATCCTTTACTTGCAATTTATTTATATACGGAATTCTCCTTAACTTTTACACGGCTAATGTACAGGGTGTTTCAAATTCGAGCATAAGTATGGGGATCTCGCTTATTATACATAAGAGATAGAGCAACGGTTTAAATTAGGTAGTTTTGCTAAATTTCATGCTGATTGATAATCTAAAAAGAATTTCTTTTCTTTTCGACTTATGATAAAAAAAGCAAAATGATGGTTGTTTGCCAGTAGCACAGAGTAGCGCTATCTTTGCAGAGGCGAAAGTAACGGTGACAGCTTTGATCTTCAACGGTTCAGTTTGAATGATCTTGATTATCAATTGCTTCCAGGACCGGAGTTAGAAATATGTCTTAAAAGAGAGTAAGAATTGAAATTCTCACCAATAATTCAACTGGAAGATTCTAGTCTTGCATGTACTGGTAATTGGTAATTTGTGAAAATTAGTATTATAAAAGTTGGCGTTTCCATTTGAGAAACAAAAGCTTTAAAGGAAATTTTTTAAAGTAACTCACCCGAAATGATTAAACACTTTTTTTGTTAGTTATTCAGTATCATTATCTTCAGCAGCACCACGTTTCAATAGGTAGGAAAAAAACGTCGGGACAGCCTGCTCAATTGTTTTTATGTTCTATTGCCTTTATATATCTTAAAAGTGTTTTTCACACAGCTTATAGTTTTTATGCAATTTGTCTATTCTTTTATCAAACAGATCTTTTCTATTGCATGCTTTCGACCAAGTTCTACACAGAAAAAGTCCAAAAATACAAATCAAATCACTAAATAACTACACATAAAACTTATAAACACCAGAGCAACACGTAAGCACGTGAATGTCAATGGTGATTAGAACTCCAATTAGAAAATATGGCAATTTGGGACTGGCTCAATGGAATTTGCTTTTAGCGAGAAAGCTAGGTTTCGCCACAGTTTAAATAAAGGTCAGATATTTCACTGCCTATTCCACCAATGTTTCCATTTTTTGTCTCTAAACATTTACATTTGTAGCTCTGGGAGTTTACCACGCCTACTCTTTTATGCGCATTTTATGAAAAGTGCAAACCACGCTATGCTGCTTGCGCAGTACATGTCAAAATAGCAAGCTCTAGGAGTTGCTTTAAGAGAGAAAGAAAGAGAGAGAGAGAGAGAGAGAGAGAGAGAGAGAGAGAGCAATAGAATCAACAAATTTGTCGAAGTGAAATATCTGAGCTTTATTTAATCTGCGATTTTGCCTCTGTAAAGATAGGGTTATTATGTGCTTGTAGCTTCTTTGTTATTGATAATTTTAAAAATACAGTATGCCCATTTTACGAGTCCTCCTCTGAATGTTTAGGAATAGACAACACGTCTTACAATTCATGTTAATTGGACCATAGTTTGCAGTGAATTTAAAAATTGACAAGTCAGCCGTTTGACATTTTAAATTATATTCTCATACTTTGAATTTACAAATAGTAATAATTATGTATTCTAGTTCCAAAAAGGCTATCATGATACTTCTACTAGGTGAGTGTTGAAAAAATGCTGATGCTGCACTTAGGCTTTACGTTAAGTGCTACCCAAATAGACTACTCCCGACTCAAAAAACATTCAGAAATTTAGAAAAGAATTTAAAAGATGGACAATTCAATCAAAATTGAAGTTAGAAGTCTTACGGTTACAAATGAAAACAACGAAGCTGCCGTAATTCAAATGATAGAAGAAAATCCACACGTTGTTGGTCAGGAAGAAATTTTCAGAAATCTTGAAATTAGTAAAGGCTCTGTGTTTAATATTTTAAAAGCTAATAGGTTTCATTATTTATTTTCTTCAATGTTATTTTGAGGAGTAATGTTATCATTAACAGGTTAATAGGTTTCATCCTTACCACATTTTTTTGGTGCAACATCTAATAGAAAATGACCACAATCGTCGCTTTCGGTTCCATTGCTTTTTAAGAAATAAAAGTTAAACAACAACTCCAACTTCCTAGCGTAGGTATTATTTTCTGATGAGGTAACTTTTTAAATAATGCCCAACTGCCACTATTATGCTCAAAACAATCTTTATTGGATAAGAGTAACTCATCTTCAACGGACTTTTAAACTTAACCTGTGGTGTGGCATTCTTGGCAACTTTATTGCCGGTCCTCATTTGTTTAATGATACTTTAAATGTATTTAAATTCTTTGAGTAATGATCTTCCTTTTTGCGTAGAGATTTATGGTTTCAAAATGATCATCATAGAAATATTAGAATGCAGTACGTGTTTGGCTTCCCCGCAACCCGGATGTGAGTCCGTTAGATTTTTTTCTTTTTGGAGAAAAATTACGGAGGAAGTTTTTCAACAGCCAATAGAAAATGAAGATTAGTATGGAGCAACAAAAGTGAAGTCATGCCGTTCTGTTACTCTTGATACCCTTGCTCGCATTAGAAAAAGCATACAGCAGCCAACCACACTGATATACAACAATGAACTTTCTGAATGTTACTAGCGTAGGAGAGGGTGGAAGTCATAGAATTTTTTCCGTTGATTCCAAATCTGTATTCAGAATATTCCTATCACCCACCAATTTCTCACAATTTGGGGTTTTTCTTAGCTAAAATTAGCGTATCATGCCCCTGCTTTCTTTTTGCAATTTTTACATTACGGGGGCTCCCGAAAGTGAATACACCTTGTTAAAATGAATATGGGGACTAACCAGATGACCTGGGGTTTCCCAAAAATGAGTAATCTTCTGAGATTTACGTATGAATTGGGAATGCCTAGTTATTTATATGCCTATGTCCCAATTCAATCATTTCATTGCTATCGTTCTTCAAATGTACATGTTCAGTATTTATAGTATTAATTAAATACAGTGAAATATCTCTTGGGCAGACACCTTCGAGAGTGTAAAAATGTGTCCGCTTAAAGGAGGCGCCCGTTTATGGAAGAAGAAAATTGTAACTAAATAAAAACAAACTAAAAATTATAATTAAAAACTAACAGGACTAATAATTATAATTGATAGTCAACTTTGTACCTATTACCAATTTTGACCTTTTGGGTTTTTGCAAACTTTTCTTAACACGCACGGTCCAAACGAAGGCACGATAAAATTAGAAGCTACTAGTCAACTTGCATTTGATTCTTTCTGCCAGGATACCAATTGAGAAATACTAATGTATGGTGAATTCCTCATATGTTCATTGTGTATATTAGCAGAGGTAGGGTTGACGTTTCCGTTCAAATCGACTGAGTTGCAATTGAGCACTTTATAACGCAAATATTACATAGAAGTGATTGTGGAAATATCACCTCCAGAGGTAACACAAAAAAGTTTCATGTGAAGTGCAAGACGTTCACGGTTCTTTTTCTGGTGTCCTGAAATATTTTGTGATGTTTGAACAGGACTTATTTTAGCATAATTTAAAAATGTATCCATAACCTTTAAAATTCTTCAGATATGCTAGTTGTTTGCCAACTTTGAACATTTCTTGAAAACCTTTTGTTTTGATCCAGTTTTGGACTCCTTCTAACCGGTTACTGTCAAAGATTCCACCACACAATGAGAAATCCGATCTAGCTAATTCCCGACTTTGCAAGTACCGTAGAAGTACAACGAGCTCTTAGAGAATTTTATTTACCCTGAAAACAGGTATTTTAATGTTGTGGGCATGAGAAGTAAATTCCATCAAATCGTTCTCGTTTGGATTCATTTCCATCATCTCGTTGCCAAAATCAGTGGAGACAAACTTTTAGTGGTAACTCTCTCGTTAAAGATCAAGGAAAGAAACACCTAAAATTCAGGGTTATTTGGGAAATTTGTTAATTCTGAAGCCTACTCTTTTTTTTTATTTCTATTATATTATTTTACGTTAACCTATAGTTTTCTCCTGGAATTTTCTCTATACTTAAATGTAGTTATCTTAACGCACTACCTAGTAGTTTTTGTCTCAACACCATATCTTAACCTCTGCGTATTCAGAACAGAAACGGTAACACATTTGTATCTGGTTGTACGGTTGCCACGTTCCCGAAAATGTTTTTATTATTTTAATTTTGAATTTATCTGATAACATTTTTATAGAAATGAAGGATTTTAGAATGCAAATGTTTATTTTTATGATTAACAACATCGCTGTTAACAAAAACAAACTATACAACTGAAGTTGGTTGTTGGCCTTCAATTTGTCTTAGAATTTTTTTTATATTATGCTTCATTTGTTGGACGACCCTCATATCAACGTCTAATTCCCTGTTTAATGTGTCTCTGAAGTTGGTCTTCGGCTTTGACTCCCAACCATCACTGTAGACTAATCTACTTAAAAGTAACCAGAAATGCTCTATGGGGCGAATCTTGGGAATGTTAGACGGATTATCCATTTTTGACACAAATAATATTTTTTTTAATGTTTAACCTTCCTTGAACTGTTTTAGCATAATGACATGGTGTTAATCTCGGCCAAAACATAATTTTATCGCCTCTATGTTTGTTTTGAATAATGTTGCCCAACTGCTTTAGTATAGATGTCAGTCAGAATTTCCGTCCTAATCGATGCGATTTTGGGCACTTTGTCAAATTTACTTACTTGCCGGTTAGTCCAAATTCATGGACAGCCATACTTTTTTCCATTTAAACAAACTTTACCCTCCTTGCAATCATTTATGGTGCAATAAATGGTTCTTCGCGATATATTTCCACTTGCAAACAAATTCAAAATTTCCTTGTTTGAAAGGTGTCCAACTAATTAATAAATTCTTTTCCTTAACCCCTACTACGGCATTTCTGCACATTAATTGTCAAACAATTGGCATCGTCACTTAGTAACGTACGCCGCAATTGGTTTTTTAAAGATGCAAATCCATGGCTCTCTAAAAAATGTCGTACAAATTTAAATACATAGTAACAAGTTTTTGTCATACACGCAGTAAGAAAAAATCACAAGAAATTTGACCTTTCTCAGCTATTAGCTCCCGACTGCAATCTTGTGTAGCCAATATTTCTATTTGTTATTTGTCTTTCAATTCAAATTAGCTTAAATTAAAATGATTCATATGGTACAGACTGTAACCACAGCTGTCAAGATACTTACCGAAAAGACCTAAAGAAGGTCAAATAGCATCGTTATTTAAATGATTCTTTTGTTTGAAATAAACTGATATAACAACACTATCTTTTTTAATTTGAATCTCTACTCAATTTGACATTTAATCGCAATCTTTTGAAGGTCCTTTGACATAAGGAAAAAATCTCTTGACGGCAAAGTATGAATAAATGCAAAATGAATAATTTTAACTTGAATTAATTTGAATTGAACCAAAGCCAAATACATAGAAAAAGCAGTCAAAAACTAATGGCTGAGAATGGTTAGATTTTTTGTGATTTTTTTATTTTATGTATGAAAGCAAATGTGTTACTATATAATTACTATCACTTATTAACTGAACGTTTTAAAATAAAATATTTCTTTCTAGGCCACTTTTTGGATTTTTGCATGAAAACTATAAAACCTTTACAATTTTGGCTGAAAACCACCTTTCCAATAGTGATGCGTTAATTTCTTGGTGCAGTGTGTCCGTGTGTCCACATTTCGATGCTCACTATTGGAATCTCGGAAATTGTAAGTGACACGAAGTCGATTAAATTAGAAGAAATTTGACTATTTTGGAGATCAGTTTACTTATGCTTTCGTTGTTTCAAAAAAGTTCACGGCTTACTAGATATTTGCTAAAAACGAAATTATCTTATTTTTCTTTAATAAAAATCATTTTCTAAGTAGTGTGCCATAGCTTGAAATATATGAAAATCATTGATTTCTGTCAGATAAATTATATTTATTATGTAACAATTGCTAAAACAAAACAAAAGACGCCTTTAAGATACTTTACTGAGCATTCACAGATAGCATCAAATAAGCAGCTAATGAGCCGTAAAACACTTTAAAAGCGTATTTATTTTGTTTTAGCAATGTTTGCATAACAAATGAATTTATCTGATGAAAATCCACGATATTGTGCATTAGATGTCATGGCACACTCTGATGAAAAATGATTTTCACTTCATAACTCGGTAAAACAAAAGAATAGCTATGTCAAACCATGTATCACTGAAAAGCATTTAAGGCGTGCTGTTCAGTAATATGGAAATCAAATAGGAGTTACGTTAGAAAAAATTTGGATTTACGTTTCACCGCCAAAGTAAAACAAAAGACAATTGCGGAAATAATTTTTCTGTGTTTCGGAGTAAATTCTCTAAACCACCCTCTTTGCTGTTCTTTTCTGTTTTTGCTCGTTTCTGAGATATTTCACTTTAAAAAAAATTAAGATAATTTTGTTTTTAGCAAATATCTAGTAAGCCGTGAACTTTTTTGAAAAAAACAAACGCATAAGTAAACTGATCTCCAAAATAGCCAAATTTCTTCTAATTTAATCGACTTCGTGTCACTTACAATTTCCGAGATTCCAATAGCGAGCATCGAAATGTGGACACACTGTATAATAATCTACTGAAAAATGTGTGATAATGGATGGAACTCTAATTTTCAAGATAACATTGGAGAAAAGAAGAATACCAAAATTGGTCGTTTCACCAGCCAGTGCCGAATGCAAGCTTAGACCAAACTAACCATAAATTAGAAACTGTTCGAATAATGGGGACTAGCATCAATTTGATATGACTAATGTTAATGAGTTTTATCTTTGTGGTATGCGCTTAAAAAAGACAGAGCAGTAGTCTTTTATTATTGTCCAGTTCCGTGATAGTCTGTCAATACGAAAGTCTTGAAGGGCCAATGAAATATCTTTTTTAACTGGAAATTTTCAGATGACAAGTGGAAATTCCCACTTTATAACTGGAGATTTCCAGATGACAACTGGAAATCTCTAGATGACAAGTTAAAATCTCCAGATGACAAGTTGAAATTTCCAGATGGCAACTGGAAATTTGCAGTTGCTATTTGGAAATTTCTAGAAGAAGAAAAGAATAGAAATTTCGAGTTAAAAAAATTTCATTGGCCTTTTAGGGCTTTCGTATATCAAAAATGGTATAGAATGGCACGCTCGTTGATTATGTCCACTATTATTAAACATAGTTCACTTGATCTAATTTTTTTCTTCGCAGTATAGTTTTATTTTGTCACATTTGCAAGGTTAGCTGTTAAATTGAATACTGCATAATGGTCATCTGTCGTTTGCATTTTCTCGAGAATATTGTTTGTACAAAAAGAAACAGGAAAAAAGTAGCAGAATACGAGGAAAAAATGAAAAACCTATTAGTGTTATTTTAAATATTTTCATTTGACACAATCAACCAAACTGGTTCAGTTTCAAAACTAAAACTTCAGATTCTTTATAAAAGTTTAGTTCATAGATTTCCTTCAAGCATTTCGTTTAATCTGATTATAGATATTATCCGATTAGTAGCTTTACCTAATTCAAAATTCCAATTGAATTCTATTTAGCAAAAGCGTTTCCGTTATGCACGCTTATTTCACCAATTTAAGAAACTTTTGCAATTCTATATTTTCTCAATTTAATTTCTCATTTTATCTTTTTAATTTCCGCCCTTGTAGGCTAATTTTTCGAGTATGTTGGTCTGTATGTGTGTGTGTTTGTTGTAGTACTTACTCCCTAGCATATCTAGATTTACAACACCCATTGACGGTTAGCCCGGGCGCGTGGGTGTTCATTGTACATGCTCAAAATTGTGTAGGAGGGGGTTGACGTCATGCACACCGGACATGACGCGGTGTATTGATTCACCTCCTTCCCTCGCCTTACATCGCGAAGCTTTCGCGCCCTTTCAGATTTAAGTTTTTAGCACTTCCTTATTGCTTTCTTTCCTCGCTTTATTTTTTCTAATCTTTGAATATTTGATAAAAAGAGAAAATTACAATGATACACTTTTTCTGTTTAAAGGAAGGTTAGTATACTTCAATTATTTCACGCGAATCTGCCCGGTAGACTTGATTATATCTAGTAAAAAATCGTTATGAACGAATGAATGAAACGTAAACCGGGTTTGAGTGGTTAAGACTCTAACAAACAATATACACCCCTTAAATTACTGAGGCGCGTTGTTTTGTTGATGATAATGTAATTTGAAGAAATTATTCCAAATTAAGCTGTTGTTTTGCGTCATTTATTTTTGGTGTCATCAATGAAATGTGATAAAATGGTTCATTAATTGATGGTATTGACGTACGTTTGCACAGTGAAATGTTTTGTTGGAAAAATTACCTTTTAACGTTGTTTTTTATTTGTAATTCACTAAAAGATTACGTGCAAACGATAATTAGCATTGCGTAAAAACGAGATTGCGGTTATTTGGTTTTTACGTATTATTACGTCACAAGATACATTTCTAGATTTTTTCGTGGTGTTTCTGAATTTATTATAGCCGGTTAATTACATTTTCAAATTATTCTTATATTTTGTATGTCGATAGAAGAATGGAAATAGGAACAACTTAATATCAAATTCTCTAAATGTTTCATTTATAAATCTTATAATTAACAAAGTTAAAAATTCGAAGAATCACTGCAATCTATGTGAATATTAAAAAAAATAAAATTATAGTAATTAACATGGAATTCCACAAAGTAAATCTAAATAAAATAAATAATATTTAGGTATTTTCTGCCATTTTCTCCTATTTTAATTAATCATTATCATACCTTCTTTCTTCTATCTAATCTATCTTCAATCTAATTTTGCATAAATGTCTGGACGTTAAATTTTTAAAATCTCAAACCATTTAAGTAAGAAAAATAAAATCTGAAAGAGAAATAAGGATTTATTGCTGAATATTAGGTTCTGAGTTTCAGTGGCGGTATGATTGTGATCCTGATTGGATCCTTAATATTACGCCAATGTATTGAAATATCGTTTAGAATTCAACTCAATCAATCAGCTTACAAACAAACTGTCAGCATCGATGAAGATGACGATCTAAAACAGTCAAGCAGTTTAATGTTTTCTCCAAGACTTACGAAAACGCTAATCGTGTAAAAGAAGTTGCCTATCTTCAAATTCAGATGTATATTCTGAAATAAGAAAGACATGTAACAAAATTCGCCCTGAAAGTATCCTCGGCGTATTAAACAAGTAAACTAGCTCGGAAACAAAACCACAGAATTCTATGATAAAACAATTATGTTGGATGATATTTCTACGTTTCTATAATAGATGTCAAAAAGATCGCACATGCACGCCAAATAAAAAAGTAGTGACATCTGTTTGAACATACCTGTATTATCGTCAAACTATTAGCTCAAGGTCATCAGACGGCGTTCGAAAAGAACAAAGAATTTTTAAAGAGTAGAAGAAAACTCCTTGTTCATAGTATCTTTTATTATCTGAAGTTTGCTGGAGATTATGAAATTGAAAACATAGGAAAACCGTTACTACGGCTCTTTTTTGTTTTGGGGGAATTTGACAAACTCGAAATTATTCTACGAGTTACCAAAAAGATTTCTGCAATTTCTGATATTCAGCAGCAGGCCGAATATTTGATCTTTTAATACCTTGTTATCTGCTTTATCTTGAAATTAGTATCAATTCAAGAATTAAACAGATTATTCTTCTTTCAATTTATTCCTAAATTCTATTCAATTTAATCGTAAAATTCAAGTTAAATTATCACATTGCAACATTTCACTTTAATTATAAAAATATATCTTTTGCAAGATCCTGTTTTATAATATAGGTAGAAGCTACGACAAAGAATGTGCAAACCTAGCATGATGGCCAACACATCAAAAATGTAATATAACGCACGACCAAGAAAAAGAGCTTGTCAATAAAAAGAAGTTAAAGTATAAAGTTATAATCTTGCAAATTTATTTATTTCAGTTATTTGTAAATAAACGTAGCTACTTTAAAAATTTTTTGTTAAGCAATTTATCTGTTGTAATTCTTAAACAATTTGTGTGATTTATTAACCTACAATTGTTAACTTGTCAGCTTGTTAAAAATTGTATATAGCAGTACAAAGTCCGGGTTTAAATTAATCTTTGTAAAGTAAGACGGTTTTACGGCTCTACAGTCAGGACTCCTCTAGTCCTGAAAATACGGTCCTTCGAGCCGGATTTCTTCTCATTTAGATTTCTGATGCTTGTTATTTGATAATTGTCACTTGATCTGTCTGCCCGTATTTTCTTGATTTGGTGGACCATCCATATAGTTTGTTTTTCTGTAGTTTGTGGCAATCGTGATGGATCATCTATGTAGTTTGTTATTTGTAAGCTGCGATAGTAGGTGGTTGTTGTTGGTTAATACCTTCTTCGACGGCAAGGTAGAGGGGCGTAAATCCTCAACCTCGATGTTGTCTAACGTTTGACACAGCTGCGAGAAGGTACTTTGAAACGCCCGAGATTACTGCATCGCTCTTATCCCACAAGCGGCCATGCCATCCATCATCTTGGGTTGGTGTCGGTGTCGGTTTGGATTGCTCCTGCACTCTTCTGCCATTTGCCATTGTAGGTTGTGTAGGCTCTGATGACCGTACGTAGTGAAACTTAAGGTAGCTCTGATGCTGATGACTCAGAATCTGCGTTCAAAATGTCTATCTTGAATCTTTATTTGTTTCCTACTTCTACTCTAGTGGCATGGATGCAACTAACAATTAGTGGACGACGTGTTCGTAGTTCGTGATGCTTCAGCACTGACGGTATGGATGCAGTCTGGCAAAAGAATGCTTTCGGAATGATGCTACGCAATGATGAGGATTGATAGTAGTAATAAAAAGGACTGTGTTGTTGGATATTGCGACGAGCAACTCCATAGATGTTAGTTCTCCTCGAGGATCATGACGAATTAGTCCCAAGAAATCGACTCGAAAGACCATATTTGCAGGACCAAAGAAGTTCTGAGCGCACAGTAATCAATTACATTTTAGGATTAGCATGTTTTCACTTCAAGATTCCAGTTTAAAAAGGTACGATCCAACATAATCATGTCATTACGATACGATAAAACTTATGTCAAGAAAATAATATTCAATCGAATGGGCGTGAACGTGAGTCAAACACAAGTAGGTTGGGCGAATCGTGTCACGCATTGAGTCACGAAAGTGACTCGGTCACTGTGGGTCACAAATCACGACTAACGAAATGAAATAAGGCTTACGATTTTACATACACCCTTGATGTTTGAACTACAGCCTTAGTAGGGACGTGTATAAGAAACGGTGTGTCAAAGAAAGAGATAGTAGTTTTGGGCAAGCATGTATACAATTAGACAAAGAGAAGAATTGGAAAGAGCAATGAAGTAATGAGAAATACTGAGAGTTTCTCAAGCTTGAATTTACATTAAATAATTTGACTTATGGAATTGTGGTGACGTGGATATTTCGTAACTCATAGAAATCTCGTGATCCATGAGAATCTCATGACCCATGAGAACTTGGTGACTTGTGGGATTTGGAAATCTCGTGACACGGGAATTACGATTTCATACGCCAACGTGAGTAAATTGTAACAAAAGATTCTCCGCGATAGAAGTCGTTAGGTCTGTGAACTATTACAGCAAAGTAAATAGACTTTGTGATGTAGTAATATTAAATATTTGCTCTTTTCTACTTTTTTTTCAATGTTATTTCTGTTGTTTCACGCCAGTAGTTGTTAGAAACGGAAAGTTTCTTTAGACATCGTTTTATGTGAAAAAAAAAATAGGAGATACTGTTGCACACAAAGGGAAACGCCTTTTTAATCTGAATTCTTTTCATCTTATTTATTCATAGTTAATAAATCTTGTTTAGTCCGGCCACGTCACTTTCAACAGATCCATATTCAAAAATTGGCCAAGTAGGGCTCAGCTTAGCAACCCCGACTCCAACAAGTTTCATAACTCTTTTAACTGACGCTGATAATTGTAAGTAACGTAAATAATTAGACTACAGCTTTTTGAAGGACGAACAAAGACTTAAAGGCCGATTTCGCCAAGATCTCAGAGCATTTACCATATAGAGAATGAGCCCGCGGATCTAGTTTTGAGACTAGATTAGGTTAGGTTACTTGTTAGGATATGTATTTGGCTAGATTAAGTTGGTTTAGTCAGTCATAACATTAAAATTCTAAAGTTTTCGATTGGTTGACAGAAGGCCTATATTAGTAACAGCCTTTTAAAAGAAAATATTCATTCTTTAGTCATTGAGAAGGAGAAGTGCAGCATAATTTACAGAATATTTTATTTACCGCCTAAGCTAAGAGAAACTTTCTAGTTAATTTCTTTCTGGCTACTGGCCAACTAAATAAATAAAATTTAAATTTGTTTTTGGACGCACGCTGAGCTCTTCGAAGAAATTCTTACTTTTCCCACTGAAATAAATGATTAATGACGAAATGATTTTCTGATGGATGTAGAAAAACATATTCTTCATTCTAAAGTAGTGGTATATTCTAATCTGACCTCTCTCATTTCTGCCACTGTTTCCAGCGCAATGTTTTCGAGAGTGATTCGCTTGTGCGCATTTCAAGCAGCTATAGTTCTTGCTACCATTTTAACAAGTAATTACAAAACCGTTTAGTAATTTTAGCTTTCTGTATTTCTTATGCAGAGATACTTAGACTGTTTTCACAGAACTTTCAGTCGAAGTGAGGAAGAAATGCGGTGTATTATACATATTTAGGAATGTTCTGTTTAGATACGGTGAAATTGGTTTAGAGCATTTAGTTTTGTTTTAAAATATTTTTTTGGATCGTTTTACTTGTGGAAGTTCAATTGTATAGTAAGCATATTGAAAATTAATTGTGCATTGTAGGTTGTCATATCAGCAAAAGGAATTTCTGAAAGATTGATTATTGCGGTTCAAGTCTCGAAGGACTACCGAAATTATGTTTAGACAGCGTCGACATTATCGATTTCTATTGAGATTATGTAGACCATTAAAGATACTCCTCTAACTAATTCGACTTAGAGATAGCATTCAAAAAATAAAAACTGAGATTTCTTTAAAAAACAGCAATGATCACTAAGCGTGAATTGGCAATTTTTAGTCACATTTCCAATTTTAGATCAAAAGATCAAGGGATTCATATAGATAAGCATACCAAACTAACTTTTAAGAACGTCCATGGTATGGTGCACTGGTTAGCGGAAGCGAACCCAAATTTCTTAAAGTGCAAGAAACCAAAACAGCATCCTTTTTCATCTGTTCATAAGTTTGGCAAAAGGGAACATCTCTTGAAGTTTACAGAAATTGGAACTCTTTGTAATCAAACACGATGACTGCATCAATAACAGTTCTATTTTTATTTTATGTTTTTTTGAGAAGTGGTTAAGATACAGGCCAAAAAGCACAGGCGTATACTATAGTCGTACTGGGATCATCTAAAGCAAAACCATATCTAGGATTGTCTATTTCTTGGTTATTTTGCAATATTGTATTGAGATGTCGAACTGTTATTGATGTGTATCTCATGATAGGTGAGAGAAGCCACTATTCTTGCTGTTCTTGCATATTTTTAAACGACAAGACATTTTTTATAAGTAGGCAATTGTGAAACTGAAAAATACGAATTTCAAAATCTAAAGAGATACTGACTTGTCTCGTACATTGTATACTGGAGAGTCTTCTTCTTTTCGCTCATACTAAGATTTCAGGTAATTCTCAGTTGTAGGAGTTTCTAACATTTTGCTTTTAGAAATTTTATCCAATTAGAAACACTCAGTCTGAAATGGAAACCTGTTAACCACCTAGGATTTAGATGAGCTGTAAATTCTGTTTGAAAGTAGAGATTACTAGAAATTGAAGAAATATAAATTTCAATAATTTCTAACAAACCTAGAAGACAGGAACTCTTAAAGATTTCGTATATTTTGAAAATCAGTCGAATAGATTCTGAAAAATAGTTGATTAAATTTTATTTTTAAGGAGAGATTGCCCTCTTGTTTTCTTTCTAGTAGTCATCACTGTTAGAAAAGTCAGTTACGGTCATAATATTTCCTTAGGCTCACCATAAAAACAATGTCTTAAAGAAAACTACAACTGCTATATGTTTTTGTTTGAATAGTAAAATACATAGATTGTTGCGTCTTGTATCAAAGAGACTGAGTGAAACTGGTATTGGCAAGTATGCATACCATAGAAACGTTCCTGATTATGTGCATCAGAAGCAGTGACACGCAGTATACTCAAGCAAATATTTCATTCTTTCATTACCACTATCACATCTTCAGCGATTGCGACTTTACATTCTTGTTAAAAAGATTTAGTGAAACTAATAGTTAGTTAGTCTCTATACATGATACCTACAAGATCATTTGATGTTGATCTAATAACTACCATACCACGAAACTAACAATAACGTACACCCGCAATCATGGAAAATGTAATATTCGCACCGTAGTTTTATTGTTTGAAATATTCGTTTCAGTTTCAATGATTTAGACTGTACATATATTGATGCGTCATACAACACTCTACAGTGTGTCCACAGTTCGATGCTCACTATTGGGATCTCGGAGATTGTAAGAGATACGAAGTCGGTTAAATTAGAAAAGATTTGGTTATTTTAGAGATCAGTTTACTTGTTTCTTCAAAAAAGTTCACGGCTTACTAGATATTTGCTAAAAACGAAATTATCTTATTTTTTTAAAAGTGGAATATCTCAGGAACAAGCAAAGATAGAAAAGAACAGCAACAAAAGAGGGTGTTTTAGAGAATTTACTCCGAAACACAAAAAAATTATTTTCGCAATTGTCTTTTGTTTTACTTCGGCGGTGAAACGTAAATCCAAATTTTTTCTAATGGAACGCCTACTTGATTTCCACATTACTGAACTGCACGCCTTAAATTCTTTTCAGTGATACATGGTTTGACATAGCTATTCTTTTGTTTTATCGAGTTATGAAGTGAAAATCATTTTTCATCATAGTGCACTATGACATCTAACACACAAGATCGTGAAGTTTTATCAAAGAAATTCATTTGTTACGCAAAAATTGCTAAAACAAAATAAATACGCTTTTATGGGGCATTAGCTGCTTATTTGATGCTATCTGTGAATGCTCAGTAAAGTATCTGAAAAGCGTCTTTTGTTTTGTTTTAGTAATTGTTACATAACAAATTTATCTGACAAAAATCAATGATTTTCATATGCTTAAAGCCATAGCACACTAAGTGGGAAATGCTTTTTATTTAAAAAAAATAAGATAATTTCGTTTTTAGCAAATATCTAGTAAGCCGTGAACTTTTTTGAAAAAACAAAAGGATAAGTGAATTGATCTCCAGAATAGCCAAAACTTTTCTAATTTAACCGTCTTCGTATCTCTTACAATCTCCGAGATCCCAATAGTGAGCATCGAAATGTGGACACACTGTATGTACATAACTACATGCCTACATAAATCTGTTCTCAATTTTGCTGCACATTTTCTAGGTTTTCTGTTTCTAGTTTTAGTTAGTTTATACAGGGTGATTTTATAAGTACACCGACACCGACAACGCTCGTCGGCTGATTCCTTTGGTTAAGATAACCAAAAAAGTCCGATAATGCATGGCTTTCTAGATATCGACGGTTAAAAAGGAGACAAAGAATCCTTAACATTTATAAAATCTAAACCGATCAACATTTTCTTGTGGCGCTTGGAAGAGACTTTTGTTCAATCAAGGGTCACTTTTTGAAGTAAATTCCATGTTTCAAAAATGTCTGTAAGGAGGGCAGCATTGTTTTTTATGATAGCTTTTTTGTTTTAAAGATTTTGACAAATCCACGGCAAAACGCGTGCACTGTTTTCAAGTTATGATCACTTTTCTGCAACAGTGTAATTTACATTCAGCAAATTAATTGTCATCAACATTATTTCAGTCATCTCATTGAAATTGTAATTTTAATTTCTAAGTCACAAAAGACAAATAGTGCGTTCAAGAAACTTAATTGACTGAAAATCTGCCAACTTGACAAGTTGTCTACATGTTCATTTATATACAGTAGAGCGTCGATTATCCGAACTAATGTTGTCAGGGGTGGTTCGGATAATCAAAAATCCGGATAATCAAGATTCACTCAAAAAATGGCTTCCTTCATAGAAGTTCACAGAAAAACTAATTTGTGAGAAAATGCTCACCTTTAATTTGCCGAATAAGATTAGTTCTCTAGTGCTGACTGATCTTTGTATGTTTTGGAAATGACAACATCAACGTCGTGATTGCTTTTGTTACTTTTCTTTTCCATAAAGCTAGTTTAGATAATTGAACGTTCAGGTAACTGTCGTTCGGATAATCGACGCTTTACTATACAGAGTGAAGATAAAGTTTGGAACAAAATTCATGATTTTGTTATAAATTTCTTTTTTGAAAAATACTTGAATACGGTGATTTTATATTCCAATAAGGCATTTGTGAGCACAGAAAGATGTTTTTGGACAGATTATGTCTTGAGCTATGACGTCATCATCATTTTTTTTAAATTATCACCCCAGTTTTTTTACAGATTTTGAATGATGGCGTAAAAAATTGGTACCTTACATAACAATTTTTTTGAGAAAAACACTTATTAAGTTTAATAATATTAACATTTGTTCTCAACAAATATAACACTTAAAATTAAAAAAGAAATAAACAAAATCATGCTTTCACTAAACAATTGGCGTTGAATAATGATACCGACCATTCCGACGGTAGTCAAATTATTTAAACACGAGAAATACCATCCTTATAAGGTGCACTTGATACATGAATTAAATAAAGATTCAGACTGTCGGTTACAGTTTTGTGAAGACTTGATGTTACGCTGTGGTAGGGATTCTAACTTTTTAAATATCATTATCTTTTCCAACGAACCCACTTTTTGCCTTAACGGGACTGTTAATCGTCATAACTTCAGCTATTGGGCAAGAGAAAAATCTTCATTGGGCCCAAGAATCTCACAGCCAGCATCAAGAAAAAGTTCATGTGTGGGGCGGAATAATAAGAGATCGTGTTCTAGGACCTTATTTTTTTTAAAGAAATCTGACTTCTGCCAGATATTTGGATTTTCTAAGGTTTGATTTGGTTGCAGCTTTAGCAGTTCTTTTTCCAAATAATGGAGACTCCGATTTGCCTCATCAGGACATCTGATTTCAACAAGATGGGGCACCTCCTCGTTTTGGGGCAGACGTGCGTCAGTTTCTTGATCTTACATTGCCTGGTAGAGGTTATTTCTGTTGAGAACAAATGTTGATGTTATTATACTTTATAAGTGTTTTTCTCAAAAAAATTGTTATGTAAGGTACCAAATCTTTTTACACCATCATTCAACCAGTAAAAAAGTCTATCAAAATCTGTAAAAAAACTGAAGTTGTATTAAAAAAAATGATGATGACGTCATAGCTCAAGAACATGATCTGTCGAAAAACATCTTTCTGTGCTCACAAATGCCCTATTGGAATTTAAAATCGGCGTATTCAAGTATTTAAAAAAAATATGAATTATGAATCACCCTGCATAGTAACAATAGAATGATGAGCATTTCCTAGAATTATATAAAGTTTTAAGAGAAGACATTTAACAACCTATTTTAAGCTTTATAAGTGTTCTTCGTTGTTAGTTTTTCCTAAGATGTTTTTTAAAAATGTTAAAAGTATGTACAAAAGAACGATGCAAACAAAATTTATGGAACACCACCCACATACAAACAATAAAAATTTTAAGTCGAGGGTTACAGTGGATCTGGAATAACTGTTAAAAAATTACGAAACGGAAAATAAAATGGAAACATAAAACTTCATATTTTTCATAGTTAATACACAAGTTCAGCTTAATCAATATTTTAAATTACCTTATCTTGTTTAATTTTGTATAAAATCAAGCGAACATGGCTTTTCCGTGAAGAAGTAAATAATAAATTTTTGTAAAACAAGTCGGTTCTTTTTGTCATTTTGTTTGTTTGGGCTTGTTTCCGCAAAGTACTACTAATAGTATTTTTGTGTGCCTACAACTAACAAAACTAAACAACTATCGTCGCAAGTGCGTGATCAACATCATTATGAACTTACATTTTCAATTTTGTTGTTGTATACACTTTCTAATGTCTAATGCAACGGCAACAATCTTTCATTTATGCTCTTTGTCACTTGATGGAGTTTCATATTTTTGTTTTATTGTTAGCTTAATCTATAGTTAAATTTTTAATTTAATTTATTTCATTTAAAATATTTTCTAGGTGGTATGGGTATGTATTTTATGCAGAAAAAAGCAAGAACTATTAGGAAAAACGGGCCAATGGATGTTAGGAGGTACAGCGGATGTCGAGCACAGTATACAACAGCATCATCAGCAGGCACCTTCAGATAAGCGACCAAAATTAGAAAGAGCTCATTCGGCAGCAGAGAAAGAAAACCAGCCACTTCAAAGAACAGGTAGTGTTCTTAGAAGACAGTATTCGGAACAGGAACCAAATAGGGGACCGTCGTGCGAACGTTACCAGCAATCTTATAATGAAGATGATCCTAGGTATTATCAAGGAGAATTGGAAGGACTTATGCGGCAACACCCACATTTGGTTCCAAGAAGGTATGTCACTTTTGATTCCCATTTTAGATTTCTTTCAATTTTGTATCATGTTTCGATTTAGATATCCAGAGTCAACGGAAACTGAAACGTCACCTATGGATATTCCACCACAACGAGTGCCGTCTTCAACTACTACCAATAAAAAACATAAGCGAAGTGGCTCAACGAAGAAACATCAGGCACCTCCACCGCAACCTCAAATACAAAGATCGTTTTCAAGTTCTGAGGATGATTTGAGATCGACTCCTGAGTGTGGTAGCGATGAAAGGGACAGTGAGAAAGGTAAGTGATTGAGTGTATGTAGCACTGGGTGTGGGACAAGCTTCAGTCATCGCAAGATTGTGTGAGCTGTGAAGATAAATTTGATTTTGTTTAAAAAGTTGTTGCTCCCATAGTTAGTGTTAGCTAGCAATAATAATAACTATTATTATGTATAAATATCATTATTAATTTCTTTTGTTTTATTTGAGAGGAAAAAATTAAAGATGTCCATAAAGAGAGCTGGGATGCTTTGGCCAGTTTTAATAAGCTCACGTTTACAGGTAGCCACGATCGAGATAATATATCCGATAGATTGAGCCGCCAAGCCATTCTCGATGAGAAAATAAAAAAATTTTTAGCGGTGAGGGTTTTCTCTTGCAGATGATTGGTTGATGTTGTGTCTGCATGGTGGTGTACACGCCGCTCTGTGCACTTCTTTATTCCTGCATTTTATATATATCTTTACTAGAATTTTTTATACGAATGAAAATATGACTCCATGATCATTAGTCAGAGAAAACCTTATATGATACAAATACGCATCGAACTTAAAATCTAAGTATAAGAATAGCTTGGGTATAATGGTAGGTATTTTAGCTATGGCTAAGGTTTAGATAGTTTCTGAGAGAAACATGTTTTCAGAAATTTATACTTCTAGTACATGTAACTGAAATGCATCTAAATATTATTACTGTAATGATAGTAATTAACAGTTGCCGTTTGAGCAACCACGTAATCTTTAATGTTTGAGATATTTTTTTAGATTTGCTGTGGTGATATTCTATGACAAAGTAAAAGTGTACTATTCTTAATCTTTGGTCGGTCAGAAACCCACAACTCAGCTTTCTAAAAAGCAAAATATTCGTCATCTAGTATTGAAAAGTTTGGTGGACAGAGTAGTGTGGCAGCTTTAATCAAATATTCAGACAAGAATTAACATAACATAAGAAAAAATAAAGTCTCAGTATTATTCAGAGAATTGGCCAAAAAAGTTGAAGGAAAAGAAAAGCAAGTAAAAAAGAACGCAAAAGAATATAAACCAAATAATAGAATAAAAGAATGAAAAGGTGGCTAATTCTGATTGCACCGATAAACCGATCGGGAAAAAATACATTGATGATGTAGTTGAAGAGAAAAGATCATTTCGAGCTAATGCGATTTCAAAACGTAGCCGACCATAAAAGTAAATTCTTCTAAATAGAATGCCTACTTGACTTTGATGCCGTTTAGTTGAGCGCCTTGATGATTTGTAATAGTATAATGTTATACATACTCATTTGTTTTTAAAATTTATTAAATATTGAGGATTTCTGTTTAATGAACACAAACATTTCCCTATTTATTCAGAGGGCTCTTTGGCAAGTTAGTACTTTTTCTAAATGGTTTAGTACCATAGACCTTTTCTAAGAAACTGGCTTAAACAAATAACTGCAGACTGAAATTAAAATTTCTTCCCGATTCCAGGCTCGAACTCACGTCGGTCCAGTTTGGTTTTGCTCTGTTTATGACGTTTCCACTACGCAAAATGATGTGTGGCAGATCTTATCATTGCCACACCACCTAAACTAAAACAGTATTTGTCGAACTAATAAACTGAACTGAAGTTGAATAGAATGAAAGTTGACTCGGAAAAGCAAAATACTCAACACTTGTTCACTTTAGAATTTATGTTTAGTATATCATTTCGGTTGATTGCAAGATACTATTATAGAATTCTAGACTTTTTCAAGTAGTACTTTGGAAATGTTGCATTTCAAGATACAACTAGCTTTTATCTGTTAATCTGGCTCTAATTTAGACTTAGAAATGTGTTGTTCGTTGAAGATACCTTGGATACCTATAACACTGGACTCGGACATCATTCGTTTTAGTATGGAAAAAAGCATACGTTTCGAAACCATCTGAGAATGTAACGAAAGTTGGGCAAGTGTAGTGGTTACAGTGTGAATTTGTTATAAAACAAATTACTGACATACTGTGACTCAGCAGGATATTGAGCAACTATGTAGTTATTAAAAGACGCGGGTTTAAGAGCAGACATCGCCTTTCTATTCGTTGTACTAGGAAATCAAAGCTGGATAAAAGTGATGGAACTCTCCAAATCTTACACTACTACTCTAGAATAGCCATAACTAATACTCCTAATAATTACCCGAGCAAACATAGATCTTATCTTATTCATTGTTTGGTTTGTATTGATTATTTTCTTAAATGTGCGGAAGCTTTTCCAAAAAAAACTTAAAAAATCTTTTGGAAAATTTTTTCGAGAATTTTTTGATAGTCACGCTTAACATCAGTCATTTCATGAATATTTGTAATTTAGCCGTTGATTTGCTAAAAAACCATAAATTACCCTTTTTTTCTTGTTTTTTCAAATTCATGTCAAGAATGGAAAAAATTCTTTTTCCTGAAGATCGCGGCAGTATCTTGTAGGAAATTTATTCCAGTTTTCAAAACTGCCTTTTAATTTTCTGTACGATCATCATTGCTGAGATATCGATGATTAAAGACAAAAGGATCCTTTTCCATTAAAAGTCTGATATCTCGGTGAAAAATGGTCGTATCAAGGTTAAAAACAAAAGGAAATTAAGGCTGGATAAACAAGCTATCCGGTCCATGCAATGGTTTAGCTGAAAAAATTATTCCGAGTCCGTGGATCCGGAAAAAAAATTTGCAAATTTTTTGCGCGCTATTCTTTAGGATTGCGTGATAACCGTAGTTCTTAAAAATTTTTGACTAAAAGATCTGAAAACTAGATTCTTGAAGCTTCAAAATGCTTTTCTTAAAATCTCGATACGAGCATTTTTCACTGAGATACAGCATTTCTAAAATCACTAAAAAATTTGGGTGATTTTTTTGTTTCTTTAGTTTTTTCCATTAGTGTATACCCATTTTAAGTGTCCTCCCTTGAATGTTTGAGAATAGGCAACACGTCTTACAATTTAGAACCGGTTTTGCTTTAAAAAGTTGAACACTTGTTAATTGAATCACAGTTGCTGTGAATTTAAAAACTGACAAAAGTCAATTGTTTGACATTTGTTGGTTATATTTCCTATTTAACTTTTGTACAAACCTGTTCATTTTCTTAAATAAGTTTTCTTCATACTATTAAATTCTTAAGATTTTATAATAATTTATAATTATTTTCATTGTGTTTTCTAGAAAAACAAATCTTGTTTCTGACCAGCATAAATTGAGGATTTGACATTGATATTTTATATAAAAAACAAATTATACCAACATAATCCATTTTGTTTTTAAAATCTGTAATTACACAAAGATATCTTTGAATTGTAAGACGTGTTGCCTATTCCCAAACATTCAGGGGTGGAGACGTAAAATGGGCATACTGTATACTGCCCAGCAAACCGCAAATTCAAGATTATCCCTTAAATTGAAAAGTAGTTAAACCGATTTCAACGATTCTGATTTCTTAAGATTCTTCAATTTTTCTAGTAATAAAACTCATAACCAGTATAAAACCTACAAAACTGGAAATCCACATTTGTCATATTAGATGTTGTTTCTACAGGAATGGACAATCTGAGAAATGTAAATCATTGATATTGGTCAACTATTTTGCCAGCTACACTAATTTAAAGCAGACCCAGATTTTAGACAGGCACTTTATTTGCTGAATACAGCTTCTTTGGGAAGTTTGATTATTAAAATGTTATTATGCATTGTTCAAACTGACAATGGAAGTCTAGCGTCGAGCATCAAGAAGCTTAAATAAAGTACGATTAAAAATTATTTTTTAGGGGCAGCTAAGAAATTTGAAAGGTACGTCTTTACTTATGCAGGATGACATTTTGAAAAGTTTCAATGGGCTTTATTTTTCTTTAAAAGAGATATCAAGAAAATGCTTGAAACCGTTTTGGTAGTATGCAGGGGGAACCAAAGTAACCACACAAATATAGCACAGCCCCCAACCAATTTTAAAATCTTAAATGGCAAACCCGTACTTGCAACACATCATTGGAAAGCTCTTGAAAAATTGTTTTCATTGATACCATACAAAGACACATTTGGATAAAACATTCATAATTTATTGAACAATAAAGTAATCAGATAGGGTGTTATTTAATGTTATGTACTTATTTTGATGGGTGATTCTTGAGCCAATTCTAAGTCGAAAAGTTCATATAAATGTATGTCCTAAAATGTTTGGTTTTCGATATGCAGGATGTTGAAGTCTTTATTTTTTTTTTTGGTTTTTACCAAAAATTTCGAAAACCGTTTGAGATATTACACTAAATCTTAGTATAGATTGTTATGGTATAAAAATACACTTTTGGACCTAAAACAGTTTTTTTATTTAACCAGTGGTATAGGTATGACTAAGTTCCGATATAATTTTAACGAAGAAATTGTTACGTCACTGATTTTTTCGAAAGTGTTATTTTATTATTAATTACCATTCGATTATAAACAAAATATACCTTTTCCATTTTTTTTGTATAGCTTACCATTTTAAAGAAAATTACTAAAATATTACCAAGATTACTCATTGTATCAATATCTGCAACTTGTTCCTAAGCGAAGACAGTTAATAAAATTAAGTTAGCTTTGTCCGTTGCTAAGAAAACGTGTTGATTCTTTTTTTGATGAACGCTTATTCTTATCTAGTGTTTTGACAATCACTCATTAAAATAAGTACATAACATTAACTAACATCCTGTATAATTTGAGTGATCGATTGATCTAGTAGGTAAATGACAAAAAAAAACTTTGAACAATGTAATTAATTTAGTACTTACGTTACACTTACGTACTACTAAATCTTTATTTAATTAAATGTTCAAGATATCCATCATTATTCCCTAAACATTAACATAAACGGTTTTCAAATTCACATCTCACATTTGCAAACACCTCCCTGGAAATCGAACGACATTCTCTGATTAGCAGGTCGCAAAGATCTTTTGTTGAAGCAGGCTGTGTTTTGTACACCACCGACTTTAAATGACCCCAAAGAAAGAAACCCGTGGGTGTAAGATCCGGAGATCGTGGTGGCCATTCTGTGGAACCTCTTCTTCGAATCCACTGTTCCGGAGATCTGTCATTTAAAAATTGCCGAACAGCAACAACATAATCTTGTTGGAGATGAATTAAATTTTTTTTTAAATTCACGCTTCTGTCAATTGCATTTCGTTGATTTTCTACTTCATGTATGGTGAAAGGTTTGTTAGTATTCTGTAGCGTCTTTAAGTAGATATTTTCATTAAATTTTTTTTGAGAAACAGAGGACCAATGATTGTATTTCCTAAGATACTTACCCAAACGCTAATTTTTTGGGATCGTCGGGTATGTTCATCATGAAAACGCTGTGGATTTTCATCGGACCAATAGCGTCAGTTGTGTTTATTCACTGTTCCATTAAAAAAACCGTACATTCGTCATTAAAACAAATGTTTTTCACTAATTCTGGATCATTTTGAATTTTCTCCGCCATCTCTTCACAAAGTTGAATTCATCGGTCGTAGTCTTCTTCGGCCAGTTCTTGAAGAATTTGCATCTTACAAAGGAAGAATCTATTGCAACTTAAGAGCTCGTCGTACCGTTTCTCGCGAAGTTCCTGTGGCAGTCCCTGCTTTTCGAATAGAGGATGTTGCAGTTGCAGCAAAATAATCTAAAACTCCTATCTGGGCGACTTCATTCAGTACTCTTGATTCAACTCTTTTCTTATTTGTCATTGACGCCGTTTTTTCAAATTTGGTAACTAACTTTCCGACATAGGTATGATTGATACTTTTTTTTCTTACTTCTGTAAGAATGTATTAAACGAACTTTTTTGGAACTAATCATGTATCCACACCATTTTCCAGACGTTGATACTTTGACAGTATTTATACTATGATTGTGTCATACAGATATTTTAATGCAAATACAAGATTTGACAGCTGTGAGAAGTAATAGTATTATCTCTATTATTTTTTCTGCCATATTAGTGTCACTATAGTTTAAATGGAGCGTTGACAGTGTGTTTTGTTTTGTTGGTTTGGGTTATACGCCATATTGGTGTCACCTGTCAGCTAATAAATGCTTATCCTTATCCTTCTTACGGGTTTAATTCTCTTCTTCCTTCTATTTAATTTATAACTTCGTTGTCTAGGAACAGATAGAGTAAGCATGTGCATTTTTTCTGATATTCCCAAATTAGTAAGTTGCCAGTTTGAGGAAGTTTTCCCTTTTTTTGGAAGTATCCACAGAATTGTATGTGATAACTCTATAAGTATAATCAAAGATGCTGCTGTTGTTTTACATAGTCCCAGTAATATAGGGTCAATCCATTCCAAGTGGTCCAAACCAGGTTGCTTGACTAACCAGTTCGTAGCAAATTAATTTTCCGTAGATGTCTGCAAACGCAGAAATTAGCGTGCACCGTGGAGTACAAATGGCCGTCATTTCTAAACGGTTAAGTATAAAAATAAAATAATATGTGTTTTCGGCTACTCATACTTGAGGCAAATAACAGTAAAAATATTAATTTTTTTTAAAATGGTCGAGCAACTAAAATTTATTTTTCTGGACCGTTTGAAATGGATTGACCCTATAGTACGTATAAATCTACCTACAAAAGTGAGATATTCCAATATCTTTATTCCAAAGCAAATCATAACTAACTTGATGTCACATTTTTAAGAGAAATATTAAGTAGACAATAATAATAAAAAATTCCAAAAATCTCAATCACGCAAGTATAGCGATGATCAACTGTTATTTCTTAAATTGCCTCGTGTAAAATCCTAAGCTGAGTAATAAGATTTGGGAAACGGTAGGAGAAGACAGTCAGTTAAATTACAGAAGAGTTGTCTATTTTGGAGGTTAATCTATTGCTGTTTTTGTTTGTTTAGAATAATCCATGGCATCTTATAATATTCGCTAAACACGGAAATTCTCAGAATCATTTCTAAAAGTTACCCAACTGAACAAATCTCACTTCCTGTAGCAAATTATCAACTTGCAATGCCAAGCTCGATGACAATTACGTGTAAAGAGTCAAAGAAAAGAAATTACAAAGTAAATTGATATGGATAGAATTTTATGTAGATATAAAAAATAAAACTTGATATAGAAGAACAGTAATTAACAACAAAGTTATGACCTACCTAATAAATGGAAATTTATGAAATTTCTCTGTATCGCCGTACCGAGAAATATGGAAAAACGGCAACGCAGAGTGATAGAACGTTGAACTACCAACAATAACACGAAGAACTGTGCCCACTTTTGATAATACTTGTGTTCAAGATAAGTAATCGGGCTTAAGCATTTACCTTTACGGAAATCGAGGTTTGCTGCTGATTGTCCAGGAACCCTTCTCCGACAGCGCTACTAATTTTTGCTTGCTCCTGGACACAAGGAATGCTTATTTTGTTGGCAAGCGGAAAAGAGGAATATTCGTCCCTAGAATTTAAAAAATAAAATAAAATTAAGAATTGAAGCAGAATTATCAGCACATAACGTTCATTGTGTTTTACATTTTTACATGGGACACAAGCCGCCATAGAATTTTGGAGGTTCTTTTCAGGCAATAACGTGGATTCTCAAGAAAATTAAATACAAAAATGGAAATTACAGACGTGGTATTTACCACCATCACATAAAAAGTTACGGGAAAACTTACAATTCGAACTTTCCAAATACAAGAATATCTAAGGAATTACCGAAACCACAGATAAGAGATTTGAGGTGATTTCGGGCGTGACCGAAGAGATATTTCAATCTATTGACCTAACACATACAAATGAAGTTTTGTATTCGACGAGGAAAGAAAACAATATTTAATGATTCCAAAACTGAAAATGATTTCTGTTTTGTATCCGCTAATAGAAAGTGAACATCCTTTAAGGTCTACAAAATTGAAAGGGCTTTAATTCTTGTTTGTATTAGTTTTGAAGTATTAGTTTACTTCTGAAAGACGGAATATGTTGTATTTTTTTCTGCATCAATAAATGATTGCATAATATTATCAACGAGTGTCAAAACTGGACATTGATTGGTCAATCTGCAAAATGGCCAAATCAGAAAGAAATAAGCGGATTTGCGATTACTCTAGGTATTCCACTGATTAACTAGTTACTATATTTCGGTATCATACTACAAGAAGTGCAAACGGTGGAAACAAAAGAAAAACCGGCAAGCATCGATATAATATCGATAACTATTAGCATTAGTTTATACATTGATTTAGCGATTGCTGGAAACGTTTTAAGGTTTTGAGTAATCATGATATAATTTCGATAAGTCTTGGATCCCGTTATCCAATCACCATAAGAAACATGTGGGTTTTAGATATCTAATTCAAAATTGTTCAAGCAAATAGAACATTTAAGTAATTTTAAACGAAAATGGTAGAGGGCGCTGCGAGTGAGATTTCTCTTCTTTCTCCTTGTTTAAGGATGACAATGCACTGATCGAAGACACCTTATAGTTTATAACAGCCGCAGTTGCATTGCAACTGAACTAATCTGATTTCATTTGTTATAGTATTATGCAAAAATAATACTAATTTAAGTCAAATTCAAAACTGACGACTGCTAGTTTAAAACTTAGACCTACAAGCCATCATA
Organism: Ignelater luminosus; assembly: GCA_011009095.1. NCBI lineage: Eukaryota > Metazoa > Arthropoda > Insecta > Coleoptera > Elateridae > Ignelater > Ignelater luminosus. The sequence continues at coordinate 137,305 of VTPC01090748.1, forward strand.
TTATTATTTTACTTGTTCCTATTATAAAATTATAGATTAATCAACTTTGCATTGTCTATGGTTGTAATTAAATATCTCAGTGATATTTTTTAATGAGTATTAATGGGAACTAAAGAACCGCCATCTAGCGGCTACTACTTGCATCTCATTTGCTAAGGCCGGAAAATGATCGAATATCTCTAGTAGTCATAGGTTGTCATATTATTTAATATTTGCCAACTTAGCACCTTTGGGTAGATAACGCCAGTGTACGTCATCTTCAAGTACTCGGCTCGCACATATGAAAATAGAAGCCCTGGTAGAATCATAATGAGCAATTATCATACCTCACAGGTTACGTGACGTCATGTCAAAATGAATGCATTGCATATACCACACGGGGTTATTCTATTTCAGATGATTTTGAATATCTTTAATAGCGGTAACTTACTAAAGTTTCCAATGGGTACATGAATTTCAGTTACACGCAGTTAATGAGTGAAATCCAAATTTCTTCCTTTATACAACATAAGACGTGATTAAATTAAGCATATGCGTAATTATCTGGACCTTAGTCATAATAATGTTTAGGGGGCAATGGTGATTGGGCACCCTTGAGCCACTACATTGTAGCACCACAACACCGACCTCTACAAGATGTCACTGCAGACAATCGTTGCTTTACGGAGAGGAGAAAGAAGACTGTACGTTTTGATCAGCACGAAGCCTGGGACCGACAGGGCTCTCAGGATTCTCATCGCGATTCAGGCATTGATACCTCTTCTACGTTCACTTCTAGTGAAGATTCCACGCGTGGGGATGGTCCAAAGGTGCTTACTTACCACCTTTTTATTTTTGTTTCAGTTTTTTGTTTATTTTTCTAATTTAACAGTAGATTTAATAATCAACAGTAGAAGTTGAATATTATACAAAACTTTATTATTTTAGTTTTGTTTTTGTTAATAAAATAGTGCGATAAAGTGACAAACAAAAAATAAAACACTATCGTAAGTACGGTTTTCCCAGCATTTCTATGAATCTTTTTCCCTTTGTAACTTTCTAAAAATATGCATGTTGTAAATATATGTTAACTCTTTCCAGTTATTATCATTACAATTTTCTTTGCCATAAATTTAATTGCCTGCATGGCTTTGCATTAATATGTTGGTGTTCTTTCAATCTTTCCAAATTTTTATTTTTTCTACTCATATATTGATAATGCCTATTGAAAACTATTACTACTCTTATGTCTTCTATTTCGTTAGCAGTAAGTGTCAAATAAATTCCTTGTGTGAATTTTCCCAATTTCTTTTCAAAATTTGTAAAAAAACACCTTTTTTGTCAATTTTGCATAATTACTAAACACACAGATTATCTTTCTTGTAATACATTCCTTCCCACTTGTAAACTTGGCATTAAACCAAACTCTTTGACATTGTTGGCAGTTACACAATCTTTTGGAGAGTGCAGAATACGGTTCTGCTGCTACCGCATACGACTGAAATTTATTACTGCAGTTTTAACTGGAAAAACTAAATTATAATACGTTATAATCCTGTTGACATTTGAATATTTTGTAAAACTTTTGTAGCTTTTATTATAATTAATAAATCAATATAACGATTACTACAACTAACTATATTTAACAACCTAATAAATAAAACGATTTACAATTTAAATTTCTATTAGCATCCACTATCTTGGCAAGTTTCGGCCGACGGTACAAGAATGATTGGCCACATGATTCTTAGAAGAGGTACGAGAGAAGCGACTGGATCTAGTGCCGCTATATTAGGACTTAAAGTGGTCGGAGGAAAAATTTTAGAGACTGGCCAAAAAGGGGCTGTGATTGAAAAAGTGAAAAAAGGAAGCATCGCTGATGTTGAAGGACAACTTAGAGCAGGTCAGTATTTTAAAATGTTGGTTTAAAACTAGTCTCTTTAACTCTATCAATTGCTATTTTAATTAATAATGATTGTTACAAATATTACACAATAAATTGTTTACTTTTTTTTAGGAGACGAAGTTATAGAATGGAACGGTCGTTCGCTCCAAAACAAAAGTTATCAGGAAGTATCAGATATAATAGCCGAAAGTAAACACGAAGCAAACGTTGAATTAATTGTATCCAGAAGTATGGGCAGTAGAAGAGCTGCTCAAGCAACGTGGAGGCAATCAGTTGCTCATAGAGGTACGACAACACAGTTTTAACGCAAAAACCAAAAAAAAGAAAGGTGATAACATGCTTTAGAATCCTCCAGGCACTCTCGCACTTCATTCTTTATATGTATTAAATCGTTGATTCGCTTTTTATCTTACACTTTATACATATTTCACACATTTTTAAGCCCTATTTTAACACTAGAGCACTTTTTACACCATTTACAAAGCACACTTTATTTTTTCCTTTCTTTTTCATTGACTTTTTGATTACTTTAGTCGAAAGAAATTTTAGCAATAGTTTTGATTATTATTATTATTATTATTGGCTTTGTGCGTAGGTATGTATGTATGTGATTTGTTAATATGTGGATGTTAATTGTTAATTCGTACGTTTTCATATGGGAGCAACAACTTCTGAAAAGAAAAAGAGAAAACTCGCCGTCTAGTGTTAAAATACGGACATATACCGTTTTTGCACAGCAACAAAATAATTTGTTATCGCGTTTTAAACTATTTTCTGTGTACTAAATCGAACTTTCCTAACAGGGCAAGGTGGAATACAGTGGACGCCTGGAGAACCATACGAACGCCCTCACGTTTTAGTAACGTCTCCGGGAAGTCCAGAACGGCCAAGGGCAGCACCTCCTATGGCACCTAGCGTAGGTGGACGAATTCAGCTTCGCCTTGGATTCGATCCCAATTCGTTACAATTATTAGTGACAGTTGTCTGTGCAGCTGGTTTAATACCACGTTCTCCACATCAACAAAGAAATCCGTACTGTAAGCTCTTCCTACTGCCAGATAGATCTGAAAAATCGAAGCGAAGAACAAGGACCCTAGCTGGTAAGTATATTTTTTTTTAACTAAGATGACAAGCCTCTTGATATAAATGTACCATTATTTATTTAGGTACCACGGACCCGATGTGGAACCAAACCTTTATCTATTCCGGTTTGAGGCGCGCAGACTTACGTTTAAGGGCGTTAGAAATAACCGTTTGGGATTACGTTCGTTACGGCGCAAACGATTTTCTTGGCGAGACTGTGATCGAGCTGTGGCCTCTAGATGAACAGCCGATGTGGAGGACGCTAGGACCACACGAAGAGGTTGCGCTTACACCCAGCGAACACTTGTCGCCGCCCAGTACGGGTTCTAGATTTTCGGATTCGGATACACCCTCGGAGTGTGAAATTGACGGGGGAAGAGAAAGAAGGGGAGCTGATGGCGCTAGTGTAAGTAGCGTTGGAAGTTCAACTAGTCCCCCTAGAGAATCCGAAAGGAGATCTAGAAGGGACCAAGATTCAACGCAGCAATATGGTTATCGGAGGGTAAGCATTTGTTCTCTAACTGATAAAAACGCCGTTAAAGGAGGAGAAACTTTACGTCCTTTTTTGTTATGGTGTGCACTCTGCAAATAGCTGTGTAGTTTTATATTGTACTTCTCTACTATTTTACTACTTATAGTACTTACTATTACTATACTAATGTAAGATTGGCAACTTTAAGAAATCACCAAAAATTACTACATATGAAGGACTTGCGTATACTAGTTTAGAATAGGTTGTTTTGGAAACAGCATTGAGATGAGTCAAGAAAAGGGGCACGTAAGGGTAGCTTAGAAACGAATCCTAACTGACATGTTACGTGTCTATTTAGACAATAAAAATATTTAAAACAAGACATTTAACATTACTTACATGGGAAGGTTATAGTGCCGAATTCTGACTTTCTATGAGACTATTAGCATAGATGTGATTATGACAAGAATGTTTAACCCTTTATAAGAATCTAGTTCTTTGTTGGTAGATCATACAGTGTGTCCACATTTCGATGCTTACTGTTGGGATCTCGGAAATTGTAAGAAATACGCAGTCGGTTAAATTAGAAAAATTTTGGCTGTTTTGGAGATCAGTTTACTTATGTTTTTGTTTTTTCAAAAAAGTTCACGGCTTACTAGATATTTGCTAAAAACGAAATTATCTTATTTTTTTAAAAGTGAAATATCTCAGGAACGAGCAAAGATAGAAAAGAACAGTAAAGAGGGTATTTTAGAGAATTTACTCCGAAACACAAAAAAATTATTTTTGCAATTGTCTTTTGTTGTATTTCGGCGATGAAACGTATATCCAAATTTTTCTAATGGAACACCTTCTTGATTTCTATATTATTGAACTGCACGCCTTAAATGCTTTTCAGTGATACATGGTTTGACATAGCTATTCTTTTGTTTTACCGAGTTATGAAGTGAAAATCATTTTTCATCATAGTGTGCCATGACATCTAACACACAAAGTGGTGGAGTTTTATCAAAGAAATTCATTTGTAATGCAAAAATTGCTTAGTTGATGCTATCTGTGAATGCTCAGTAAAGTACATTAAAAGCGTCTTTTGTTTTGTTTTAACAATTGTTACATAGGAAATGTAATTTATCTGACAAAAACCAACGATTTTCATATGTTTAAAGCCATTACACACTAAGTGGGAAATGCTTTTTATTTAAAAAAAAATAGGATAATTTCGTTTCTAGCAAAGATATTTAGTAAGTCGTGAACTTTTTTGAAAAAACAAAGGCATAAGTAAACTGAGCTCCAAAATAGCCAAAACTTTTCTAATTTAACCGACTTCGTACCTCTTACAGTCTTCGAGATCCCAATAGTGAGTATCGAAATGTGGACACACTGTATGTGCAGCTTTGGAATAGATCTTCTAGTTTTGTGAAGAATATAAATTTAAAACTAGCAATACTAAAGCAGATTGCCGGCGTGGCCTACACATACTTCCACTTATAATATATTCTCCTTACACACTAGAATAAAATGATATTATATACTTCTAATAAATAATTTACAATAGCTTATAATATCTTTCTTTCAAAAATATTATTAATCCAAAAACCATCAAGACAATTTTATTATCTCGTAACATTTAACTGTTTCACCAAGTTGACTCTACACATTACATGCCAACATCGATTCATGTATCGCAGCTGCTGTCTTTCACTTGATATTTACCATGAGTGATATTTTTATTGGAGCTGATCCATTCTCATAGCATGGCTTTACATACTATGTAGAGGCCTAAATTGTAAAGGACTTGCACGTGTCCATAGTTACTTAATGTACTTCAGAGATGGCACTACAGATTTCCTTCTTTGTATAATTATAAAATATAAAGTAATCTGGAGTATAGAATGAACGACTTTTGGGGTTCAGTTTCTGAAAAAGGTTTCCAAATTGTCCATTTCACTAACCAATAACAGCAAAGCACTTATTCTGCATACACATCTGTCCTTTTCAACCTTATTGCATCTATAGAAATTCAAAAGTAACTTTAAGAGGCTGAAAAACAAGAAATGTTATTGACCAACTACCAAATAGTAATCTGAAGCTGTTTCCTAACATTATATTCTTTAAATTCTTAAACATGTCAGTCTTACTGTTAATGTAAGTTCAAATACTGCGAAGTGGATTTATTATAAATAACATTTTATTCTTTGCAGGGTGGAATGTCTGGCCAAAGATCGCATTCGGCTGCACCTTGTGAATCTCCTAGTGTTCATATGTCCCGTTCTCGTTCAAAATCACCTAGACGTTCAACAACCGACCATAGATCACTGTCGCCTCCAGATGTGAGAATTCCCGATTATCAATCGACATCCTATACCGTACCTCGATTTCAGTCTCGTTCCGCCACCGCAACGCCCACAGGTTCGCCGAAAAAGAGGCAACTACCCCAAGTGCCCCATGCCTTAGCTAAAGCCCTGCAGGAAAGGGTGGCACAAGATTTAGAAGAACGCAATAGACAGAGGATGCGATATGTTCATACGTATAGGAGCACAGGTTCTAGTTGGGAAAGAAGATATAGTGGACTTAGTGACAGTGACTTAGCGAATCATACACGTATTCGGCGACCGATTTCGCCCGAACGAGATAGGGACCCTTTAGGTTTGGTAGACTTTGATAGTGATATGGAATCAGTTGCTTCCGTTACTAGTAGTGCTTTTTCAACACAATCAGAACGTCCTAGGGGTACTAGAGTACCTGGGTAAGTTGTTACGTTGTTTTCATATTTAAATCGTTTTACGTTAATCTCAGAATAACATTTATACAGTTCTATTGTGAAAAATCAGAAAACAAGCAAAAGTGCCTATTATTGCAAAGATTGCCTTTCGCATAAAGCTACGAACTTCTTTTGCGATTCATGTTTTTCCCAAGCTTGTCAAAATTTTAGTAGAAACTTTGTTTGTGCAAACAATATCATTTCATTCCTAGATGAAAGAAGTAATGAAAAGAATTTATTTGCTAGACCCCTCAATCATATTCAGTTGTTTAAACGTAATAATTTTGCTTGTAATAGGATAGATTTGCAAAATTTCTACAAGCAGCTTAGTCTTGATTTTGGTAGTAATTCTGGGGCAGGCAAGCATTTTGTCGATTGTACGTGTGAAGATAATGATCTTATTCCTTTTAAAATTGTCAACAGAAGATATTTCTTGCCTTGTTTCGAAAATCCAAATCATAAAATTGTAGAAAAGGAACCTGAAATAATAGCGAATACACAAGAAAGTTCCGAAGATAGTTGTTGTTTTTTAAAACCAATTATTGACGAAGTTAGAAATGAAATGAATAAAACTTTAAATAATTCAAATTCGGACTGTTCTCTAGAATGTTATCAAGCATGTCCGGACCTTGAAACTTCAAATAGCGAAAATTCGGACCATTCTAGTCTTTTAGAAATATCTAACGAAGTAGAACAGATAACGTCAGAAAATAATGATGATAATGTTAACAGTGATGACAATGAAGACAAGATTCCAAATGCTTTATTCAAACGTGTAGGTAAAGTTAGATTTGCTTGTAACAATGATTCACCTGATAGCATTTCCGATGCTAGTATAAGTAGTATTACAGCTAGTGTTTCCCTTGCAAACAGCACTGAATACACTGGAACAAGCGACCGTTATGGATATTCAAGACATCGAGACGTGCCCCCTAGAAATTCTAGAGATCACCAAGAGCCAGATTTAAGAGATCCAGTGGAACAACATCACCATCACCACCACCATCATCATCACAGAGAAGGAAGTGTTAAAAGAGGACAGTTCGCTAGGAGCCTTTCTAATACTGAACCCCCTGTTGATGAAAAAACTGGTGAGTAATAATTATTGAAGTCTTTTATGCTTAACATCTACACAATGTCCAAATACTACTATAAGATTTTTATAAAAATATAATAATCATGCTAACCTTTAACAATAATTGATGTTATTTTTTTAATATAAAACGCAGCAAAGATGATTTTAAAATATTCTAGTGGTAAATAGACTGTTTTGTACCTTCACATGCGAAAATCTGAAATAACCAATAAAATATTGGAATTATGTCACTCTTAAGCATATCAAAGGAGTAATAGAAACGGAACAATGAGAATATTAATCAAGAATGAATGATAAGACAATTGAGCAATTACTGGTTAGTATACAATTTTAGAAACAAAACGTACCAGTGGGTATCAAAGAAAAAATAAAATACATCAAGATACAGTCAATTTCTCCCTTTCACGGTTTAAATGAAACTATAGACAAGTCAATCCTGTTGGAAACTAATAACGGGAAACAAGTGATATGATCCAAGTCTTGAGTTAGCCACACTAACATTGTATTTCTTGTTTATTCATTTCATTCTCCACTTGGTTTTTCCATTTCATATCCAATTTGTCGTCCTCATCTCTTTTATTCCGAGTAGGATCCACTTGGATGCCATATCACATTATTTTGGGTTTCATCGTTCTTCAAACCACTTTGTTTCTAATTCTCTTGGCTCTGGTTACTCTATAGCATTTTCCTAAAATTATAGTTTAAAGCCTTCCAATTTCTCTCTTGTTACTTCGGTATTTCCCACGTTACGGCGGCATTTTCAATGGATATTTTCGACCGTTTCGTTCTGAATTTTTCCTGGTCCAGGGGATTCTTCAATCATAATCTGTCATATTACTTGTATCTTCTAACATGTAATTCCGATACGATTTTTCCGAAGAAGGTCTGATATACAGGGTGTGGCAGATAAAGAGAGCCAGGGGGATATATGTATATCTCGGTTATTTGAACAGATGCAGAAAACACACCTACTATAAAAAATGACCGAAATAAACTTAACTGTCCATTTTCGTTATTCGCTCGTTAACTGGATTTTTGGTTTTGCGGAAAATTATATCACCTTTTAATTTTTAAATGGGACACCCTGTATATCTCATTCAACTACTACTGATTTACTGCTGATTTCATAAAGCTACATTATGCTTGTTTAAATTAACGAACTACAAGGTTGTTTGTTTTTTTACGTGTAATTACACCACACATCAAGTTTTTGATATCCTATACAGCGTGTTTCAAATTCGGGGCTCACCACTGGGATTCTGGAAGCCGAAAAACAGAAAGTCGGTTAAATTAGAAAAAAGTTGTCCTAAATATTCAATTTTATTTAAAGTGGAATATTTCAGTAAAGAGTGGGACAGAAAAGAAACAGCAAAGAGAAAGTTTCAGAGAATTTTTTGTGGAATACAAAAAAAGTTGTTTTTAGGTTGTATTTTGTTTTATTTCGACGGTGGAGCGTAAACTCAGATTTTTTAAACGAAAAGCCTCCTTGGTCTATAGTATATTGCTTAATAGGGCGGAAGTTAACCATATGGTGAAAATAAAACTTTATTGTTTTCATGTGTAATAGACTTTTCTGCTAATTCATTTGTTTTCCGGTGCCGCACGGGCGTTAAAGTTTTACAATTTAAATATCAAGCAACTAAGAGTAAAAAACGCAACTCGTAGCTCATATTTGCTTATATTAAACAAATATTAACCCAGAAGTCACCATGAGGAGGTGGTTGCGTATCGACTTCATAATTAAGGGGAGAAACTTTAAATTTCCTAACACATTTATTAGGCTTCGATCTCGCCGCAAGTATCCTCTTAAACCCAAGTTCTCTGATATGTCTCCGGGAATCAGTTATCATTGCCAAAAGTATAGTTTCATGATTACCAAAAAAAGCATTCCTTTGAATGAATGGATCGATGATGTCTTTGTACTCTTTTTTAAGGTACCCGGAACGTTTAATCATTTCCCACAAATGAATAGATCCATCCTTGCAAGAAGGTATTACTTTAATGTTGAACCACATATGACTATAAATTTTAATAACATACTCGGCAAGAACTTGTAAATTTGGAGGATGAGCTTTACAGGACACGCATAAATTCAAAATTCTGTTTACTGTTGTTAACCAACGAGAGTGGGAGATTTTTCCTGAGTTCCTTTTCGCTAAGTCTTAGGGAAATATTCCGCTTGATAAATTTCGAACAAGTACTTCTGGTTCGTACCTAAACCCTCAAAATTAACCTGTGGCAGCTGCGATTCAATGTTTCTATAATTTATAATTTTCATATTTTCACATTTATCAAGTTGTTTCCATATTTGCCCAGAGAATCTTTTAGGACCTGTAGGTTGCCAATCGAGTTGTTGAAATAAGTAGCTGACGGGAGGCTCATTTGCATGTAGTAAGCAAATTATCTATTGGAAGGGTCTTTTTAATCTTGTTTTCAATATTTTGATGACTCCAGATTTACGTCCCGTGTTTACAGCGGTTCCATCGCACCCAATCAACTTCAAATTTTGAATTATTTTGAAAATACGCCAAAATTTCATTGGCAGAGGAAGATGTTAGTGAAATATGACTGATATATTTTGATCCTGGCTCTTGCCTTAAGACCACAAGTTTTTCCTTAATAGTTTTTCGATATACTTTTTTCCCTTTGCTTCAGTTATAATGGTGTTATTTTCTCTGCCGTCGAAATAGAAACTTTCTAAAATTATGTCATGTCATCTTTTGTGCTGTTTCAAATTCTTTCTTTGCTTCTCTCCTTGTCTTCTTAAAGCAATTCTGTCAATTACCTTTTCTTTATTATCATCAGAAATAAGACTCATGTCTTCTAAGGTGGCTTTTCGTGTATCAGAAACCGCTGGAATTGAAGCTCTGAGCCATATATTTTTAATTGCATCAACAACAATCTGTGATATTTCAGAAACAGTAGGTTCCCGATTCCAGTTGTCAGATTTTAAGTTCAACTGAACCCATAAATAATGTTTCATAACATTTTCGTATGTTTGTCTAAAATTAATTGTTTTGGTTCACCAAACACAGGACACTTTCACAAATTTCTAGTTTTAGGTAACGTTAGCAGACATTGTCACATTTGTCACTGATCGTTTATTAAAAATAATCGAAAAAAACTGATGAACACACAAACACCACTTTGCGTTAACTCGAACTAACTTGTTATAACTCGGACTCAAGTAAAACAGATACAATTCGAATGCTATTCTCATGCGCTACAAAAAAACACTGATTTCCCGCACTTAATACAAAAATAACTATTAATGCAATTATTGTTTTTTACGTTTTTTTTTCGAAATTCGAAGGCTTTGCGGCACCGGTAAATATCATTTGAAATTTAAAAGCAAAATATTTTCGTTATATGGAGTTAAAAAGGAAAAGAATTTTCACTATTACAAAATCAAATTCGAAATTTCGTTTTTAAGTTCCACCCTATTGCTTAATAGTACGTTTTAAGTGCTTTTGAATGATATAAGGTTTAATAAGTTATTCGTTTGTTTTATAAAGTTACCAATCAATTCTAGGTGATGGTGATCCTAGATGAAATGGTAAAAAACAAATATACTCATAACGAGTATGGTTTGATTCAAAGTTTGACATATGTAGATCTAAAAATACGCAAAGGTATACAGGGTTCTCCTATTTAAAATAAGAAAACAAATGTTATTTCCGGTGAAAGCAGAAGTACTGGTGACTCCGGCTAACTTTAAAATCTCAGTATTTAAGGTAGGTAAAAAATACCCCTATTTCTCTGATTTACGCCTTGTGCGATTAATGGAATCAAACTAACATTTTTATAAAACGAACTTAATTCAGCAATGAGTTTAAAGTTAAAAATGTAAGTGCAAATTTACCGCATTGTACGACCACCTTTATTCTGAATAAGCATCTTTACCCTGTCCGGAATCGAATCGACGAGATTTTTGCACATCTCCTTCAGTTTTGAATCCTAAACTACATAGCAAGTAGTGCAGAGATCATCTTCTCCTTAATCGAACAGTCCTCCTTCCTCATCTTTAGTTTGTAAATAGACCATACGTTCTCAATCGGATTGATGTCAGGGGAGTTTCCAGGATAGTCAAGCACAGTTGCGGGAGTGTCTTCAAAAAACTCCAGGAGTTTCTTTGAGGTGTGACATGGAGCAAGGTGTTATTGAAAAACCCCTGGTCTCCATTCATCATACCTTCAACAGGAACAAGTGATTGTAGCCCGAAATAAGTGAAAGAACCCCAAAACATCCTCTTTAGGGGGTGCTTTGCTGTATGATGAATGTGCTTAGGAGAAATCTTCTCTCCGTCAGCCTGACGGACGTGTTGAACGCGGATTCCTTGGACAAAGAAATGGAAGTCATCAGAGAATAATACTTTCCTCCAATCCTCCTTGGCCCATTTCTTGTATTTCTTTGTCCACTGGAGGCATTTTTTATCATAATAGCTGATTCTATTATGTTGTCTTAAGTTATATTATAGCGGCAAGTAGTACAGAATGTTTTGTCTAAGAGAGAAAATTTACGATTTGCATATTTCGCTCACTCTGTATCTGTATCAGTTATCTGGTTGATAATTAAATAATAGTTACCAAAGGTCAAACATCGAGGTTTATTTTTGTAAAAATAAAACAAAAAAATGTTACTTATTAATACCGGGGCAAATCAAGAAATTTTAGGAAACTACAACAGACAGATAGAATGACGTCGAAAGGTTAGGTTTAGACAATTATAACACTATGTGATGAAAAGATCAAAAGTAAGAAAGTATCAAAGTGCCGGGTGGCTATAGAAAGAATACATTCTGTTTTGAGAATGAATATCTTCACTTACAATAAACAAAATTCGGCAAGGCAGGTAAACGGTGGTCACCCTTGTGGACTTCAAAGAAGCATATGATTCAATAGACAGATAAACACTTTTAAGTGTATTAGAAAAATTTAAAGTTGATAGAAAAACAAGAACACTAATCAAATAAACATTAATAAACACCACGTCAAAAGTTAAATTCCTGGGCAAAATATCTGAACATTTTCATATCAGAACAGAAGTTCGACAAGGAGACGGACTCTCACCTATACTACTTAATCTTGCATTAGAAAAAATAACTTTAGGCAAACTTTGCAACAACAAACCTCACTTACGTTGTTTAGTCTTCGCAGATGACCTAACAATTCTCTCCAACGCCGTTGAGAAACTGAATGAAATTGTTGCCAAAACTGGGTTACAAGTTTCTTATGCAAAAACGCAAAACATGGAAGGGTCCTCTCGTCACCTTGATAGGCAACCTATAACAACGAAGTACGGAAACATAACTCAAGTACCTAAATTCAAATAACTAGGGGAGATCATTCAGCCCACTGGATTAAATCGCAAAGCAAACGTAGAGAGACTCTCTAAATTACAAAAGGCTTATAGAATCACGTGGAGCAGATACAACAAAAAATTAATATTCTGTAGCGCAAAACTAAGACATTACAACACAGTGGTCAAACCAAAAACGCTATATGCTTCAGAGACTTTAATCATGGGAGACAAAACACTTATTAAGAACATAGAGAAAAAAGAAAGAAAAATCTTTAGGAAAATAGGGGGAATCTGGATGAAAAAATAATCGCAGAAATTATATCAACACTGAAAAAATAACACACTTTTAGGAAAAGGCGAGCACATTCTGCAAATGAACAATTGCAGGCTCACCAAACGAATCCTTAACTTTGCCCTCTCCATGAAAGTAAAAAACAACTGGCTTATAGAAACTGATAAAGTTCCTCAGGAAATCGGCGTCAATAATGACACCTTACAGGACAGAAGTAAATTCAGGCAACTGGTCGACAACCACCACTTTGCGAGTGTTCAATCAGACTCGGAACAGTCTGGACACTGGAGCGGAGGAAGACCCACAGCGAGAGGATAAAGAGGTTTTGGGAGACAAAGGAAGGCAAAGGATTGGAGGCTAACTAAATTCCATTGCGCTATGTAGATGGGCAAAACGATGCAAAACAAAACATGCGAGCAAGAAAAAAGAATTGAACAAGGTTCCTGTAAAGTTTAACTTTTTCATCGTGAAAAATAACGACGTTACAAATTTTCAAATCTGATAGTTCAGAAAACAGTTTTCCCGTGTAAAATGGTAAAAGACTGTTGTTGTTCATTTTTAGTATTTAACTGTTCAATTACTTTTATTAATAAACGCTTTTCCTTTTGAACACTTATAGGTGATCAAAATTCGAGATCAATTTTTGCTACTGTTGGAAGCTTAACTGTTAAACAGGACGCATTTTTTATAGTCACCGCCTGATTCAAGAAGCTAAAATATCTGCACGTTTTTATAAACACCCTGTATAGTAGAAAATAATTTAATTTCCCTCGCTATACTTTTTAATACTTTTACAAACCATGATGGTATCTCTCGTCCATAACCAGTTAGAACAGCCTGCGTGACTGGAATAGCTTAAGTTGAACAGCCCTAGAAACTCAGCTAATTTCATTATCGAAAAATTTTTAGATCTCAGTAATAGATCACAGATACTACTGAGTCATTTAATTTACAGTAAGTTTTGGAAAATGTATATCACGTAACATAGATTTTATTCTTGTCGCATACTGAATGACATCTTTGGCATCAAAATGAAATAAGAATTAATAGACAAGAAGGTACCAAAATGCAAATTTTAATCAAGTTGAGAGAGAGAATCATATGCTTTTCCTGTGTTTTCGAGATAAGGTTTGCATGGCTGCACAAGATACCAGCATGATGGATAACATAATCCAAATACTTTGACTCGATTTGAAAACAGCGCGGGAACTTTATTATTTAAGTAATAAATTTTAAAAAGACGAACGTTACAAAGGTCTAAACAAATGTAATGTAATTTATGTCATTGACATTCTTCTAAGAAAAATTTGAAAATCACATCTTACAGTTTCTTATTCGATGTCCAAGTTGTAAACATTTAACAGAGTGATGATTACAATCACACTACTAGATTGCAGCTTTATCCGTGAATATTATTTTTGCTAACTATTGCCCTAAAGAATTGTTCTAATAGCATTTATTTGAATTTTATTTAGATGGTAGTTTAAGTGATACGGCCGTTGGACAGTTACACGGTTTAGAAGTTCCTCAAAAAGAAGTTATTAGAAAAGAAAGCCACAGGGAGAGAGATCGAGACCGTTCCAATCAATTTATGGGACTTAGTAAAAAAAGTAATTCGACTAGCCAATTATCAGCAACAGGTAAGCATATCCTCACAATTATTACACGTATATCATCAAAAAGCAAAGTACTATTTTTGTTTTTGCTGTTAAGATTTAACAAAAACTAAATTTAATGCAGGATTTATTTAGAAATTACGTGTTGTGCTCGTCCTTCAATTCACACACTCACACACCTGTTCCTAAATTATTTCTAAATGATCCTAACACAAAAGAAAAGAATAGATTTTTAAAAATCAATACACAGGTCGAAAACGACGGATGGGGTTTGGTAGAAGAGGAAAGACTTCGTTTACTGTTCACCGGTCGGAAGAGGTTTTGCCTGGAGATGTTAGGTTATCAAAGCAAGGTTCTTCAGCTTCAAGTGATGGAGAAGGATCAGCGGATGGGGACAGGTCGGCATCTAATGATATTTTAGAAATTTGAATTTTTCCTTTTCCTAAAACCAACATGGTCCTTATTCTTCTTTCCTTAGAGCAAACACGGAGGATAGGTACATAGAGAGATTTAAGGCAAAATTGTTAGTATAAATATCTTTTGTTTTTGCTTTTTTAAAGCTGAATTTTTATAAAATCGTAGATATTGCTGTAGGTATTTGGCACTAATAAGAAAGAGTTTAGACGGGGAAGAATAAAGAAAAGAATAATTCCACTAAGGTGTGATTTTATCTTAATATGGCAATAAAGATGAGAATTATTCTTTTAGAATCAATTAGTTCTTCCCTCTCTAAATACCTACCTATTATTAATTTAACTAATGTTGAATCACTTGTAATTAAGCACAGTTACACTTTTCACGCAGGAATCATATAGTGAACAAGAAAAAAGGGATCACGATTTATTAATAAACGTAAATAAAAACCACAGTCACAACCAATAACAAAATCTGAAGGATTTGTATAATAAACTTATGATTTCATATAATGTTATTATTTTAGTTATTAACATTATATTTGATAGAAATTATTATCATTAGTACATATTATATTAATTTCTTTTGCAAGCGTGTAGAATAATAATTGCATAAAGTAGAAATTAGTTTATAGTAATGTTGGCCATTATTAGAGATGGCTCTGCTTGTCCAGTTAGCGTTCGTAGTGTTAGATCGGTTTATGCTTGCTGCTAAACATGTTTGTGCTAGTATACTTGTGCTGCGCCTTGTCATTTATTGTACATATTTGCGAGAATTTACCTATTTGGAACTGATGGTCTCTACTTTATGTTACCAAAGAAACATAAATTCTCGCATGTTAACCTTTTCAGCATCGAAGGAGATACTTTGCAAGACAACAACATAAAAAAACTAAGAACGCTGTCTGGATAATTTTTTAAATACAACATCGTTTACATCAAGCTAGGGCTTAAAACATATTAAAACAAATCAACACACAATATTACAAGCATTCATTTTGTCGGAGTTTAATTTTTTTTTGAAAGTCAAAACAAAAGAAACCTAATTGGTTCACTGCAGTTGTTTTAAACAGACTAATCAAGTTGCTAAATTTCATCGTTATTTTGTATAACTTCAGACAGCGGACTCAATAGAAAGCGCGTATCCCCAAGTAGCAACATACAACGCTCACAAGAGGTGGTTCCTCTGCCAACCCGTGATGCCAGTCAACGGGCTTCTAGTTTAAACTCCATCTCTAGCTCCGAGGGATCTTCGTAAGTAGTTCTGTGTGTGGATGTGTGCGTGTGAGATATGCTATGTGTATTGGCTGCTTATGCTGCATTGTACATATAATAACTGCTTTTGTTTTGTTTGCTGTCATTTGAATCATCAACTTAAATGTTGTTAGCCATGCAACAAAAAACTATTTTGTTTCATTAAATTATTCTCCGAGATTATATATATGCATTATATGCCAATCGTGACGACAGATATTTATTGTTGAATACCTTAATTCTCCCAAGTAATCGGGACTTCTATTCTGGTCAAACTAGATTAGCAATGGATGGGCGATATTAAATACGTTATCAGTTCAAAAATGATTTATTCATTTATTCAATCGCTATCAAATTAGATTAAATTCAGTTTAAAATCTCAGTAATGTAAGTTATGCACTAATACAATTTAATTTTTTAAAATTATATTTTTCTTTCCTATTGGGTAAACTTATTAATGCAAAGATAAGGGAACAACCTTAAATCAAAGCTTGCGCATTTTTTAGATTAGTGCTAGTATTAATAATAAAAATACATCTTAGCAACATCCCTGTGAATATATAAGGTCCCACGTTGGGCGCCAGTTTACTTTCTATCTTCTATATACATAAGGTATTGCTAACATAAATCTTGGAGTTAGAAGTCGGGCTACTTGACTCTTACACTCTTATACAGTGCTGCTGGTGACAGCCATTAGATGTCGCTGCATTTGCCTCGTACTATTTATATTATTACGAAGCTCTATATACATATATGGGCTGTACGAGGCGTGTGAGAATTGTGAAAAGTCGTCCCGTACTGATGAGACCTAATAAGGTTAAGACACATCTGTCTAGGGACAGATTATACAGTTCTCACATTCCTTTGATTTCTGAAGTAGACAAAAAAATTAGAGATTTTAGCTTGATATCATACGCTATTGCTAAGCTGGAAGTAATGAAAAACAAACAACTTCAAAGCAAATTTGAATACTCTGCAGGCGGGTGGGTTGTGATATATTCGTAGCAAGAGTGGCTCGATCTCTGAATTTGCCTTTGTTCCCACGTGGGTGCTGTCTGAGGGGGACTGGAATTAGGAAGGTGCTTTCTTAAATGTTTATCCCGCACCATCCCTTCTCCCTGATTTAATTATGATTCTCCACGAATATCACATTGCAAACCAAACATAATGGAAGATACGCTGAATCTATACTAACCACTGCTGCTTCACAACGGGACTAACTGTGACGGTGTCTTGATGAACACGTATTTATTACACAAAGCCACACTAGTTTCTGTCGAGATAAGAAAAGAAACAACAACAAACAAATAGAGATGGTCCTTACGAAATGAAAAAATACATAAGTTGCTCCGTAACACACAAATGCCCGACAAACGCTGGCCTAGATTAACGAAACGAAAATTTCTTCATTGAACCAAGCACGTACGCACGTACGCACGTCCTTACATCATAATGTATCAAAGACATAATGATAAATTTTAGTTCAGCGGACAGAATTATAGTCGACAAACCTACAAAACACTGAGCACCGAACACATTTAAGTCACTTCCTATTCTAGTGAATGGAAAACAAGGTCACGGGCTTAGTGATTTGGAATCTGCGTAAGAATTGTAGGTCTCATTCGACTAGAGCAGTGCAGTAACTTACCTAGATGAAAGCCCGAAACAGCAAAGCTAATTCAGCTGCCCCCGTGTCCATAGCAAATTAATTCGATAAAAAGGTAAACTAAGAAAACTAAAACTATTTATCTTTAACACTACAAATAACCTGATACACTATTCACATAATCTACAACAGAACAATCCATATGATGGGTGCTATTTGATTACAAATGGAATTATGGAATCTTACGTTTTTTACTTTCAAATGATACCATTATCAAAACATTTAGCAAGCTATAAATTACAACATACTAAGAATTACCAAACGTTAATTTGGTAATGAATATAGCAGGCTGATTCTAGGCTATCAAGAATATAAAATTTAATTAAAGATATAACTTCAAACAGTATAAAAGAAACTTCTCTCATCTTTACTTACTTGCGCCGCTTCCTGTATTTGAAGGTAAATTCATTTCAGACGACGCGACGTGACGTATGGCTCCGTGAATCTTATCTTAATTTTCACGATGGTTTATTGAATTATGAATTCTACATTATCTGATAGTTCTTCTTAGCCAACCAGATTTTATTCCAATAAGTATACAGTCAGTTACGAAAGTACCACATTTACAGACATGTACATAATTAAATTCTTGTTGTGGAGTGTTTCATAATCTCAGACGGATTACCTTGGGATGTACAAGAACAAAAATAAATAATTAAAATCTAGTGTGTTTTGCGGAGTTATTGGACTTTGTAAGAATTCTTTCAAAGATTGGAACCCTTAGCATGAAATAAAATTAAAAATTAGAACAGGCTCACTTAGTGCTTAGATTATTGGTACACATGAGATAATGTTGCTCTCTGCATTAACAGGTTACTTTCAAGAGAAAGTTACTTAGATCTGTTGGAAAGTAGTCTTAATAATCCACCACATTTTTATGGAGTTTAAAGCATTTTTATTGTTGTTCATGAGGTATAGAAGACCCAAGAGAAAATTACAACTTGTCAAGTTATGTAGGATGAGCCGAGCGAATGTGGTTCAAGTTTTGGTAGCACCATCTAAATTTAAACACTTTAGCGGCTGTTAATGGGACGTTATGTTCTGAAGAATGGTACATCCTATGAACTGACTTCTTTTCTTTCAGTTAGTAATTTAGTAGCTCTTTTGGAACACTAAAAACTACCTCCCCCTATAACCAATTATTGTATTAACATCAAAAAGAACAAAAATATAGGTTAGGTTAACCTAGAAGTTCATAAGTAGAGTTTTTGAAACCTTGCGTTTTAATGTAGAATTTAAATCTCAATTTAATTTTTTCCCAAAATATACCAAAACGCAAAAGACAGGCAGTCTTTCTTAATGGTAAAGGAGACTTTAATATCCGTAAATAAGCCTTTCTTCTCTACAAGGTTTTTGTAACGAAAGTAATATCATTTATGATTAAAACATGAATTGCTACTAACCTTTTTCTTTAAATATTACTCTTGACAAGTTGACCTTCTTGAAATTTACATCTAATATGAAGTTCAATGGTGTAGATTTCTGTGGATTCTCACTCCTACTGTATTTTCTATTTTACAGACCAGCATACCAGAAAAGAAGTCTTCTTTAAGTTCTACGTTCACATAGAGCTCTTAGATAGATGTGCTTGTGGACATTTCAAGCTGTTATCCGCGCCTACTTATCACCTTGTTTGTAGATTACCGTTTTATGTACTTCACATCTGCTCAACTTTTTATCATGAGAGCCCCTTGGATTCTTATGAGTTTTGCAAAACGGATAATTTGACAGAACTGTATAGGACATTCAATGTTCTAAGAACTCTTCCAGGCTTCAGAAGACTCAGAGAAAAATTCAGATATCCGTTTTCAATTGTTTTCTCTTAATTAAATTGATTTCTTTCGGATAACTCATTCTACCAAACCTCAATAGTCAACATATCCCATTATCAAGCTCAGCACTTAGAAACCCAGCCGTTTCTTCTTCCAGCACCAGACTTCCCTACTTGTCTCCAGCATTTTTAGATTTCTTTAGATTTTTCCTGTTATAAACTCAATACTAAAGATGAAGCGTTTCCATTAAGTGAATATATCAATCACCATCACTATGACCAGGTGATTCTCAACGTCGAAGGAATAGACTAGTGTATAATGATGCAATGTGAGCCCACTGACGGCACATATTAGGGTGGGTGGGAAAATTCTATAAAAGAACTTTATTAGTGTTAGCAATCTTGTTGGAATTCACGACTTTGTGGAATTTCCGGCTACCTTCATTAATATTAATGATTAGAAATTGATGAAACCTCTTTTGTAGTTATGCAGGGAACCATATTTTCACAGTTATTACTTAAATCAGGGATGGAGATCTAGGGCAAAAATACTTCCTAAAAAGCCATAAAGAAATTTAATTTTTCGTTGCTTTCGATCGAATTATTTTGGATCTTACTCCTACCGTGCGTCAGTTACGAGTAAAATCTAATTTTTGAAAGAATTCCAAATTCAGATTTTAATGTTTTAATATTTTTAGTTTTTTAATGTCTGAAAGTCCATTAGCTGCCTATTTTGGTATTTACCATTCGACACATTTTTATATTAGATGCATTCATCAAAGCAAACTGTTGGAGAGAGAGGGAGAATAGATACTTTTTTTCAAACACACTTTTGTATTTCATAATTTTGAAAATGTTCTTTTATTGGGTTAGAGAAACTTACAATTATTTGAGAGAAGCACAAGAGTAAAATTGAAGGTTAAAGATTAAAAATGAGGTTAGGTTACAGTTACTACAGTGTTCTTAAGGTTGTTCAACAAATGGTCTGTGATTTTTAAGGCTATGCATTTTCAGAATTCTCATTTTTTCTGTAATTAGAAGATGGCATTATCAATGTCAACTGACAGATTTTATTCTAACCATAACCAAATTATTGCTTATTTTTGTTTTTAATACTAACGTGCACCTTTTTAGTTATAGCATGATCTAGAAACAATTGCTTTAGTATTTTCAACTGTTCAATGTTTTGCACAGCCGCTTTTAGTTTTTATGTACGTATTAACACAGAAACTTTTTTTATGAAGATTCTATCAAACGTTTAGATTTACTTCTGTTTGCCTTGTATCCTGGACTGGTATGTATTGATGTAATTTATTTCTTTCACACCAACTAAATTAAATAAACCAATTAAATTATAAAATGTAATTCAGTGAAATCGATTGAAATTGTTAAAAATGCAATATTTAAAATCATACAGCTTAAGCTAAACATTTCACACTCCACACCTTATAAGCATGTTAATAAAATGCATGATTTATCACACTTTTTTTATATAAACCGTTGAGTGGCACGGTAAAGTACCTTCAACACACTCACTTTACACTTGTAGCTGTAGTTTTTGCCCAATATTTCTATTTCTCTCTATGTACAACTCTGTGTTGTTCTCTGTATTATTAATATTCTTTAGGTATCCAACTAGAATTATCATTTACTAAAAAAAAAAAAGTAATAATAATAATTTATTTTCAATGATTGTTATATGGCAATTAATATTCTGGAATTGCCTTAAGCATTCCTTTTGCTATCTAACAATCATCAAACCTAAATGTTGTTTGAGATATTGTGAAGACCCTCAAAATAAAACAACAATTTTTAAAATTATCTAGATGGTCACCATCTTTGCGAATAGCTGGAGAAAGCGGCCAACTTGCAGATTTCATAGATGGTCTTGGACCAGGGCAGTTAGTTGGTCGTCAAGTGTTAGGTGCCCCAGCATTAGGTGACATTCAGTTGTCGCTATGCTATCAAAAGGGGTTCCTCGAAGTTGAAGTTATAAGAGCAAGAGGTCTCCAGGCAAGACCGGGTTCTAAAGTTTTGCCAGGTAAGTTTCAGTTTTTTTTGTTTATTTTACAAACTGATTTATTGTTTTATATTAAGAATCTAATAAAAAATTATTTAAAATTTTAGCGCCTTATGTAAAAGTTTATTTGGTTAATGGTAAAAAATGTATAGCAAAAGCAAAGACTTCGACTGCACGTAGAACGTTGGACCCTTTGTACCAACAACAACTAGCTTTTAGAGAACCTTTTCAAGGCTGTGTTCTTCAGGTGAGTTACACTAGCAGAATAAATATAAGTCTTGGTGTATTTGTTTAATATGCAATGAATATTTTATCTAAACCGGGCGTGTACACGAATCGATACAAAAAAGGCGCCAGACATCGGATTTCTACTTACGTCAAAGATGGATTAACCAACTGTCACTACTTTTAGTTCATCTGTGCAGTCAATTATTTGAAGAATCTCACAGTATCTTTCATTAAATAGTAATGCAAAACCGACATTCATAAATCCAGTCAGATCAAAACTCTTGATTTGCCTTTTTGCTTGGGATCTATTAACTTACCTTAATTAAGATGCCATCTGTAACAAAAACTTCATATTAATTCCTAATGTAATGTGATGAACCAGTACAAGTGTCATTATGAATCAAAATAGAGACAAATTTAGTTATTATTATCTAGTATTGCTCGATTCTAAATTATCGAAAGCAGAGAGGGAACATAAAGAAAGATTCAGATTTTATTTTTCATTAGAAAAACTAAGGGCGAATTTAGAAAGGGGTACCTTCCTTCATTGTCAGTAACGTAGATAGTGTTCTCCTTTCAATTTCAACGAAACTTGATGGGTAAAATTAACTTAGCCCACGGTTTCTCTGTTAATTGAATGTCGTGGTCCTCCGAGATTGTTACAGAATAATGTTCATTTTTATTCACTTTTACGACTTCCTGCAAGGATCTCTTCTATAATCAGCACTTGATCCCTATGGCAATCCAGAATTTATAAATAGCAGCTCCCAGGAGGATAAGATATTGATACTGCTGTATCGTGGAAAGCTTTTTCTACCTCCCAAGTTTCGTATGAATTTTACATTATCGTATAGGTTTTTCTACACTATTTTCCTATTTTTAGTACGTACGTCTTTGGATTTTTGGTCACCAACCCCAATTCTTTGATACTTATGCTGGAAGTTACGGCGCCCCTGACTCTATAAGACTGCAAAGTTGTTGGATTAGTCTCAGTAACCATGGTCAAAAACGACTACAGATACTGCTTGATTGAAACATACACTTACACTGAAATATAACTTTATCGTTACAGTCTGAGTTAATAGGGCTGATAGATTCTTCAATCTCCACTGTATGAGTGCAAATTTTCAAATAATTCTTGTATATAGTGCATAAAGATACAGTGTGTCCACATTTCGATGCTCACTATTGGGATCTCGAAAATTGTAAAAGGTACAAAGTCGGTTAAATTAGAAAAGATTTGGCTATTTTGGAGATCAGTTTACTTATTCTTTTGTTTCTTCAAAAAAGTTCACGGCTTACTAGATATTTGCTAAAAACGAAATTATCTTATTTTTTTGAAAGTGAAATATCTCAGGAACGAACAAAGATAGAAAAGAACAGCAAAGAGTGTGTTTTAGAGAACTTACTTAAAAACACAAAAAAATTATTTTCACAATTGTCTTTTGTTTTACTTCGGCAGTGAAACGTAAATACAATTTTTTTCTAATGGAACGCCTACTTGATTTCCATATTACTGAACTGCACGACTTAAATGCTTTTCAGTGATACATGGTTTGACATAGCTATTCTTTTATTTTACCGAGTTATAAAGTGAAAATCATTTTTCATCTTAGTGTGCCATGACATCTAACACATAAAGTCGTAGAGTTTTATCAAAGAAATTCATTTGTTATGCAAAAATTGCTAAAACAAAATAAATATGCTTTTATGTGGCATTAGCTGCTTATTCGATGCTATCTGTGAATGCTCAGTAAAGTATCTTAAAAGCGTCTTTTGTTTTGTTTTAGTAATTGTTACATAACAAATGTAATTTATCTGACAAAACCCAATGATTTTCATATGTTTAAAGCCGTGGCACACTAAGTGGAAGATGCTTTTTATTTAAAAAAAGTAAGATAGTTTCGTTTTTAGCACATATCTAGTAAGCCGTGAACTTTTTTGAAAAAACAAAAGCATAAGTAAACTGATCTCCAAAATAGCCAAATCTTTTCTAATTTAACCGACTTTGTATCTTTTACAATTTCGGAGATCCCAATAGTGAGCATCGAAATGTGGACACATTGTATACTACTACAGGATGCATCTCTAGTAGATATTGCCCCTAAGAATTTTCAACGAAAGTTCTGCATGCCCATTTTTTGCAATCGTAATTTTTCTTCTCATCCTAATAGATTATGGTACTAGCTAGGCGAGATTTCAAATGACTGGAAGCCAAAAACCAAAAAATTTGTTAGGTTCAAAGACAGTGAATTAACTCATCGGGAATAAGAACGCTGTTTTAAAGATCGCCATGTCATATCCCTCCCAATCCCTCGTGATTGCTTTTCATCCTACAAGTATTTATCAGTAAAGATTGTGATTGGATTTTTAAGAGATATGTATAGAAATGATACTAAGGGGTTTTTTGTACTTGGCTCATGCCAGTCAGTAAAATCTGCTTGTTGCCAATTAAATTTTTGCCGTGCTATAGGATCCTATATCTACGAAATGAAATCTCATATCCAAACGGCACTAACTAGCTGCATTCTCACTTGAGCTCATCAGTTCTTCATTATAGTAAACATGGCGTTAGTATAAAAACTAAATTCTTTTCAACCACAGAGTGACTGTTTGGAAGTGGTGAATTGATTGATACGTCGATACTACAGACCCGTGCAGCTTGCAAGTTATACAGTCAATGCTTAAGTTTTACCTCTTGTTTTTTGCTCCTGCGTGCAAAGTAAAAAAGGTTTAGTTTACATACAACTTCTATTTATAGCCGTTTATATCAGTGAGACTCTTCTGGATAAGTACTCGAACTCGTTGAATGAGGGTTACTTACATCGAAAGCTTACTCTAGTTCTTTTAGTTTTGAGCATTAAAATACGAATAATATAAATGTTTTTTTAACTTAATTGTTGTTTTTCTCTTGCAGGTCACTGTCTGGGGAGATTATGGTCGAATCGAAGGCAAGAAAGTGTTCATGGGTGTTGCCCAAATAATGTTAGACGATTTAAACTTGAGTAATATCGTAATAGGATGGTACAAACTATTCGGCACGACGTCCCTGGTTAGTGGACCTCCCTCCCTAGGCCTCTCTCGCCGCAGTTCCATGGCTAGTCTAGATTCCCTCAAATTGTAACCCAAAAACACCGTTTCATTTCGTTTCATGCTCTATTTTTTCTTTTTTTTGATGAATGTGTTCAAAGAAAAATATTACGTATTCTTATTATAGTTTACGTTTTGATTGGTAAAAAACAAACAACACGTAATATTTTTTTATTTAACACAATGTTCTATCATTACACATCACATCACTGTCCTGTAGACAACGTATAGACGCCGACCGTCGGCCCACCAGTCACATAGGTACGAACCACTCACTTCATGTATTTATGTTTTTCCTTCCTTCTTCATACATTCATCACATTTACGCAATCTTTTTTCTTTTCTTGTTTATGCTGTCGTGTGTACATATTAATAAATGTAAGTTTGTTTTTGTTTCGCTTTATATTAGCTTGTAGATTCCTTTCACGTCATTTATTCCCTCCATTATACAATTTTATATCCAGCTTTTGCATGGCCTTTACATCAAAACTAAGTACTACTGTAGGGATAGGTCACTGATGAGTATATCTTATTAGATTAAGTAGGTTAGTTTTAGAATTTTAATTTAAAAATTATTAGGAACACGAAATTAAAATTTAAAGTATCATATAAGTGATCAAAAGATCAAAAGAGTTTGCGCGTTGCTTATCCAAGAGCAGAAAGGTATGATTTTCGAGTAATGATTATTTTGTTGCGCAAAAACAAAAAATGAGTTGGATAGTTTTGATTTTGTGGTTTCTTACTATCGAAGTCGATTATTCGCAAAAAATTAAATTTTAAAATTTTATTGTTTTTATTCACTTACTTACATCATCTTCTTCTTATAAATTCGTAAGTCTTTTAATTAACATCTTTCATGTTGTTGTCCATATTAGAATCCGACTATCATAATCTGACTATTCAAACATTTGCCTGGTTGAATATTTTTGTTGCTTGTCTATTTTTGTAATCGCCAAAATTAGAATTAGCAAAAGTTTTGGCAACATGGAAATTTCCTAGTCTGTCACGGTTACTAGTAAATGTGAAAAGAACGTATCTGACTAAACACTGGCAAACATGTTGAAAGAAGTTCACACTCACAAAGCAAAGTAATGGATGTGTAGTACAAAAAAGAACCAGATGAGAGATGCTGTCTGGAAACAGGGTTTCTCGATTTTCTTGAGAAAAGATTTTACTGTGTTGCTATTTTGTTAATAGATAAAAGGAGGTGTCTTGCAAAAAAAGAGATAACGTGTGTTTTTGTCAAAAGGGGTTCTAAAAGATCATAGATGGGAGTCCACGTAAGAACAATCGAATAAGGGACGACACATAAAAGATATATTGCAGAACTTTCAACTTTTCCAGGTTGCTGGCTATCATGATCCTTTGCAAAACTGCTTTAGATAACTTTCCTCCAAATCTTCCAGCTTTAAGGTGTTTCAGATTTTGATAATATTTGGAAGACTTATAGTGTTTGTTACGGTAGTCAATAACGAGAGCAAAGTTACCCTCGGAAGCGTAGGTGTAGTTTTCATAATTACTCGGAAACGCGCAAAAAGCTAGTTTTATGGTTCAAATAAAGATTATTACTGATATCTACAGTGACTTTAGTTGGATTTTTACAAGTCAGGCAATTAGGCGTAAACGGTCGTACGGATGCCTTTATGTCCAACTTCTGTATTAGGGCACCAATCAACAAAGATCATTTTAAATATTACTTATAATTTTCATTTGAACCAAAATGTGTTGAAATTGGTTAACACGTTTTTGAGTAATTACCGTTTGGCGGAAATAAACTGTTTAAAAGGTTACAGCTCCTCTCCAAACGGAACGTTGTCCTCAAACTTTGTATCATTAACTAGTCTAACAGATTTCTTCCAAATATATTTAAAATCCGGGACCTTTCACTTTTAGGCTGGAAACTTTTACAAAAAGTAACCTTTACGGTGTAACAAACAGTTTTAGGTTCAGTTTCTACACCTCTTGATATATTTATTTGCTGGATACATACCATGGAAATCATTTTTAAAACAATTATATCTATGGCTACTGCCTTGCGGAAAAAGTTATTAAAAGAGGTAGAAAAGCGAATCTTTAAACGACATTTGTGGCCTAATAGGAAGCATAGATTGAAAAACTGATTTAGCTTTTCAAGATCAAATCGATTTAGCTTTTTTAACACAATAAGAATGAAAACACATGCTGCATTACTTATCATTTGGGAAAGATAAAAATATAACGAAGAACTAAGCCATCAATGATGCGATGCAATATAGAGGAAAACTGGTGTTTTGATCTTGCCAAAATCTAAAGGACACACAAAACTTCCTTTTAAGACTGAAAACTAGTGACATATATAACTAAAGATTAGGTTTTGTTTTTGCTTAACAACAGGTAGCAAAATACTTGTACAAGTTCTTCAGGTTTTTAATACAAAATTCCAAGACATTAACTAAAGTCTTTCCAATAATATCCAATGTAATCCAATCTTAGTTTGTTGCTGCGGCGTTTTTTATGCTATGTTGGGTGACTTTGTGGAGTGTGGTAGGGAACACAGTTCGCTGTTGACCGGTGAGATAGTGGACCTTCTTGACCCTCGTTGATGTGTTTGCATTCAGTGAAGTGCGTTTTTAACTTTTGTGGACTTATCGAACTAACATATTAAAGTTACGAGCCCAGGCTCATAATAGTTCGGCCAGTACACATTTTGGATAGGTGCTTTAATATAATGCGAAATATATACAAATGGTGAAAAATTTCAACAAAACTATTACAACTACAATAAAATATAGACTTATAAAAATTGATAATTATATTTAATTTACAAAACAGATGATCTTTATATAACAAACATCATGGCTCAGTTGACGGCTCATAATAGTTCGGCCGCTTATCCTAATTGCCATGAAAGCAAGCCCGTTAGTAAAAACAGAACACTGATTGAACAAATCAACAGCGCAGCTGTCAGCATTAGTTATTATTCATTTTTAAAGCATAATGCCCGTGGTAAGGCTTTAAGTAATGATTTGCGCTTGCAATCATTAATGCCTATAAAAACGGCATTTCAGCACGTCGCATTTGAGTTTCGCATTCAGTGCCTCCTTCTACTGTTCAAGATATTATCAACTTGTATAAATCAACTGGTGGAGTTGACCAAAAAACCGAAACCGGCCGACCATATACAATTACGGAAGCAAATAGGAGAGCTTTACGTATAATTGTAAAAACAAATCGACGGTTTAATACCAAAGAAATAACTGTTTTGTGGAGGGAAAGTATAGTCAAGGACATTTTGTTGGCTACAACAAAAAGAGCTATCAGAAAAATAGGATACAAGTTCTATAAGGTAACAATTATCCTTTTTTTTGGTGAAAATTGTTGATAACTTGTGCTCTTTTTCTGAGAGGGAAAAGAAAAGCCATTATTGAAGACATTACAAAAACGTAATAGACTGAAATGGGCAAGAGAATACCAAAATTGATCTCAAAGACAATGGGGAAGGATAATTTGGAGTGATGAGTCCAAATTTGATGCTTGCATAGGTGATTCTCGCAAAAGAGTGTTGCGGATATCTTCTGAGGCATATCATAATGATTATTTAATAAGAAAAGTAAAGTCAGTCATGATATGGGGGGTTGCATGTCAGCAAAAGGTGTAAGTAAATTACGTTTTATCGATGGAACAGTTAATGCGCAGAAGTACAAGGAGATTCTGGAAGAAAACTTCTTACCATCGATTACACAATGTGCAACGAATGACGGTGACTTTATGTTTCAGCAGGA
Source organism: Ignelater luminosus (assembly GCA_011009095.1). NCBI lineage: Eukaryota > Metazoa > Arthropoda > Insecta > Coleoptera > Elateridae > Ignelater > Ignelater luminosus. Next base: position 166,014 of record VTPC01090748.1, read on the forward strand.
CGGTGCACCGTGCTATACGGAAAAAACTATTCGTACGTGGTTCCAGGACCATGACATTTCACTACTAAAATGGACGTCTTCTAGTCCAGACTTGTCTCCAATCGAGACACTTTGGCTTAACGTGAAGAAACAACTACGGCAAAATCTAACACGTACAGTATCTGAATTAAGAGCTACCTTGCAGAACATATGGGATAATATTTTACCAGAAGAGTGTGCAAGACTTGTGGACACAATGCCTTGCAGAATTAAAGCGGTTATTGCTAATAAAGGCGACGTAACCCAATATTAGAATCTGGTCGAACTATTATGACCCATCAGTTGAGCCACATTTCTCGTTATACAAAGATTATAGTTTTGTTGGAATTTTTCACCATTTGTATAGATTTTGCGTTATACTAAAGCACTTATCCAAAAATGTGTGCCGGCCGAACTATTATGAGCCTGTATGTGATCTACTGAATCTTTTTATAATCTTGAACTTGGTGATCAATTGTCGTGTAGAGCACTGCTGTTGTTCTGGATTTTTGAATGTGAACTTAGTGACCCATCAAAACTCTACTTTTTCGGAGAATTGTTGTGAACAATTTTTCATGGTAACATGTTTTTGGTATTTCTGGAAATAGCGACGCCGTCCTTTGATTACAGTTTATTGGAGAACCCCGTCTAGATATATATTGCTTCTTTTTTCTTAGTCTAAAACGTTTGGTTTTAACTTGTTTTACAAGCTAATGTTCATTTTTTTAAATCATTGATTAACTTTAACCAGAAGTTTATTAATTATATCATGGAAACGATTGTGAGAACTTCTATTGATGTTAATCAACAATATGGAAAACTGAACTCATTTTGATCCTAAGTCATGATACGTAGATAGGTTTTGTCCATGAGATTATTAACGATTACCGTTACTCTTACTGAAATCTTAGTGAGCCCGTCTCTTGAATCATCTCCCGTTATGTCCGATGTCATTAATGAAAGACGCATAACTAGACATGTTTTAATCGGTAGTTCTTTAATATGCAAAGAGAAAGAAACCAAGTTTACTGCGAGCTTTTGATCCTTCTACATTTAGTAATCTAAATACTATACCAATTTGATATCCTTTGGAAACCGATTTCACAGCTAAAAACGTGAACAAGCAATCAGAATGTTTTGAGCTCATCAATAGTCGCATTTTCGCTATTGTTGCATCGTATTATCCATGAGCAATTTTCCTACTGATGCAAGATAGGCAACAGATAGATTTGAACTCTTTGAGGTCGATTGCCCAAGGTTAGACTACAGAATAGTATTCTGAATATAAGTTGTACTTACGGAGTTGTAACAGCTTTCCTCAGCAATAGTTGAAATGCAGACTACCTCCACTTCTCAAAGCTATTTCAAAGCACAATTCACAGAGATAACTTGCTCTTAGTTCTGATAACTGTACATCTATTAATCGTGCTGTATTATTCATATTTAAATTCCAATACAATTGACTGAGTTTGAATCTAATAGCATTTTCAGATCTAAGAGAATGTTATCAATTGATGCCCAATATCGAATATCAAATTAACACTTGATCATAGGTAGGCGTAGGTTTGAAGTTTTTTTTATAAAAAGCAGCTGTTTGTTATGAGTCTCATGTTCATACACTTATTAGATAGGTGGTTTTACTTGTCAAGATATGCAAAGTGTCGCTGTGAGAGGATCAATAAAAACCACTGATTCGGTATTAGTGAAAACCAGAAAATTCTCTTACAGTATTTGTTCCATAAAGATGCTGCATCATTTCCTTTTATCTCCTTATATTTATAAAACCATAGAGGATAAGCAAACATGGGGATAGCTTAAAATCTTCTGAGATAGACATATTCTTACGCAGAAACATACTATTGCTAACGCAAACTATTCTATATTCAACATATCAATTCAGGAAATTTTTTATTAGTAGTAAAAGAAAGTTTAAAAAGAAACTGTTTGCTTTAAATCACTGCACCTTGTATAGACAAAGCACTATGTATTTTTTAAAATAGAATTGCCTTGCTGACCTATACTATTTTCATCACCACACACATTTATAATTATATTTACATACTTATACCTAGGCAACCATTACTTTTATTTATAATAATCACTTTATAATAATGCAAACAGGATACTTAATTGACAACAGTTTTTTTGTTTTCTAATTTCTATTAACAATTCAAATTAAATGTTTTTCTGCTCTTGTGTAATAGTTGCCTTAGCAGAAGTGCTTAAGTGCTGCCGTGCTGATGATGCCATTATCAAAAAGTAAGATAAAATAAAAATACAAAACTTTTAGTTGCTATGTAATTAATTATATAACAAATATAGCATGACACATCAAAGAAATAAAAGACACTGATCGCGCTTAATTTGTATATTTTCTTATATTAGTAAATATTAAGTAATAAACCTGCATCTGATTACATTTTCTAATTTTGTATTTATTTATTATTTTCAGTGAACCAGGACCTCGGAGAATGTATTTAGAAAAAGGATTAAGAAGAAATAAAAAACATTTTTAGAAAGTATTGGTACCAGACATCGCTCTGTTAAAATTTAAATTTGTTACATTTAAGGTTTTGCTTAAAATGTTTTCGAATACATAAATATTATGAATATTTAAAGATATACCTAAGACTATATCCTATAAATTATTCTATTTCAAGCTTACCGATGTACTTGAAAATATTTTTAGCATGAATCTATAAGAAAACAAAAAAAAAAGTGAATAATATTATTATTACCTACTGTTAAATGATAAAAAATACGTCAAAAGTATTATTACTTTATAATACTGTATACAGCATGGTGCAAAATTATGTAATGAAACATAAAAAATAGTTTTAAAAATATTATAGGACTAATCAAGAGTAGATAGGTACATCTAGTATAAACGAAATGAAAATGTAGATATCACTGCGCACATGTAAACATAACCACACATTTAAAAAAAAAGTCATATCCCAAAAAATGTGTATAATAAACTTTAACATTTTACAAGGAGGCTTAAAAGCTATTACAAGAATATGTTTTGACAACGATAAAGTGGTAGTTTAGTAGTTGCGAAGCTAATTGAAAATTATACTGCAGTCCTTAAGAAGAAAAAAAATTACTGTACATAACTTTTAAATCTCCTTGTGTATAAAAATGCTTTATTGGAATTGAAACTGCTTTTTTACTTAAAAATTATACTTAAAAAAGGATTTAGAAAAGCGTTGATAGGTATGTATATTATAATATAATGTACTATAGAAATATATGATGAACGTTTATTGTAATATATTAATTTTATCTTAATTGTTAAATTGCATGTGATAATCATTTTATGTTAGCTGTTTTAAATTAATCGCCAACCGTAAACATTTTGAATTTCCCGCTTTAAACAAACAAAAATGATCGTTTAATTGTTTCACAGTTTTCCCGATAGATGTCGATAGTACTGGTGTATTTATATTTTACATGTTCGTGTAGTAGCCGCATAACTATTGTGTTTTCAAAACTTGTTTTTAGTGTTGGAAATTTGAAAGGGAAAAAAAGAAAAATTAATAATGAATAAAACGTGGAGACTTGATTTTCGTGTTCCAAATATAATAAGAAAACGAACTTGTTTACCGGTAAGACATCGATTATTTGAATATTTAAAAATTTAAACATTTTCTTCAATAACTGCATTATAATACTTTTTTCATTTATATCATTATAATTATTAATTATCATTAAGATCCAAGGCTGTAGCATTTAATATAATGTCGTCTTGGTTAGTAAAAACAAAAGGAGTATACCCTATTTACAAATTACAATTACAGTATTTGTGGTATTATTGTGTAATAGTATTTTATACCTTGCATATTATAATTAAAGTGCTGCATACGGGGTGCACATAGATAATAAATTAAAAATTTATCTACTTGTGAAAGGTTAATCTGGCTAATTTATTCTATGATATATTGCTTTGCTTTGTTACACAAGAAATATAAAAACGATGTAAAGAATTATCAAAGGGTCTATCCAGTTTTAATTTTTAATATTAATAATAAAGGTATGTGCGTATGTACTGGAGTGAATAAGAAGTATTATAGTTAGGATATCTGCTAAGATGCTAGCTTTTGCAGGAATTGTATAAATAATGAAATATTTTGTTAAAATTTATATCTAGTTCATTCCTGTAATATACAAAAGAAGAATATTGTATGTATCTTATCTCCTATACTAAACTCTTTAATGTAATCCTTTTAATGAAAACTGGATAGATGCTTCATTTTTAATGTATTATAATATTATCGGTTTAGATCATTTCTAAATTAGATGGGCACCCTGTATTATGCACCCTTATTGGGTTGCATATAAATTAGTATTATTTAAATATAATTTTCGTTTTATATACCAAGTATAGGTATAAAATTTTTGTACCCACCTTGTATATACGATCTGCTGTTAAATTTTTGTAGTTCAGTTTTCTATTTTGAATTTGTACGATATAGAAAGAAAAACAAAAAAAGAAAATATTCCATGCTTGTGATGAAAAAATTCTCTTATATTAACATAATTCCTATAAAATAGCCCTGTTACATGTATATATTATTTTCATGTGCTTGTAAGAGAATGTAATGCACTTAATACAGTTCAGGTAGCTGAAGAGTATACATGTACCTAGATAGTTTTTGTACAAGTATAGTGAAAATATTTTATATCTCCGATAAATAACAAAAAAAAAACTAATATTAACTACAAAAAGCAGCATAGTTGAAGTCATTATCATAAAAGTAACATAAAATAAATAAAATAACGGAGAGTATTTAATTTGAAATGAAACAAAATTATACTGAACTGTTTAAGTGTAAAGGCCGTATGACAACTGCATATCATGGAAGTGTCGTGGAATCGTCCACTATGTATGTCCGTCTGACACGTTCACTATGACTGATGTATCCATTATCCAAGCCCGCGGGCATGACAATAAATGAATGAATGAAACCTTTTGTCTATTTTTTTTATTTGTTATTATTATTATAAGTTCAAGTTGTAGATACAATGTGCAGAATACAAATATTCAAGGACTTCTGGTCTCAAAGTATAATATTGCTAATGGTGGCATGCATAAACAAGTCATTTTACTCTATAAGACTTGCATTCAATTTGGAATTTGATTATGCGGATTTCGGCAGGTTCTTTTAGTTTTACTGTTTTTACTTTTTATTTCCGTAGCAAGTTCCTTATGGTATTTACATCCTAACATAAAACTATAATAATCTTTAAATCTCTATTTTAGGAAAAATGCCACTATGTCAGATCTTTTTGCATATTTCACTCTTTAGATCGAAAATTGGACGTCCAATTTTTGACTGACGAACGTCCGTGAACATACATTTGCTACAACTTTGGACATTCAATGAACGTTCGTTACTGGACGTAATTTGAATGTACAGTAAAAGGTCCCTTGAGCGGACACCGAAAATGTCAAACGTTTTTGTCTGCATAACAGAGGTGTCCTATGGGGAGTTTGTCCGTTAACTAGAGATTTATTATAGTTGTCCCTTTAAGGGAAATGATAAAGTTAAAGCGGGAAAAATGATAAGTGAATGTTTATTATACATCTCTATATACAGGGGTAATAGAAAAGCTGAGACAATCTAATATGTCTATTATTTGAAGATATACGAAAACAATATTTTAATAAAAATCTACCCGCTCCTGATTTCAATAAAGAACCTACCAATCTACATTAGACTTTTTCGTTTGCCCCGGTATAATTAATAAAGCGAGTTTACTTGCAGTTTTATAAAAATTAGCGTTGGTTTTTAGTGTCTAAACTTTAAACAAACTTGTTATAGTTACAAGATAGCCAAGAAACGCAAACCGTAATTCTTTTCGAATCTTTTTTGTTGCTGTCATCATTTAAACGAGCAGAATAATCTTCTATTTGATGCTAATAATACATGTCTTGAATTTCCAGTTGTTCTGCTACAATTATTATTCATAATAAAACAGCATGTAGGATAAACATTTGTTCAAAATGCTTATTTCATATGCTTATTTTTGAAATCTAGAAAAATAAATAACAGACAAGTTCGAGGAACTCACGTCCGTAGATGAGCGGTTCACGTCTGTTGTTGAGAGATAAGCTTGTTTTCAATATCATAATACTATCCTGGTCCGTACAAGAGAATGTCCGCTTATTAGGAAGATTTTATTATAGAAATTGTATACGTTTGGTTCGTACTCAAAATTATGTGTATATAAAAGAAGTGTCCACTTTTTAGAGATTTCCACTAAGGGAGTTTCCACTGTAACTTATAAGTCATCCGCTAGATGTTCAATGGATGCATACAACGTACTTTGAAAAATATTCAGACGAAGCATGGACCAAAACAGGAAGTCCACTAGATGTCCGCTAATGGTTGTCGTCGTTCGATAAATGTTCAATTTACGCCCACGGACGTCCTGACTAGTTTCAGGCGACAAATGGACATTCAGTGCTATGTGGGTAGTTACTACCTTTTTACACCTTCAGATAAACAAGACGCATACTACCCAAGGCCAATATTGGATATGTACAATGCAACAAAAACATGCAAAGGTAGCTGCGAAAATTTTTAGAAAATACAAGAAAAACAGTTGAAAAACTGAAATAAATGGTTTTATTGTTTTTCAAAATATTCTCCCTTAAGATTTATACATTTTTGCATACACACAAACCAATTGGTATAGCAGTTTTTCCACTCAGAAAGAGATATTGCTAAAACATGCTCTTTAAATGCCTCAATAGCCTCTTCAGGCGTAAAAAACGCTAACTACGCATTTTGTTTCTGATTTGAGGAAATAAGAAAAAGTCATTTGGTGATAAATCAGGGCTATATGGACAATGAGACATTAATTAGACGTTTTACTCTTTAAATATTCGACTGTCAGCTGCTTTATGAGGGCTTGCGTCGTCGTCCTGATGTAGAATGATTCTCCTTTTCACGTTATTTTGTCTAAGTTCATCGATGACTTGTGGCAAGCAAATTGTAGCATACAATTCCGCATTTACAGTGCTTCGATCCTCTAAATCAACAGTAGCAACGTAACCGTTAAGACGAATAAGCAAGCGATCATGTTTCTTGGAACACTTTGAGAATGAACTTTTCTTGGTTTTGGTTCATCTTGGAACGCCCACACAGTTGCTTGACGTTCAGTTTCAGGTTAGTATGAATAGATCACCTGTAACAATGTCGTAAACCAGATTTGATGATCCTCGATTGACCTTTTTTAGTACTTCTCTACAGCAATTCACACTACTCCTTTTTTGAACATTACTCAAGCTGTGGAGGAATCCATAGAGAGCAAAGCTTCCTAATATTTAAATGTTCATGCAATATTGTATGTATTTGTTTCATGTCGATGCCAAGAGATGACTTAATCCCACGGTATGTCACATGATGATTCATCTCTATCGCCTTGTGCCCAGCATCGATGTTTCTTGCAACAACGGATGTTGATGGGCGTCCTTCACGAGACTCATCCATTAGAGTAGCACGACCACGACTGAATTCTGCAAATCAGTTATAAACCGTTGCATTGGAAGATGCTTCAATCCCAAAGGCTTCTCGAAACCGTTCAATGGATTGTTTCGGCCGATTTAAAATTATGAAAAATCATGACCCGAAAATGTTCACGTGATAATTCCATTTTTCTCACAAACAGACTGTTTTTTAAATAACTGCGTGAACAGAGTTGTTCAACTTGCGTTTAATCTGTTAATGCTACTAAGCATAAAAATGTCAGATTTTACAAAAACAATATCAACTCCCTAGCAACGCTACTACTTACTTGATTCTAAAAATCTTTGCAGCTACCCTCGTACATGCATGTGGTTTTTCCTAATTTGTATTTGACTATTTTTTAGCATCTAACAAAAGATAAAAAGTAGAGAATATTAGAAAGGGAAATACTACCATTGAATGTTTTGCAGTAGTAACGTTAGTACATTGGCGAGCAAAAAATTTAGATAACTTTGAAATTGTAATGTTCTAAGTTTATGTTTGAAAATTGTACTAGTAGGCGCTGAGTCATTAGTTTTCTAAGAAATGTTATCTGTGAGTATGGAGAAGACCACGAGAAAGATATGCTCCAGTTCGTATTGACGAGCAACTTCCATTTGGTTTGGGCAGGAATCTCTTCATAAGCACGCACAAAGTTAGTCTTCATACAGAATGGCTCCCTGACAGTTCACAGGTACATTACGGAAGTTCTAGAAGATCATGTTATGCCTTTGATTCTCACCATACTATGGGCGAGTATGCCATTTTCATGCAAGATAATTCGAAACCTCACGCAGTGAGAGTTGTCAGAGAATATCTGGATGAGGTGGGCATTAGGCGGTTTGATTGGCCAGCACTCATGCTTTTCGATTCAATATTGACAATTAACAATTTTCAAATATGAACTTAGAACAGAAACTAACAAAAAAAACATCACAATTTCAAAGTGGCCTACATTTTTTGCTCACCAATGTATTAAAACCCGAATATTAAGATCTAATACTAGATTGACATAAACCTGAATTTCGGACCAGCAAGATTAGAACTTCGCTAAAATTTGTTAAGCTTTTACGTAGTAGGTGTTGTTAAAAAATCTGAAAACACGTTGTTTTGAAGTTTATCCCTAAAAAAAAAGAATTTTTGCTCAGAATGGACAAAAACTCTTGAGATTCTGTTGACTGCAGTTGCGAGTTTTTAAAACCTCTCAAATTCAATGATTTACTTCTAACAGCGCTGGTTAACTCTTAAAATTTTGGTAAGATAACAACTGTATGCACTAGATAGCTTGAGCACTTTGCAGAATTTCAATCTTTGCAAAATTTTTGAAAACTAGGCAGTGTTGGAAAAAAGGGAAAATAAATAAGATGAAAGCTGTAGTTTTAGAAATTCTTTCAGTTTGTTTATAAAAACTCTTTTACAATTGTTACCTTTTACTAAACATTTTGGACAAAAACAAATTTTAACACTTAAATAATTTTTAACACAAAAACGCAACAAAGGAGAACACGTAATGTTCAAATTGATCTCCACGGAATTCAATACAAGCTTGTAATCTTCTCATAAAATTAAACTGGACGCTTCTCGGTATATGAGCTGAATCTTATACTTCAACAGCAGTGTTCCAAATTCGTTGTTTCAAGATTTCCATATTGTTTACTGGCGGAGAACAGACAACGTTTTTCATGTGACTCTAGAAGAAAACATTTAATGGGTTTAGGTCAGGGGATCTAAGAAATCATTGTATCGGAGTATCATCTCTTCTCCCAATCCACCGACCTGGAAAATGCTCATGAAGCCATCGGCGAACGTCAGTCGAGAAATGCTCTGGTGCTCCATCGTGCATATATCAGAACGTCTGACGCACTTGAAGGAAAACATCTAGGAGATCTGACAAGTGATTTTCTAGAAAATCCAGATATTCATTGCAACCGAGTTTTCTGGGTAAAGTACAGGGTTTAATTAAAAAGTTTACAGTCACACCAGCCCAAACGTTTAAAGAAAACTCATACTGATAACGTCCTGTCATTACAGTATTTGGGTTTTCATCCGCCCATTCGTGTATGTTGCGATAACGCAAAATTCTTCCGTAGGGCGTAGCGTAGACACAACACATGCCAACACATAACCTATAGACTGATGATTTTACTTTGTTGCTAATGCAAACTGTCAATTTGGCGAATCATTTTCCGGAATAAGCTAAGACATGATTTTTTCTTTCATAGCCTCCTGGGAACTTAAATTTTAATGATCGTATATTATAAAGTATTATAAAGTTTTGTTACTTCTAAAATAATAAACAGAATTTTTAACTTAGATTTAAAGTTTTTGAAAAGTAAAATACTTTATTATTCTATTAAAGAAGTAAGTATTAGAATTGCGCTATTGTTTTATGATCCGCGAATTACGCTTCCGATGAATTCGAAAATTCGCGGAATATCATTATCGAGGCTAGACTAAATAGTCCTGGACCATTATGTTTGCCATGGCAAAGTTAATGAAGGAAAGGTGTCACTGGTGTCATTTTATCAGAAAAATAATGTAGTTTAGTAATTTTGATGGTGACACCCTCACAGATGACTATGGCTAGATGACGTCGTTCAAGAGGGCCGCCATAACAATATAAACAAACTGCATTATCTCGGTTGCTATCCAACCGGTGTAACTAAAAAAAGGGCAACTGGGTTATAAATACGTCTAACATACCGTTTTGTGCACTTGCTTGTGATGAGGCACTAGAACATAAAAACAGCGCAATGAAAGTTGTGGAAGAATTAGTTGGAATAACACAGCAACCCAGTGCTCTCGCTCGATTTTTCTTAACAGCACCTAAGCTCCAAAGAGTATCACAAGAAACACTGAATATGTGTGGCAATTCACTCAACCAGGAAGCTAGAAAGCACCATAACAATAATGAAACATCTGCTAAAGCCCAAGATAAAGTCATTTTAATTCTATCCGGTGAACTGGAGCGCATTGGAAATCCTTTTAAATTAGATGGTCCGGAGTTTATGAACATAGCAACAAAGGCTGTATTCAACAAGCAAGTCACATCAGATGTTAGCCGATTGAATCATTAGGAAGAGAATTGTATGAAGCGTTCAAGTTCTGACAGACTTCTTGATGGATCAGTCAGTCTCTAGGCACCTATCAAAAAGAACAAACTAAAACTATGTTCTACCACCAATAAACAAGTAAAAGTAAAGATTGCTAGATCCGTTACAGAATTGAATACAGATCGTTACCTTTTTGCGCGAATTCTGATTGTCGCACGATATCAACGAGAAGTAGACCTACGCACAACCTTAGGAAAGTGCGAAATGTCGGCTGTGCCTAAATCCATGTTTTCACAAGATGAAACAATGCATCAGTGCCCAGCTAAAAGTAAATTAATTCATATCTTGAAGTTTGTTGTAAAATCCGCTACAAATTACTCCTTATCATCTGTTCTGGATCACCAACCAAACAGCTGGATTGCAATCGTGGACGGCATGGAAAAATTGTAGGCTCTTGATAAAACCATTGGAATGAAAACCTGTGCAGATCTTGCTGTGTGCTCACCCAAAAGATTCAAAGTTAATACTTGCAGTATGATGAACTTCATATTGATTTTAACATGTACTTAGACAAATCAATCAAGAATCTTCCTAGAGGTAAGAGGCTCCATGGAGGTGTACAAAATATGTGATACCACTGATATTTCAAATATAAATATGAAAAAGCTATTATCACATACTCGTACCAAAGATGAATTAGCCACCTACCTTGCAGACAAAATTATATGTCATGCCAAGAAATCAGCAAAAAAATGCGTTGTTTCATGGCGTACTGAAGTTTCTGCAACGCACTGTTCTTCTTCAAAAAGAAGCCGATACAAAAATCTTACTACATGCCATTACGGCCAAAGACAGAGGTTCAGATAGACTACAAGTGTCTGCTCAAGACACAGATATTTTAGTTTTGCTTTCAGAACTCACATTGTTTGTATCATTATCGGCGAAGCAAATATCAGTACAAAACATATTTGTTTCACTCGGAGCACTCAGCTTCAGCATTGCCCGGATTTCACGCATTATTATCAGGTTGTGACTCCACCGGATGTTTGTTTGGAAAGGGAAAGTTATCATACTGGAAATCATTTATTTCAGCCAGTGACGAAGAACTTATTGCCTTGCAGAAGCTTGGTACCAGTGAATTTTATTACCTGATAATACAGTGTCTCAGTTGTAAGTGTTTATATGCTGGGTTTATCAGCCACACACCTCAACATCACTTGCAGAATTAAGGTGGTCAATGTTCACGGACAAGCAAACCCTTGGAGATAAGTTACCTCTCACTAGGGGCTCCCTTATACCTGCACTTATGAGAGCTAATCTTCAAGCACTGGTGTGGTCAAAAGATGATGAACCTCAGCCGGTCATCCCTAATGCAGCTGGACGCGGTTGGTGCATTGAAGAGGGAGTGCTTATCCCTGTCATGTGTGAAGAACCATGTGTCCCGGAATCCCTTCTGAAACTGATTAAATGTTCATGTGTGAAGGACCGATGTTCACCACCTTGCAGATGTTTAGCGAACAATCTGCCTTGCAGTTGAAATGCCGTCAAATCAATGTGTGTCAATTTGTATCCACCTGATTATACCGATGAAGATAGTGACGAAGCTGATGAGTACGGTTTGTAATCTTCCTATTGTATTTTTTGTGTATATAATACTCGAATTTGTTAAAACAATATTTCTTATAATAAAGTAAAAGTAATGTAATGTGGAGCTTATTTTCATATAATGTAATTAAAATTATTTTGACGCATAATTTCTTAATTTTAATTTATAATATTACGGTATTTGACGACAAGTCTATAGGCCTACAGATAATATTTATAGATTTTCTCTCTGATTTAGATTTCCTATAAATATGAATCATGAATGTATATATAAGTTTTATCAAAATGAGACTAACAACAACACACCTGAGATTTGTTTAACAATTTTATTATTTTTATTTGCCTTAACAAAATATCAACGAAAGCATTAATTTTTCGCAATACATGTAAATAACATTTCTTTTAACTATTGAAGATACCTTTCCAACAAGCTAAAAAAAATCAAAATCGGTTATATAGCGACCGAGATAATGCAGTTTGCTTATATTGCCATGGCAGCCATCTTCGATGACGTCATCCAGCCATACGCAACACTTGTCAGGGCGTCACCACCAAAATTACTAAACTACATTATTTTTCTGATAAAATGACACCACTGGCACCTTCCCTTCATTAACTTTGCCACGGGGATCAGTTTTGTTACATTGTGCCCCAGGACTAAAAAACGATGGCTGTAAATCAATTGTATGCAGGCCTTCAACACAGGCTGTACTGCACCCTTTCGTGTGAAGCCGTTTTAACCTGGTCCGTTGTGCAGCAGGTCTGGACAAAATAAAGCAATTTTAAAAGTACAGGTCGATTTATAAAAGCAAAAATTAAAGTTAATAAGTTACCTCTTATAGACAAAATTATAGTTTGTTATTAGATCACGTGAAACTTACAGAGGCGTTGTCGGAGTTTAAGGAACACCACTCCACCGAGTCTGCCCTTCAGTTAGTAATAGAAAACTGGAGAGAAGTTCTTGATACAGGAGAAGTAACATTGCGGTGTTTATTGACTTGAAGCGAGCCTTCGAAACCATAGATAGGAAAATATTGTTGGATAAGTTGAAAGGAGAGTACAATGCTAAGGGAGTTGTTTTAGATTGGTTGAACAGTTACTTTAGTTATAGACAACAAGGTATTAAATACAATAATATCAAGTCAGATTTAGTTTTAGTACAGCATGGCGTTCCACGGGGAAATAAGCTTGGTCCATTGTTATTTATTCTGTATATTAATGGGTTAGCAAGTATTCCAGAATATTGAGAATATTGCAGAATACATAAATTTACTGGTGATATTTTATTGTACTATTCTGATTGTTATATTAAAAAGGCAGTTAGCATTGTAAATAATGTCTACCCCAGTTTTCATTCTGTTTAATATTATTTTACAGAATATTTTACTAACCATGCATAGAAGGGTTATTGGTCTCGAGTTTTCGGATCGTGTGAGATCTCCCTTTTTTTGGAATTTTTATAATTATTCCTTGCGGTCAATCCTCTGGTATCGTTTCCGTATTCCAGAGTTTGTTCCTGAGGTTGTGTAGGATTTCTATAGATCTTTTCTTGTCTGTTTTAATAAGTTCTATGGGATATCATCTACGACTGTGCTTTTACTATCTTCATACTGTCAATTTTTTTCTGGATTTCCTTCACTGTAATTTCGTCTTGGTTTATGTTTAGCGTCCGCTTCTCTCTAGTTCATCTATATCTCTTCTTTCTTGTTGTACATTTCAGCAAGTATTCTGTCCATCTTTTTATGATGTCGCCTTCTATTCTGAGTATTTCTCCGTTTGCTCCTTGTATTCTATTAATTGGTTTGGTTATTTTCTTCGTAATTGTTTCTGTTATTTCATATAAGTATTTTATATCTCTTCTTTGGGCTGCTTTCTCTGCTTCTTCTAACAGGTTTTCAAGGTAATTTCTCTTGCCCTTTCTTGTCCTCGTTTTTACTTCTCTGTTTTTATTCCAATATTCTCTATGTATTTGATTTTTTTTTGTTTCGTCTTCTGTATTCAACCATTTCCTTTTTATTCTTCTCCTCTCTTCGATTGTATTCAATGTAGCGTTTGTTATCCATAGTTTTTGTTTTCCGAGTTTGTGTCCAATTGTTTCTTTTGCGCTTTCCTATACTGCGTCTTTGAAATGTTACCAAATGTTCTCCACCGAAAGGTTTTTAAGTGGGTTAATTTCTCCAATATTCTTTTGCATGTTCTTCTTCTACTCCCCCAGTATCTCACCATTTTCTTTTAATTTGGCAACATTAAATTTCGTGCGAACCGGTAGGATGTTGTTGCTCTTCAAGCATATTTTTATTTTGGCTCTAAGAAGTTGATGGTCTGTTCCTATATCTTAACCCCTCATCACTCTTGTATCTTGTAGGGAGTTCCTCCATGTTCTTTCAATCATTATATGGTCAATTTGGTTTGTATAAATACCTCCACTGACCAGGGGGTTTTATTTGTGGCTCTGTTTTTCCTGTTGTTACTGTACGGGTTCCCAAGGCTTCGTATGCCGCTGATTCTGTTCTTTTGTATTTTTTGTCAGCTTATGTTTACATCTTCCTCTTCACGTATTGGATTGTCTTTGATTTTTTAAGTTAGTCTATTTTGATACAAGTGTTTTGTTGTTTCGGTCCACAATGATTCTGCGTTTATTCCTTCTCTTGTGGTTACTTCCGTTTTCTTTTTTGTTCTCAATTGTATTCTCACTTTTCCAAGTACAAGACTATGATCACTGCTGGCATATACTTAAATGTAGGGTTCTAATATCCAATATCTGAGTCGGGTGTATCTTTCTATTAGTGACTATGTAGTCGATCATGGATTTATATCCTCTGGTGTTTTGGAATGTATAGTATTTGTATTGTTGCTTATGATCAAAAAAGGTATTATTTATTCTTAATAAATTGCATGAGCAGAAATCGATCATAAGTTCTCCGTTCTCATTTTTGTTTTCTTTATTAAATCTCTGTTTGACACCTGTATGACTTCGTTACCAACGCGTGCGTTGAAGTCTCCAAGTAGAATCGTAAGTTCTTCAGGGGGTATTGAGAGTAGAGTAAATTGCAGCTCTTCGTATAGAGCCTCTTCCTCATCTCGCGGTTTACAGTCTTCAGGACATTTAGTTTTTGGCGTTCTACTTCTCTTTTTGTACATATTATTCTTTCTGATACGTAATCGCAGACGATTGTATTGTCTATGTATTTCTCGTGTAGGAGAATGCCCACTCCGGCTCTGGCTCTCTGTTCTTTGTTTACAACCCACCATACAACAGTATGTAGTCGTCATAATTGCACAGATGTCTATACTCTTTTCCTTTAGTTCTTCTATAATTTCTTGATCGTTTTTATTAAATGAGATTACGTTCTAGGTGGTTATACGCAGTATACGTTTGTGCCTCCATCTCTTAATCCTTTTTCTTGCGTGATTCGTCTTTGTTAAATCAGTCCAATTCCGAGGCTACTTACCTTGCACTGTATTCACAAACTCGGGCGCGGCGGTTTAAAACAAATAAAGTTATAGTTAATGGCGAAACAAAGAGTTATAAGACGATATAGGGTGAATAGCTAAGTTGGTGCAGATAGAGTACACGGATATCGTAACAGTAATAAAAAGTTTTCAAGTTGGCTCGATTTTTGTAGAACATCATAAGCAAGGTAGTTCTTAAAACATTTTCTTGTTGGTTTGATAAGGGCAACGAAAAGCTTTTCTCTGCAATTTCAAGATTTCGCCAGAAAGTTTCTTGTAAATGAGTATTTAATTAAAATGTTTGTTTCTCTTAGTGTATTAGTTTTTTATGCTTTTGTGATTGCATTAAAAAAGTACAAATTTAATTTTTAGTCAAGGTATGAGAGGTTATCTTTTAAAAAATTGCTCTTTTATGTTCATCTATTTAATTTCCCTTTGTAAAACTGTTTCAGCAAAAAAATTACAAAAAATATTTTCTATAAAGTAAAAAGTGTAATGGTATACAATGTTAAAAGTAACTCCATTATTCTTCATTTCAGACAATTAATAAAATTGGGTCAGATTAATTTACCTACTTGTATGTTGTGCAATTATAATAAATCATGTAATTATTAAGTGAATTACAACTTTTAAAAAGAATATTTTTATAATTGTATTTAGGCAATTTAAACATCCCTATACGTATGTGGTATAATTAAGATATTTTTTACTGACGGTATATTACTTTACAACTTATCCGAGCTCTTTTTAATAAAATCTTGCATACAGTATAGTAGCTGATGTTGCCATAATAAATTATCATTATCACGAACAAAACATAACTTTCTGAAATGCCATTGATTTTAGTTTACATTTTTATAACAATGAATGAAGCTCCAGATAATACCACATGAAATGGTTCTTCAAACATTGAGAACAACGCAAGAATGTGGTAACAATCAATAGTACGAGGGTGGTCTGAAAAGTTTTCGACCTAACAAAGATACAAGACATTTTTTCTGAAAATTTTTTTTTATTTTTCAACATAGTCTCCTTGTAACTCTACACACTTCTCCCAGCGATGCTCCCATCTCTGTAACCCGTCCAAATAGTACTCGGCATTTTTCTCTGCAAAATAATTGTTCACGAAGGTGATTGCCTCTTCATTTGACGAAAATCTTTGTCCTCCGAGCGCAATTTTTAGATGAGGGAACAAAAAGAAGTCGCTTGGGGCTAGATCTGGTGAGTAAGGCGGATGGTCAAGCAGTTCAAACCGTAATTCGTGGATTTTCGCCATGGCAACCGCTGAGGTGTGAGACGGTGCGTTGTCTTGGTGAAACAGGATTTTCTTTTTCTGCAAATGTGGCCGTTTTTTCGCAAGTTCTGCCTTCAGCTTGTCAAGTAATGATGCATAGTATGCTCCTGTAATGGTTTTTCCTTTTTGAAGATAATCGATTAAAATAACTCCATGACTATCCCAAAAAACAGTCGCCATCACTTTCCCAGCCGAAAAAACAGTTTTTGCTTTTTTTGGAGCCGGTTCCCTCTTTGCAGTCCACTGTTTGGACTGTATTTTTGTTTCGGGCGTATAATGGTGTATCCAAGTTTCATCTACAGTAATTAATCGGCGCCAAAACTCGGATTTATCTCGCCTAAACTGCGGCAAAAGAGCGTTGGAAATATTCATTCGAACACGTTTTTGGTCTAACGTGAGCAAACGCGACACCCAACGCGCGGACAGCTTTCTCATGCCTAAATGTTGATTTAATATGTGACAAACACGTTCTTTTGACATGTTCATAACCTCTGCTATCTCTCTCACTTTAATTCGGCGGTCGTCTAGCACCATTTGGTGAACTTTGGCGATGTTTTCGTCGGTAGTTGCAGTTTTTGGACGTCCCGAACGTTCATCGTCTCCCAAGCTCTTACGGCCACGTTTAAATTCAGCAGCCCAAAATTTCACTGTGGTAAATGATGGTGCAGAGTCCCCATACACAGAATCCAACTCATCTTTTATTTGCGAAGGCGTATTGCCTTTCAAAAACAAATATTTAATGACAGCTCGATACTCGATTTTGTCCATTTTCACAAAAAAACTCACATCAACTCACTCAAACGACTGTTACATAAAAACTGCGCGTCCAAAATGGCTGAAACTTTGGTGAGTAACTGTCAACAGATGAACAACGAAATTCAGTAGCTTTTATTTACGAGTGCTGCCATCTTCACGTTGAGGTCGGAAACTTTTCAGACCACCCTCGTAGAAAGATAAGAAAACACCGAGTTTTCCAAAATCCATTCATCAATTGTTTTAACGATTTTTGTTAAAAGAAACTTTTTAAACACTACTTCACTGGCAAGGGCTTCTGGTGCTGCCTAGAAATTGATGAATTGACTGCAAAAGGATTACCTACTTATTATAGGTTAGCTTTCACAGTTCCCACAACGATTAAAAGAAGGACAAAATGTAATGTAATGTCATTTAGTAGAAAGCTCGCTAGTATTAAATTTCAACACTTTAAACAAAACGCAAACTAATGACTTGGAGATTGTTTTTGACAGTAAATTAAATTTTAATACTCATAGATACTGTAGTCAACCAGTGTTCCAAGACTATCTGTTTTGAGTAACCAAAGATTTCTATGATTTGCGCACTCTACATACCGTTTTTAATGCTCTGGTAAAACCGAAGTTAGAGTATTTGTCCATTATATGGAATCCTTACTAGACTTACCAGTCTGTGAGACTCTAAAAGATACAAAAACGATCTTTACATTATTGTTATTACAAAAGAGAAAACAGGAAATTGAATGTTCTTATAATAATGTATTAGATCATTTGCCTTTAAAAGCTAGAAGACATAATCATCAGTTACGTTCCTTTCATAAAATAATAAACAGCTACGGAAATGACGAAAAATTGATTTGCATGATTCATTTTAACATCCAATCGATAAATACCAGATAATAAATATCTTGCAATATAAAGTGCCAAAAACAAGTTATTAAACTTAGTAGAGACGTAAATACTGTTACACACATTTGATGCGATAAAATAAAAATATATTTTCATCAAAATTAATTTATTTATTTATTGCTACACAGGGTGTCCCGTAAATGCCAATGAAGCTTCAGGTAAACATCTTCTTCTATGAGTGCTTATTGCAAATCTGCAAAAAGAAAATTTCTCCCCACCTTAGTTTTTTTGTACAAGTGGTCAGAAGTTAACATCTTTAACACTAAATAAACAAAAACCAAAGAATCAAATCCAAATGAAGCCATACCAATTCAACAAATGAATCTGTTAAAGCAACAATTACCGTTGATAAAGTACAGAACTGTTAGATTTCTTTTTTTTGAAGATGTTAAAAATTGAATTCTTACCAAAAAATAGATATGACAAACATGCAAGTCTTGAGTGTACTGATAAATCCGATGAAATTAGTTGCCAACAATTCTTTCAAGTTTTGACAATTTTATGGTCCATTATCACTGGAATAAAATTGATAAATCTTTGATTTCTTGCGATACTTTGGTTCCCGTATTCGAATAATTTTGTATTTGCCTGCAGCAACGTTGTCAAGTTTAAATTTTTTTTTTTTTGTTCGTGTGACAAATCTAAGTACGTTGAGACATTCGTGTTTCCAATTTTGGTATCTTAAGAAGATGAGGAAAGTTGCTACCTAAAGCTCTATATATGGATATAAAAATGGTACTCTTATTCAAAATGACCACCTTTTGACTTAACACAGGTCTTGAATCGCACTGGCCACGCATCAAAAGCAGCACGCAGTTTGTGGAATGGAGAAGTGGCCACAGCTCGGTCTAGAACCAGCTTCAAGGCTTTAACGTTGGGGTATCTTTTCTAGCATACCATGTTCAGACCGTTGGGGGTCTTTAATGTCCCCAGTCTCCTTGAACAACTTGATGCACCGATACACAAACATGCGGCTAATTACGAACGGACGCAGCGTTTTGAAAATATGCTCTTTTTTTCAACACTTATGTAGCACTACAACAGGGATACGATCCCAACCACGAATAGGAAAACAAAATTTGTATCTATTTAATAGAAATACTGAAGGAATGTCGCTGCCTGGGAAGTACCAGAGCACGTCTGGAGTCGGTGCTAGATATGATAGCATGTGACAGGCATACAGTGGGTGGCTCGCAAGGACATAGTAGTGACGCTGGTGTTGCAAAGGGAGATGAAAGGAAACGTGTAAAATGGGTCAAACAATTAAGTATAAACATGATCCGCTTCTTTTTCTACGTTACGATGTCAAGATAATCCACTACCAGGTTGAATAATTCTTGTCCATGTAGAATTTAGCAAGATACACCCTGAATTGAAACTTAGCAAGCAAGATATTGCTGACAGAAAGAACATCATAGTGATGGATGAATATCTGACAAAAAGAAAGACGGATAACATCAGACGCGAAGTGGAAAATTTGCTGGACTTTGAAAGACAAATAGAAGAAGAACAAAAGAGAGCCACACAAGCGCATCAGGGGATGATACAAGTACTATAAGAGAGGTCTTCTTAAATACTTATCTTTTATTAGAATACAGATCCCTTGAGAAGACCTAGGCTTCCAAAACTCACAACAAAACCTAAAACAGGACATATTGTAAAACAAGTCAATAAAATATCAAACACCTGTTTAAGAGACATAGTTGACCTACCTACTACACACTTGACATTGTTTGCAGCAGCAACCATCTAAACTGAACTCTTCCACCAAGCCTTTCATCACTTCTGAGAACAAAAAAGACTGAGACGGATTCGCCTTGGAGAATCAAACTAGTGAAAGATGCAGATCGTCTTAGAGAAAAAGCTGATGTTATTGCACAAAAACAGATAAAATTATTAAGAAAATAGATATTATAGTTGCAAAGGTAATACATCTACTAACAAACAACAGCAATAATCAAGGCAATGAAGTGAATAACAATGAACTTATGCAATTTTGGAAGGACACATGGACTAATTCAGCAACAGCAGATGCTAATGTTCCGTGGATAAAAAAATGCAAGTACTAGTTATTTCAGATGCAGATATTAAATTGATTACAAGCCGCCTCAACAACTGGAAAGCTCCCGGGCCAGATAACTTGCAGAATTACACATTCATCACTCGCAAAGAGTTTTAATAAACTTTTAAGGCAACCTGACATGTTTCCAAAGTATTTAACCTTTGGTAACTACTTACTTGGTGATCCTCGCAGCTACCAGCTACTACTTACAAATTACTAACATTTTTGGTCAATAAATCTATAGCACACCAACTTTGTGACATAAATGGTCATTGAACAGCAGCAAAAAGGATGCGCTAGTCATTGATACTGTTATAACAAAACAAGCCCTACATAAGCAAAAAAATCTGTTCACTTGCTACATCAATTATGCTTAGACATTCGACTCTGCGCCACATAACTTGCTTTTGCAAGCACTAATATTATATAAAATAAGTGCTACCGTTCAAGTAGTTTTAGAACAAACGATGAAAAACTGGAATGTTAACTTGCAGTTAAATGGCCTGATACGGCCGTGAACAATACCAAAAACAATAACTTTGACATGTCGCCATTTTGTTTTGGGGAGTTGAAATTTCCTGAAACTTGAACATTAAACGTATATTAGTGAGAGCTTCAAAATGAGCTATTACACAAATACCCTTTGTATTTTAACTCTTTTACAAAATGGTGTCCTGATGCCATGTTGAAATTTGGAACAAAAACGTTTGCTTAAAATACTGCTGATAAATAAATAAAATCAACGTGTTCGAGGATTCTTCCAAAAAATTAAAAATAACGCCATAAATGAATTTGTGCCTTACTTTTTTTACACACTGTAGATCTAGACGTAAAGGCGGTCTAGGTCTGGTGAACATTCTAGAACTTTGCAGAAAAAGAAAATTATAGCTGAAAAGCTACTTTTTAGAGTACCACGTTCCTTTTATAAGCATCATAGCTAACTTACTTACTAGAGGTAACTCGAATTAATAACCGGAAATCGAAGATGCTCCACAGTAGATACCCCACACAAATAAAAGATGATAGTATTGATACCTTTTCTCCTCTACATTTTCTTAAGGGTGGCGACCATCACTCTGGAACAGAAGGATTTCTTTTAGCAGCCCAGAATAAGGTTATCAGAACGCATAATTATGAAAAGCACATACTAAAATGCAATCCTATAGATCCACTTAAGAAAATGTAGCAACTCTGGAGAAACAATAAAGAACATTATAGGCAGCTGCTCACAGTTGAAAAACAGTGCTTACCTCAACAGGCCTAGCTCTGAAACATAACCTAGTTAAATCATAGATAGCAAAGTATAAATACTAATCATCACCACTTCTCGAAAATTACAAACACGGCTTTATTGGTTTTGTCCTATCATTACTAACCAACCCATTGCTCATAACAGGCCGAATATTGTCCTTATTGATAAACAGCTTAAAACTATAGTGTAACGTAATACTCTCGATACAGAAAACACAAAATTAAACAAATAGGAAACGAGTGTTTTGGAGTCAAGCAAAATCTTTCTTTTTTTGCAAAATCCCAAATGTGAAGAAGTGTGGATTAGTTTCGACAATTTTTACTTATTGTGTTAACGTCAATTCACATCTTCCATAAAAAGCCCAAACAGAAAATCATCAATAAGGTAGAAACTATGCTAGTGATAGCTAGACGTCATACAGTAAAACGTGGAGACTGAAACTATTTATGAGGTATTATTACATCATAGATAGTTGTACAGAATGGTGGTTCAGCCAACAATCGTTTACGCACCCTTGCTATGATGGACAAAGACAATAACCATTGAAAGATTAAGCAAGCTGCAAAGACTTCCCTGTCTAAGCATCATCGAGACTATGGAAATCTTGGCAATCCTAAAATCGATTTTTCTCAAACTGACACACCTTACAAAAACCAGAATTTATTCAGCCAATAATCGTGAAGGTAGTAATTCTGTAAAGCTGCAAACGTTCGTTCGCGTTTAGTCATGATCCATTCGATGTCGCTACTTCAAGAGAAATTACATTTTCTAGTTTATTTGGTGTGGACGTGTCCGCAGAGTTCCCGTTCTGCAAACATGATTTGCAGTAGAATTGTCGTAATATCCTTCTTTTCTTTCCTAATCATTTAATAATTGACTTTCATTATAGATGTACCTTTCTTTCATCATGCTTATCTACCATCACTCTCAGGGACGAACCTAAAGGAAGGTAGGGGGGAACCTCCCCCCAGTCTCGTGGTCAGTTGGCATTTCTTTGCATTTCTTGCATTGCTGACACATACTGCCCTTCCATTTTTGCAATTTTCTTGCTAATTCTACAGTCCGTCCATTTGATGGTTTAGAGTGGTTTCTTTAGAAGGATATTTACGGTGGAAATAATATTTTATGAGTTTATTTATACTCAACCCTTCCCATCTTAAAATGTAAAGGAAAAAGAATTGTATAACATGTATTAAAAGTAGTTGTGCAGTAACCAAAACGAAATCGTGTGGTGAAGCTTGGATAGTGAATTTTGTTGAAAAAGTGACAAAGTTGTTGTTTCATCATTCCACCTTTATTTACTTAATATAGATTGAGTATCTCAGACCACCCCTCCTCCCCTATTAAAATTGAGGGGTTGAAGATTCTTTGATGAAACGAATGGTTCCCTTACTCATTTTGACGTTTTCTTTCCGATGGTGTAAAAATTGAAAACCACCGAGCCCCCTTGATAGGGGAGATAGAGGGCAACTTTAAAACTGTAAATGGAAGCTTCTATATTTTATTGCAAATTTGGATTCTAAGCCGCAAAATACGTAGAATTTATTTGAAACATTCTTTTCGATTCATAGCAGATGGGACTGTAAATGCAAAAAACTGAAATTTTGCGCTTATCCCACGAAATATACTTTTTTAAGAATTCAGAAACTGGGTATGAACTGGGGATCTATGTAAAATGTAAAACTGTCTCACACCACTCACTCCCCCCTCCCCAATGGTGAGTTGGCAGCTCAATTTTAGCAAAATTTAATAATTATTTCGATAATATTCAATATGTTTATTTTAATCTTTTGATCGGAAGTATACAGTGTGTCCAAGATAAGGATGCACAGCATGGGGATCTTGGAAATGGTAAGAGATACAAGATCGGTTAAATGAGATGAAAGTTGACTATTTATAGGACCTTTTTGTTGGCGTTTGCAAAATCTAGATATCTTGAATACTTTCAGAGATATTTAAAAAAAAGTAGATTTCTCGATTTTCGTTATTATTTTTTCTTTCCTTTATTTGAAGAGATATCGAAAAACTAAAACCACTTTTCCATTGCCACTTTTTGTTCTGTAGTAAAATACGCTAACAAAATTTCTGTAAAACGTTTCGGTTTCGAGTGACCATCATCAACCTCATTTTTCTAAATAGGCGGAAAAACAATTCAAAATTGTTTAGGATAGCTCTTGTTGTCACGATTCTAATTATGTAAACATGATAGGGTTGGTTTGTTTCCATTTACAATTTTAATCTCCTCTATAAGTGGGGCTCGGAGGTTTTCAATTTTTACATCATCGGAAAGAGAGGACTTAAAAATTAGTAAGGGAACCATTCGTTTCATCAAAAAATTTCAAATCCCTTAATTTTAATAGGGGTGGGCGTGTGGTCTGAGACACCCAGTATATGATAATCAGGTTCCTCTCTATTTACTGGTGTGGAGTGATTTACTTAATAATTTCACTTTGTTTTTATTAAAATGAAAGCATCAACTGGAAGGCTCAAATGTCCCGCTTCAATTTTGTTGTTGGTAATTTGATGTTACAAGAGTTGGCAAAATCACAGCTCCCCCCCCCCCAAATTCCTTGGGTACGTCTCTGATCACTGTCTTTTGCTTTTCTTCTTTTTGTTATTTTTCAAAAGAGTATGTAGAAGAACAGAACTTATACTGCGTAAAGTAATTGATGAAATAGATTTTATTGTTTGATAAAATTACATAATAAGTTGCAAACATCCCGAGCAAGTCACGGATCAACTGAAAACAGATCTGAATTTTCAGTAACTGACACAACTCGAATATCTGTATAGAACAAGAGTAACTGTTTGCTCATGCCCTTTTTCTTGATGTGTACAAATTAATTAACTTACTAATGAATTGCAGTTCATCTTAGCTGAAAGACAGACAACACGTTACTTAGTTACAAACTTTGTGCCTTACGTAGTAGATACCGCATCCGTTAATTTGTTAGTTTCCCGTCAATGGGGCCTAGTTAACTTTGAGTTGCAAAAGACTTTGCACACATATTTAATAAACTTAAACAGTTTCCTATTTTGGTACGTAACATCGGTATAATGATAGAAATTCTTATTACCGAGACAATAGCAATTTAGAATTAATAAAACTTGACTTAAACAATTTCCTGTTCAATAAAATAAAACAAGTTGGACACAATTACGTTACAAGAGAAGAGAACTTCCTTTTTACTCGCGTTTCCTCTACAACATAACAATTTTCTCTTATACCCTTCCATTTTAATAGAAATTGTATTGCTTTTATAATAGCTGAAAGGAATTTCTATTAAAAACTTTTACCAAATTAAACACATTTGATGTTGTTTCATTATGCGGTTGCACAATTTATTAATGGAATGCGACTACGTTTTCTATTTTTTTTTTCGCGTTTATTTGTGTCCTTATTCCTTACCTATTATACAAACAAAACAAGCTTTTGATTATTTTCTTTTGTTTAAATTGTAATAGTAGTGATATTCAATTTCAATTTTGCAAGTCACAGACGGATTTAAACAATAAGTGTTATATCGTGCTACTTGTCACGACTTTTATCAGAAAACTAATAAGAATTCTGTTTTTAAGTATAAATGAAGAATTCACTTTAGATAGATTCCGAAAGTAAAACAACAGTCAGTATTATCGTGTATATGTAATACTACTACTATATCAACATCTAGATGTGTTCTAACTTGAAGGACTCTAATCAAGCGGGAGACCACTCCAATTATATTCCTCTGTCGTATTGATGCCGATACCATATTGATCCTGAGTTGTTTTTCAACGTTAACAGTAATCTACGTTGAACAAATTATTTACTTAAAGATGATCATTACAGTTAACTATACACATTATAACTGTATAATAACAGAAAACAGAAGGACTTTTTTATTATCATTCTGAATAATAATTATTGGATAAATTTCTCCTATATAACCCAGCCGTAATAAAACATGAAATTAATCTGTAAATACATAATTATTTTTTGTTCCTCTGGAATTCACATCATTTGTTTTGGTCGACTTTTGTTAACAAAAAAAAATGATTGCAATTCTAAATAAAATCAGTCAACCGATTAAACAAGTGAACAGATAACTTTTACTTTTCTCAAGAGTTGAAATGCAATTTTAAACAACGACAGTATTTTTTATCTTCTAATTTAATTTAACATTTTTAAATCTGGGTTATTGTTTTTATTATTAGATTAATTTAGATACAGATATAAGAATGATTGATATTTGGCATTGTTTCTATTATAAAACAATTACACTCAAAAATTTCTACTTCATCTTCAATAAATATCTTAATGCAATAATAATAATTAATTATTAATTACACGGTTGAGTTCGCTTTTCGAAAGTAGGTCATCTTTTGGTAAAGACATGAAATTCTAGTTTCGTGTAATTTCCCATGTACGCTAGTAACAATTCCTTTTGTGTAATAATTACCTTATAAGTGTGAAAATATCCGCATAAAACGCTAGTATTATGAATACCTACAAAATAAATCATAATTATAGACTTGCTTTGACGCATTTCATGTTGTTATTTTTAAGCTTATTACTTATAATAAATACAGTGAAAGCACTTATAGAGCGAGAGCATGCAACTAACAAATTTCGTAGAAGGAATTATAAAAAAAATGTTTTAAATGGAATCTCTACACGATTTATTGCAACATTAACAATTAATTTTTAAAAGTTTTGATTGCTTTGATATACTTTTTCGAAAGTTTGGAAAACAGGAAGAATCTGTTATTTCACTCAAAATAAATCACTATAAAACAATATTAACCCAGAAGAGAACTTTGCTAACATAAAACTTTTTATATTATCTCAGAATAGGTATCTTCTTTTTTTTAAGTATCATTTAGTGAACTTATTAAGTAGAGAAATGTCCAGCATTTTTATAGTGTATCCAGGCAAGCCAATGCCCTCTGAGTTTCAAAAACTGTAACAACCTTACATATTTATCAAGGAGAGACTTTCCTTCCAAGCTACAAGTAGAAAGTCTGAATTCTCTCCAAGGACAAAAATGTTCAACTGTAATATTTTAAATTGCACCTTATCCTTGTTTGTTTGTCTTTATTTTTTTCCTCTACATAAGCGAATTTCACTTGTGACAGCAGCAACCAAAAGGATACCAATGCTATATCAAGCGTTCTGTGTAAACTCTATTTCACGAAAATACTACATATCTCTGAGGTCTTTAGTATTGAATCTTTAAAAATGTGTTTTAAGAAATATTGCAAGCAGATATCAACACCTATGTAAATATATATTACGTATGTTTGCAGATCTCTGTTCTCGACGCGATTAATGGAAGATAAACGATGCTATCGATGTTGTGGTGTCGATCGCACTGCAAGTCACTGTTCAAAACCAAATGTCACTTGTCCCAAATTTTCCAGATCGCATTTTATTAAAAGATAATGTAAATCAGAGACCTTTAGATCTTACTATACCTACATTTAACTAGAGAACTGTGGGGTGTAGGTGTGTTACGCTGTTGACCTTCAATGAAATTGAAATAATTCCAAAATTTATAAAGAGGTATTACATCGATTTAGAAATAATGTCTTCGGTTTAAATCTGTTAAAATGGTTATGTTCATAATTGAGAAAATAATGTAAAATTAGAAATGAAGATTTTTGTATTCCCAATATGTAAAAATACAACCTTTGGCTTTTGTTGTTAAACATGTCTGAAAAACAAGAATGTGAAAAGCTGTGATGTAAAATTTGTTTTAAGTTTACTTTCTATTATGTTATGTTGTAATGAATAATAAACTTATTTAAAAATCAACAGACTATTAACAGGTTACGGGCTGAGCTTATTCTGGTCCAAAGAAATAATTAAATGCCTAACTGCAAATCGAGGGCGTCACTGCGAATCGACGACATAATTAAAAATGAATAAACTGAAGTTGGAAAAGGATGTTGAAGCAGTTGATAAATTAATTTTAACCGAAAATTATGATATTTAGAAATTTCGGATTTTAGTAATAATTAGAAGATTTAGAAGGCATTCTAGGTGGTTCAGTAAAATTTAAAAGTGATGAAAATAAAGAAGAAAAAATGAAATGGTGATGAAAAGATCCAAAAGCACGACGTTTAATTCTAATAACGTGTACATTTAATGATATACAAAACGTCAAAAGGGTATTTATGAACAAAGTGATGAATAAACAAAATCCAGTTTGCTGGATGAATGCTTTGCTATGAGGTATGATAGAAAGAACTATGTGTACCTACATAAGTAAAATACAAAATTTAGCGTACAAGTTGATGATGTAGAATCAAAAATTTTATACCAATTCATACAACCGTGTTGCCAACTTTCAGTACATGCGTACAACAAAACAGAGCTGGGTAAGTACATCACAAATGTACTTGAAAAACCATAAATAAATCCTTTTTTTGTACTTGTACTTGTACTTAAGTACATTCTATTGGTAATGTACTTTGTACTTGTACTTATAAATCCAAAGTTTGATTAGTACTTGGTACTTAAATACATCTGATGCAGTATATTCAAGTACAAGTACAAGTACACGTACTTTTCCAAGTACAAATACTTTTCCATTTACAATTACTTTTCCAAATATAAGTACTTTTCTAAATACAGGTACTTTCTCAATCTATAAAGGTACTACTTTTAGCATAAAATGTAAATTTTTCTATTACACTCTTCTCAGATATATCACAAGTCGCATTTATTCTATTCTTTTATTCTGTATTTGATACAGCTTTTGGTGTTTGTGAAGACTGCAATCTGATGATAGTACTACTAGAGATTGTCGATGTTTTATCCTTAGGTTTAGGAAAATTCCTTAAGTAAGTATATGCTGATGAGCCTATACTAAAATCGGCGAATCAATGCAGGGATCGCGTGGAAGTCGCATGGACAGTATGCGCTAGTACTCAACTAAGTCGATGTCCAATTTACACTTACAAATTTGAATAAAATACCCGCCAAATGTAAAATAAGTAGTGTTTAGGTATTCACATTAAAGTCTATAATCCAAAACCAAAATTTACAAATAAAATAAACACAAGAAGTAAAACGGAAGCGCGGAGATTTTAGGTTATGTTAGTTTCTGTATATATCGGTATACAATAATGCACTGTTCGGTGGATGTTCACACTTCCGTGTGTGCAACCGGCTTCAAACACGCGTTTTTCAGCCAATTTAGAAAAAGCTTGCATTGATCACGCACTGATCACGCACTTTTATTACTGCATTGGTTCGTCGATTTTAGTATAGTTCCGTTTCTTTTGTTTTTTAAATTAAATTTTACATTGGGAAAAGTTTTTTATAGTATTTAATTTTTCATTATGAAGATAAAACTAAAGTTAATATAAACTAACTAAAAATTTATATTGTGGCTAGGATAAAGACATTCATCATATGTTTTTTATTATAATTTTTATACTGCTTACGTAACAAAGAGAAAATAAATTTAAAATGTACTTGGAAAAGTACTTATAAGTTAGGAAATAAGTACATTTTATCTGTATTTAAGTACTTTTGTATTTAAATACTTTTCTTTAGTACTTGTACTTAAGTACTTACACAAAAATGTACTTTGTACTTTGTATTTAAGTACATTTGTGATGTACTTACCCAGCTCTGCAACAAAATCACATTTTTAACATCCCTCCTTGATTTTGTTTAACTTAATACTAATAATAATAATAATAATAATAATAACTAATATAATTTTCGAACAAATAAAATTTTTTTTAAAAAAAGAACAAAAAATAAATTAATTAATTGCCACAAAAATAATCATTCTTAACTTTTACCAATCCTAATAATGTTCTTAGTCTTTGGAACTTAATTCTGCCAAGGGACTTGGTAAATACAGTGAGCGGCTAAATTATAGAACTAATTAAATAAAACCGTAATAATTTTTTTTATATAAAAACGCCGAGACACGTCGATTTTATTTTGTTTTTTGCCGTTTTTCGCGTGCATCCGATTTTTTACAGGGTGATTCTAAAAAGCTGCATGAAAAAAATTATTTTTTTTTAATGGAACACCCTCAATATTTCTACAGATTTGGATAAAGCCTTGTCTCACAAATACAGTAATGTAAATATTGATGGGTCTATCTTTAATAATAACGGCACAGTGAATCGACAAAATTGTAGGTATTGGAGTAGAGAAAATCCGCATTGGATGATTGAGGCACATACTCAACATCCTCAGAAAGTGAACGTATAGGCAGGGATGGTTGGAAACAGAATCATTGGACCGTTCTTCTTCGACGAAACTTTGACAGGGTAACGATATTTGGATTTTCTAAGAAATGAACTTATACCTGTCCTTATAGAACTTTTTCCAAATGTAAATAATCCTCAAGCATTAAATGATAATATCTGGTTTCAACAAGATGTCGCACCTCCGCACTTTGCACGTCCTGTTCGCGAATATTTAGACAACTATTTTCCTGGGAGGTGGATTGGTAGACGAAAACCCATAGAGTGGTCACCTCGAAGTCCAGATCTTACACCCCTCGAGTTTTTCTTGTGGGATTATTTGAAATCAAAAGTCTACGTAACCAGTCCGCAGAATTTAGAGGAGTTAAGAAATCGAATAAGTGAAGAAATTGGTAGAATTAGTCCAGAGGTCATTCGCAATGTACAAGAAGAATGTGTTCATAGGTTTGTTTATTGCCTAGAGGCTGAGGGATGGCATTTCCAACATTTGATTTAAATGAATTATTTTAATTTTGTTTGTTGAATACTATTTAATTTAATTTAGTCGTTTGTTCTTAATGAATTAAACTTATTTCCTTGCCTTCTGTTTATTGGGCACTTTTGACTATATTTCCGTTATTATTAAAGATAGACCCATCAATATTTACATTACTGTTTTTGTGAGACAAAAAATAATTTTTTTTCGTGCAGCTTTTTAGAATCACCCTGTAAAAAATCGGATGCACGCGAAAAACGGCAAAAAACAAAATTTTTTTTATCAAAAAAATTATTATGGTTTTATTTAATTCGTTCCATAATTTAGCCGCTCCCTGTATATCAGCGATCTGGTTTTCTGTGGATATCTTTTGAAGGTTGATTAGTTTCCTCTTTTCATAACCATGTACAGAGTGGTAACTAACACCAATGTGTTTTGAATTTTTAGAAAATTTCCCGTTTTTAGCTAGTGCTAGCGCTCCAGTATTATCTTTGTAAATTTTTATACGAGAATTTACCATTACACCTAAATCTGTCAAAACGCCTTTAATTGATGTTACCTCTTCAACACAATTAACAAGAGCATAGTATTCGGCATGTGTTGAAGCTCTAGAAACAATTTTCTGCTTTTGGGACTTCCTAAGGACGGCATATCCATAAACGCGTATATGTACACCTGCAGCTGACTTTCTATCTATTGTATCGGCAGACCAATCTGCATCTACATAAGTATCCATTACATCACTGAAGTTAGATTCATAGGTTAATTTAATACAACGAGTACAGTACACATATTTCGGAACACGTAGTGCATATTTGAAATGTGTGTTGCTGTAACTATTTTGATAACGACTTAAATAATTAACCGAAAAAGATATGTTAGGTCGAATTCCATTAGCTATGTGCAGTAATGCACGAATTAGATTTCTATACTTCAAATGTTTGTTTACGTTGTCTACAGGTTCTAGTTTTAAATTCACTTCCATCGGCGTATCAAAATTTTTAGATTCCTTGACTCCATATTTTTCAGCAATACTTTCTATATAATTTTGTTGGTTTAGAATCATTTTCTTTTCATTTACATAATATTCAATCTCAATTCCTAGGTATTGTTTTGCATGTTCTAAATCTTTCATGCGAGATTTCTGACATAACATGGATTTAACTTCTTGTATACTTTCTTTATCAGAACCACAAATTAATAAATCGTCTACGTACAAAATAATATATATTTAGCTGTTATTAATGTTTCCAATGTATAAACAGTAGTCAAACTTGGACCTTTTCAATTTTATACTTGACATGAAGTCATGAAAGCATTCATACCAGTCACGTGGACTTTCTCTCAATCCATAGAGATTTTTTTAACAAGCACACCTTGTTCAATTCACTTCATTTGTTCAATTTTCCAGCTTTTATTACAAGCGACAGATAGCAAAACTTTTAGTGCATTCAGTTTTGCCACCGGTGAGCAGAGTTGAGGTACGCAGTACAAAAATGTACTGCAAATACAGTAATCAGTAGTATAAGTACTTTAAGTAGTTTACTTTCAGTACTTTTAATATTGCGGTACTGGTACTGAAATTTCCAGTATTCTATCTACAAAGTACTGGTACTGGTACTTTTCTTTTAGAATTTTTAACAAGTACTACTTGTTACTTAAAAAAGTACTGTAAAAATTTGAACTACTCCCAGTATTGTGTCCAAGTACTCCCAGTAGTGAAAAGTGCCGTAAAATTATAAACACTCCAAGTAGTTTACTGAAGCACTTCCAGTACAAGTACTGTAAAAATATAAACTACTCCCAGTAGTGAATAGTACCGTAAAATTATAAATACTCCAAGTAGTTTACTAAAGCACTTCCAGTATTACGTTTTTATATAGAAATAATCCAGGTGCTACTTATTTAGCATTTAGGGAGGAAAAGAGAGAAACTATTTTCATAACTATCATCGCATTAACCTGTAAAACCTGGTCGTTACATGATTAGCACAGTATAAGGCAAAATCTTAGTTTGCTATTTTTCACCCTTTTTGCTCCTACAATTTTTTTCCTTATTTTGATAATCTTTTTTGTTTGTTTCTCATATCTTCTCAATTATTTTTTAAGTTATTCCATAAAATGTAAAATTTAAAATGTCAATATGCTTTTTAAGAAAACAAATAATACACATGAATTCTGTATTTGCTATCTTTGATAGTTTTATATACATACATAATTAAAAAGTAAAACAAAAAACAAAGACATTTCACATTTCCAATTTAGGATTAATCTAAGAAAAAACTTTAAAATTCCAAGGGTACCTTTGACTTGTGTTTTTTTTGCTCTCGCGGTACTACAAACAAGAAAGTTAAAAGTTTCTACCTAAAACGTTTAATTTAATAGCATTTCATTCCTTGTTTTTCTTAAATTAGACTTTACAAACACATTTAACTAAACCTAGAAATCTTCAATGTCTTCAACAGGTTCATTTATAGTTTACTTCTATGCAGGGCCGGCTGGAAGTTTTGCGGAGCCCAGGGCAGCAAGATTTTGCGGGCCCTTAAAATAAAAAAAGAAGAAACACACTGTATTTTTAGACATAGTCTAAGTTGTTTATTTTAAATATTTAGAAAAAATTAGAAATTTTATTTGTTCTGAACATAACGATACAAAGAATTAATAATTTTTCTCTCAAGGCGCGGGGCCCCAGCAAGTGCAGGGCCCTGGGCAGTTGCCTCACAAACCCGGTTCTTCAGCCGGCCCTTCTTCTGTGCCGTCCTTCTTAAAATTCTAATTTAAAACTCCAAATGCTTTGTTGATCTGTAAGTGCAAATGGGTTACAAGAACCAATCCACATAGATTTTTTAAGCTCTTTATGGCACAAAATTTATGGAAGATTCGTATAAAGGGGATGATGTACATTGATGGTTAAGATCAAGCTATACTGTCAGGCAGGCTATTCAAAAAGATGGAATATTAGGATTACAAGTGGAAAATTTATGGTGCTTTTATAAAACAAGGAATCTTAAACAGTAAAACCTTAATACCGAGTTTTGTTGTTCTTGTTAATACTATTACTTATTTTTGGCATGTTATTTCTTCCTTTATACATTTCTTGTATTATATTTTTATTATATTTTCTTAAAGTGCTTCTAGTTCTGTTTTAAATTTCTTAGTGCTTTTTTTTGTTTCTGTTCTTCTTAGATCTTTCACGGGTCTTTTTTGATCTTTTTTGCTTCAAAATCCAATCTCTAATTATAAAAGATGTTTAATCTTTAAATTTTTTCTAACAATTGAGTTAATTACAAAGGAAGATACCTAAGCTTATTGATTTTCCAAAAGCCAGTCATAGTGGTAATGAATAGCCTGTAAATAATTCTCAATGGGAACTTTGTATAAAATAATCTCTCTACTAGAAACCCTTGATTTTTTCCAAGGTGATCAAAATACTTATTATGGGTACCTTCTTCCAAGCATTGTATCTATGCCTACAAAACTTGAAAAAATAAAACTGACGGGAGACATTAAACAATTGTGTAAGCCTCTAGATTACGTCTTTTAGAATCCATACAAAGACGATTCAATGAAATCTTTAAGTTGCAATCTAAGAGATCTGCTATAGCTGCAGTGACAAACCCCAGATTTAAGATGAGGTGGTATAACGTCTTTAGAGATGCAGACTTTCAAATATCTGCAAAAGATATTCAGTCTTGGGTACTCAATGCCACTTTGGACTTTAAAGAGTAAGGAGATTCTGACCTGGTTGTCAGTGAAAATGCTGAAGATACGTTTTTGATTTTAAAGACGACAATGAAATTTTTACGCCGGCAGTGCTGCCGTCAAATGAAACATTCCAAACTCAGTTTGACTTTGAATTGTTGAAGTACTTAAATGATAAAAGAACAAATTTGACAATGTTGAACGATTATGTGGTTATAAAGAAATTATTCATAAAATACAACTGTATTTACCATCTTCTGCCCGTGTGGAGCGACTATTTTCATTTGTACAAATTATCAACGCACCAAGACGTCACGCACTCAGTGACACTAATTTAAGTCTTTTATATACCCAGTAAATAATATCCTTGTTAGTTATACATATAAACAAGGGTTATACTTTTGAGTTAGCTTAGCCTTTTTGTATATATTTCTTAGTTATATTTCCTAATTTACTTTGTTTTTGGAAACTTAAATTGTGGTACAAATTGTTATTAAAATATAAGTACATATATCTTTTGTAGTTTTATATATCTATAATTATTATTATTGATAATTTGAAAAAACACAAAATATGACAAATTATATAAAACATATTTAAAACAATTTATTTTATAAGTTTTTGTTTAATATCATTATTATGTTAAAATTCTTTTTTAGTAAATTGACTAATAAGACACATTTACAGAGCAAGCTTCATCAATATGTATAAAATCAAATAGTAAAGATACTTACTTTGCAGTACTGCAATACTGAAAATTATTCAAGGAGTATTTACTTAATACTGGTACTCTATCTTTTAAGAAAGTACTTGCAGTACTTGAAACTACTGCCAGTACTTGAAATTACTGTCAGTACTTGAAACTACTGTCAGTACTTGAAACTACTATCAGTACTTAAAAGTACTCAGAAATACTGGAAATATCTAAAGTGTATTTACTTAATACTGATACTGGAAAGTTTTGATTTCCAGTACTTTACTGAATATTTCAAGTTATATTGAAAAGTACTGGTGCTTAGTACTGCAAGTAAAAGATTCATGGTTTGATACTGGATACTGATTACTCCCAGTACTTTTATTGAGTACTGGTCACAGCTCTGCCGGTGAATATATTTCTTCATTTTCTTGATATAACTGTTGAAAACCTTTAGCTACAACACGTGCTTTATATTTACCATCTGACTTAATTCGATAAATCCATTTAACTTCAATAATATTTTTGTTTAAGAGCTGATCAACCAAAGACCAGGTTTCACTTTATTTTAGACTTTTTAGTTCTTCATTCATTACATTATTCCATTTTTTAGAATTTGGATAGTTAACAGCTTCTTCATAACTTTCAGACACTAAAGCATTTGAGTAGTTCAGGTAAACTACATGATCATCAAATCTTTTGGGCAATTTTATTTCTCGTCTGGAACGTCTTGAATTTGTTTTCTCCTCAATTTCAATATCCTTTTCATCACTTTCAGTTTCGGATGGGATTTCTTGTTTTTGTCTAGTTTCATTTGAATCATCATCTTGGAAGTGTTCATCAGTATCTTCTGTGCATTCATCACCTTGAAACCTAATGTATTTTGTATGTTTTTCAATAAATCGCACATGTCGGCTTATAATGACTTTATTATTTATTAATATTTTATAACCCGTATCAGTATAGCCAACTAGAATACCTTTGACAGCCTTTGAATCCAATTTTGAAGAACGACACTCTTCAAGAATCCTAACAAATGCTGTACCTCCATATAAATGTAAATTTGACACGTCAGGTTTTTTGTTAAAAAATATTTCATAAAGTTTTTCTAACTTTTGTATTAGCAAGCAGCCGATTTCCAATATATGCAGCAGTGTATACACACTCTAGCCAATAACTCTTATCAATTTTGGCCTCGTTAAGCAAACAACGAGCACGATTCATAATGGTTCTATTATACCTCTCTACGATACCATTTAATTCATGGGTATGTGGTGGACCAGTTCGTAAATAAATGCCTTCTGCTTTAACTAGTCTAAAGAAATCTTTGTTTATTAATTCTCGGCTATTATCACAATTAATTTTTTTTATCTTTTTTCTGTTTGGTTTAGCATTAATTTTATATATTCAACAATTAAAAAGTTTATTTAGTTTAGTAGCAACGGCGATTAATTCATCCTTACAATTATAAATCTTTGCTCTATCATTTTTAAATATAACAGAATTATTTTGATTAACAATACAAAAAACACTCAATAAATTTTGGCTCATGTTTGGTACAAAATATACATTTTTCATTAGCTTATTTGAAACATTAACTATTTTATTAGACTTTAGCGAGAAACCGTCATCTACTTTGATGTTTACAGGTTTTGTTAAATTAATATTGTAATATATGTACATGTTTGTTTTTAAGTTGGTAGGTATCCAGTGGGACTTGCTAGTAGGAAAAAAAAGAATAGAGTGTTGTCAAGGTTTGTTACGTTAGGTATTTTTGCATTTTTTTGAAGTGTGTGTAAATCTTTATTCTAAATAAAGAAGTTAATGACCTTTTCTATTATTATTGGTTTCAAGAGATATTTACAAGAGATATTACAAATATATTCTGAAAAATACCTATCAGTATTAAAAACATGATCTGAACATCTACTGTCCAGTAGCCACTTGATGTCATTTTCTTCCACTGTCTAAGCCTCCTGTTTTGTATTGGTTTTTGCTGACATCACCTCGACATTGAACGAATTACTTGTACTTTCAGCTTCAGCTCCATCCTGTTGAATTTCCAGCAACTTTTGTCAAACTATTTCTACTAGGATCTCTTGAATTGGGATTACTTCTACAATAACGTTGAGTATGCCCAAGTCGATTGCATTTAAAACATCTTTGTACTATATTATTCGGTTTATCTTAATATCTTGAAGTACTTGGTTGGTCGTAATGAAAATTTCTTGAATTATAATTTTTACTTTGTTGTTGCTTGTAGTTGAAATTTTGGGTATTAAAGTTTTTAATATTTTTTGACACTCTAATATTAGTTTAGACTTTCCATATTCAACAGATTCGTCTTTTTGCGGAAGGACATCAACTATATCTACGATATGTGATAAGGTTTCTGGAAGTGCTAATAAGAGATAATTTAATTTATCAATTCCAGTCACTGTTTTTCCAAAATTCTTTAATTCGTTGAGTTGCTTTTCAAACTTGTTAAAAAAGTCAGTTGGATTTTCATTCTCTTGCATCTTTCAATCCAGCAATTTCCTTTTACACAATAATTTCATTGCACTGTAAGTAAGTAAATTTCATCAAACTTTTTTGCAGACGTTTCTGAGATAATTAATTCCAATTGTGTGTTTGTAATGGTGTTAACAATATAATTTTTACCTTTTATTTCTTTTTTCTTCCAAGCGTCTTCTGTGATTGTGGTCGGCCTTTGTTCGTATAAAATAACTTCATTGAATTCTTTCATTTCAGGAAATAGATTCAATCTAAATTTCCATTTGTCGTAGTTTGTACCATCAAACATTTGTAGTAAAATATCGTCCTTCTTATTGCTCGACATTGTTCGCCTTTTGTTCGTTACTTTTTCTTAGGATATGTTTGAACTTTCACCGCTTCCAACAAATAACTTTATATTCAACTTTTGATTTCGTCTTTAATCTTTTAACCATTTAACCATTTAACCACGGATCTTAGCTACCATGTTAAAAACTGTTATATATTTAAATAAATAATACACAAAAAAACATTAAATCGTTTATTAAACGTACTCAACTTAACATGACATTTTATACCAATTCATACATTCGTGTTGCCCACTTTCAGTACATGCGTACAACAAAATCACATTTTTAACAAGTAAGGTTATGTCAAAAGCTGTAACTATACTTCCTGTACAATATAAACACTTCCACAGTGCTTGGGATTTAACTCAAATGAAAGTAAAACACTAAATAAATTAATATCAAAACTCTTTAGAAGAAAGTAGATTGCTAGCTGATTAAAAAAAAGAAAAGTTTTTAAATGTAATAAATCAGGGCACATGACACGACAATGTAAAAGCAACATAAAACACTATAATTGTGGAAACTTCTGTTACAAGAAATCTGAATGTAGAAGACCCAGTGGCGGCTGGTGACCTAACTTCAGGTGTGCCAAAACCACGTGTTCGTCGCTTGATTGGCTTGTTTCTGTATAATCTGACAATTTTAACCAATCAAGCGACGATCACGTGGTTTTGGCACCGCCTGAAGTTAGGTCACCAGCCACCACTGAGAAGACCAAAGAATAAACGATGTGAAATATTCAAAAAGTGGAACCACACGAAGAATAATTGTTATCACAAAAAAACAACGACAGAGTCAGTAATAGCAATAAAGTGTCATTTTATGTTAATAACAAAGAGAAAAACAGAAGAAATAAATGAAGATAAATGGGTAGTAGACTCAGAGTCAACGTCTCGTATGGTGAATCAAGATAAACACTTGGTGAACCAGCAAAACATCAAGAAACAAATTGGGGTAGCAAAAAAAGGGAGAACAAATGTTTACGATAGCAACAGGTGATCTGGAAATGGATAGTTGAATACTTAAGGATGCTATTTAGATACCAGAATTATCGAGAAATTCACTATCAGTAAATGCAATAACAAAACGTGGTGGAGAAGCAATATTTAAAGAAAACAAAGTGGAAATCCTAAAAAAGATTAAATAATAATCATGGGGGAATTTAAAGAAGAATCAAATGGGCTGTGTAAAATGCACATGAAAAAATCAGACGATGCTCTCATGAAGAGTGAAGCTTTAGGGAAAATAAACATTTGGCATAAACTTTTAGAACATTTAAGTATGGAAACATAAAATTATTTACTAGTTTAGTTTTAACTATGAATATAAATGTCAAAGATATCAAAGAAAAGTTAGAATTTTGTAGAACATGTATACAAGCAAATAAGATCAGACAGCATTTTAAAAAGAAAAGAAAGACCACTAGACTTGATTCATACATATCTATGTGGACCGATAAAACCACAAACATGGTATGGAAATCGTTACATTATGACTGTCAGATAATCTCCCAACATTTCACTACACTAAAGTTACTAAGTTTGAAGTCTTTGATACAACAAAAGAATTTGTAAACGAAGCTGAGAATAAATAGAACTTCAAAGTAGCTAGGATACGCTCTAATAATGGAAATAAACAGAAGTCCTACAACGTAGTCGAAAGTTACACCAGCAGAAAAGTGATTTTAAAAAAAGATTATGAACTGTATTCCGAACTTTATCACCACTCTGTATTTAAAAATCAACAAACTATTAACAAAATCAATAACAATTCACCTGGAAACCAAATCGAATAATCTTCGTAAACATGAAGTCCTGATGTTTTATCGAAATATCCAAAATACCAACGTTTGTCTATCTACCAAAATTTTATTGACTTCTCTCAATATGCGAGTTTTATTCTGTAAAATTAATCACAGCTAAATAGTTCTTACTTAGTACATTTCTAACCCATTGTCAGTAGACAATTGAAAACACGAAAAAGGCCTTTGTCAGCGTCAATTATCCTCTTTTACCGCAGAAGCTAAAGTTTCTCTTGTTATGCGGAACAGACAACAAATTATTCCCCATGGTGGTTTTTCTTCTAATATGTGCCTAGTAAAACCAGGCGTCCCGAAGGATGCCAACCTACTTAGTTCCACTGTTATTTATAATTTTTATAAATGATACTTGTGGAATTTTTACAGTCCGATAAACCTTTTTATGCACATAATCTAAAGTCTTCTTCAGAAGTATACTCTCTACAGGATTGCCTTAAACCCCAGAACAATCTTGGTTATATCACTGCTTGTGTAAATTTAATAGACTTGACTTAAATATTTATCAACAATTTCTACAGATTTGATTAGGTACCTCTCTAAATTTTTGAAATGCAGCTACATCTAGCTAGCTTGCCTTCTTAGCTCTGTGTAAAGCCGGTTGTCAAACAAACAACTTTTAGAGAAACTGCCCGAGGAATATTTCAGTAAAATAAGACAGTTTTATAATTCTTGATATTTGATAAAGTTAACGTTATAAAATAGCAAGTACTAAAACAAATTCTAGTGTTTTCAGTTCAAACCTCCATCGCCAAAAAATTATGGAGACAAGGTCATTGAGTAAATTCTACATGTTTTGAGGTACAATCTAATAATTTCGATATTTTTCTAAATTTTAAAACTAACACAATTAACTTTACCCATTTTAATATCTCCCAATTTGAAAGGCAGCAAGCAGAAAATGTCATATGTTGTGTCAGAATTGTGATTAGTAAT
The DNA here is from genome assembly GCA_011009095.1 of Ignelater luminosus. Classification (NCBI taxonomy): domain Eukaryota; kingdom Metazoa; phylum Arthropoda; class Insecta; order Coleoptera; family Elateridae; genus Ignelater; species Ignelater luminosus. Next base: position 206,608 of record VTPC01090748.1, read on the forward strand.
CAGGGCAATTCAAATCTATTGACCTTTTTGAAAGACTACAATGGAACGCAACAAGATTTATAAACAAATAAAGATAGTAAGTATGTGTCAGTCAGAAGTGCTGGACGGCATAAGAATATAGACCTTTTCAATTTAGTTCATCATGGGGGGAAGTTATAGTTATGATTCTTTCCCAATTATTGCAAATGCCGGTTTGAAGAGAAATATAAATACAGTATCATCAACAACATTAATATATTTGCCGGAGTAGAAGAAAACCAAGCAATTCAGATAAAAAAAGAACTAAGCCAAGAAGTGCTTGCTTTCGTGGCATACTTGGCAAAACTAAGTTTTATAATATTTCCGCTAAGAGATTCAGTTCGGTGGTGGTCTAAAGTACTACATGATGTATGTGTTGCTGTAATCTAGAGAAAACCGTCTTTATAGAATCATGCCAGAATCCAATTTAATGCCCATTAGCCTAGCGGTGGTTATTGAAAACCGAGATCTCACAAGAAATGATCAAAAAACTGCCTTGCTGAAGGTTTTTATAAATTTTAAAAATTCTTAGTAATAAGAAGGTTACAAACCAATATTGAAACTTCCCGATTTCTTGAATTATTTTCAGCACAAATAAAGGCAAGGAGAGTTCTGTTTTAGATTATTGATCAGCATTAGAACACACTACTTGGCTCCAATTTAACCGTTCCTCCTACACATCTGTTACGGTTTCCCACAACCCTATAGGGGAAACTTATGCTTGAATACGACCTCTACTCTGGTGTGATTCTTGTAAGCTCTATTGAACTGCAAATTGGTATTTGATTTGTATTAATTTCATTGTATTTCTCTTCCCTTTTTGTCTCAACAAGTCCAAAAATCCATGTAGAATGAATCTTCCCTATAGTGAATTTCGAACTTCAATAACGTTGTATACTAAATTATTTATATTGTATAGTATATTAAAGAATTCAAAAGTTTCGAGTTTGAGCATCTTATATTTTTTCTGAAAAAAATGTGAACCTTAGATTTTTAAAATTATATTCCTAAAACTGGAATTTATAGTCCAGTAAGCAGGTGCTCAGAAGGGGTTCGATGGATGCAAAATTTCCCGCAGCTTCGATCTCTTTCATTTTTTATGTTTTTTGGGGTGCTGAACTTGAACCTGAGGTTTGGCAACAAAATTTCGTGACGAAACATCGTCAAAAACGCGAAAAACCACGAAATTTTGGGACTTGTCTTGGTTTTACGCTTATAACTTCAAAACGGTGCATCCTAGCAAAAAACTCATTATATGATAAATTAAAGCGCATAAACTTCTGCATCGAATGAGCTAACAAACGACAACTTTGGTCCAGCGGTATGGCCGCAATCGACAGTTGAAAAACGTCGATTTTTGTCAATTTGGCTAAAAACCCTGATATAGTCACATGTAAACGTCTGTAGCTTGAAAACGGCTATTTATATTCTAGATTTGCTAACTATTTTATTATCTTATATTGCTAACTATTCACCGAAGCAATGGTGCCTACAGTTCCCCAAGAGTCTTTCCTGACCAACTCTCAAAATAAAAGCCGTTTTATATCCATACTCATTGAGACATTCGCAGATGCCCAAATGGAGTGCAAACAAGCCAGGAAAAACGCTGATACCCTCATCATAACAACCGCTCTCTGCTTAGCACCATCGAATGAATCTGTGACGGTGATGGGGGAGGACGTGCACCTTTCGGTGATCTTAATTGGTCTTTGTACTCCAAGCCAAAACAATGTTTTATTCCTGAAACCAGGAAAAGAGAAGGTACCTCAAACCCTGTATGATCTTCATCTCGCAACTACAAAATTATATCAGACCATATAAAGGGTTAGTCATAAGTAGAGCCACCTTTTTTAAATCACAGATTTCTTGCTAAACGAATGAAAAACAATTAATTTCTTTACTTTTAGTGAATGTCATATTGACAGTTGGATACTAACGTGAAAGATTTTGTCAGAATATTAACTATTACAAAATGAAACGAATTGAAAATGAGTGTTTTGCAAAACAAGTGTGCTGGTTTTATACTCAGTGTGGTTACAGTAAATGTGCTACATTCAACCATTTTAAAAATAAAGGAAAATCGTGACGTAGCATCTACAGAATAATAGACCGATATGTTAAGAGAGGCATGATGGAGTATCAAAAATTATCCGGAAGACCTAGAGTTGCAACAGGTGATCAAAATCTATGTCACATTGGGAGACTGATAAAAAGCAATCCTCGAATTTCATCGACTAAACTTGGCATTCGACTAGGAGTTTCGCAATCATTTATATAGAGAGCTAAAAAAAAAGTTGTCTGTTAAGTCATTTGTCCAAACATCCGCACCAAAGTATATAAAAAACCAAGACGAAAGATGCCGTAAAGGAGCAGCGAAGATTTATCGTGCAATGCTTGATGAAAAAAAAATTGTCCAGGATGATGAAAGTTATATACCCTGTGATCCCGATGAAATTTCTGGAAAAAGATTTTTTATGGCAAAAGACACTAATTCTGTTCCCTATCAAGTAAGATTTCGACAAAAAACTAAATTCTCCAGTAAATGTTTAGTATGGCAAGCGATTGATTATGATGGCAATGTTTCTGAGCCCTATGTGAGGAAAGGCACGATTGATACCAATGCTTATTTAAATCTTCTAAAGAACTTTTCGATCCCATTTATTGAAAAACATCATTCAAAAGAAGATATAATCTTCTGACCGGATTTAGCACCCGCCCATTACTCTAAAAGAGTGGCCAAATTTTTAACTCAATTTGATATTAAATTTGTTGATTGAGAATAACACACTCCAAATTTGTCTCAAGGGCGGCCAATCGAAAAATTCTGGGCATTATCAAAAAGAAAGTATTCTCAAAAGTCCGCACCAGCTAAGAACTTAAGGGGATTCTGAAAATTTGGAAAAATATTACTGCAGAAGTGGCAGCAGAGTGTGCAAAGTTTTGTAACGGACCTTGAAAGAAAATTACGACTAATATCCAGGGAAGGTGTTTATGCTTCTTTAAAAATCAAAGGTAATAAAAAGAAACATTAATTTTATTATTTATATAAAGAAAATGTTTTGTTTAATAAAGTGACTTTGAAACAGGTGGCTTTACTTGTGACTGACCCTTTATTATCTTTAAATGCGTTGAGTGGGTGCGGCACTACATCTGCATTATTCAAGTTGGGCGCATCTCCCAAAAACGTGATTTTGAAATTTTAAATTTTTTAAGTTTTTAGCCAAGTTGACAAAAATCGACGTTTTTGGACTGTCGATTGCGGCTTTAAGGTAGCTCATTCTACGCAGACTTTTATGGTCTTTAATTTATCATATAGTGATTGTTTTGCTAGGATGCACCATTCTAAAGTTATAAGCGGGAAACCAAGAAAAGTCCCAAAATTTAGTGGTTTTTCGCTTTTTTGACGACGTTCTGTAACGAAATTTTGTTTGGGAAACCTCAGATTCAACTTCAGCACCCCAAAAAACATTAAGAATGAAAGAGGTCAAAACTAAGCCAAATTTTGCATCCTGGTTACTTTACTACGTATTACAGTCTAATCGTTTAAAATAATATAAAATAAAACTACTACTTTAACTACTTGAATTTAGCAATCTTAAAAACAAACAATAGGAGTTTGTTTATTTATCTTTCAGTGGTGATAACGAGTATTTTTTTTATTAAAGTCTTGGCAATATAACAAAACAAGCAAAATATTTTCAGTTGGTTCAGTGGTTTGCCACGTATCAAAGCCCGAACCTAGGGCGGCAAGATTTGAAAGGCGCCAAAATCTGAGGCGCCGAAAAATTTGAGAGACGACAAAATTTGGGAGACGATAAAAATTCGAAATTCATGGAGTTTCCCGATGACTCTATGAAAAAATGTTAGAGATGTTTTAAAAATATTATTTTTTCCACCGGAGAATTATACCTTAACATGGTTAAGTACCTAATTATTGAAATAAAAAAAAATATTAATTGATCAATTGAAAATTTCGGGAATTATAAAAATATAAAAAAATTGAATAGATTTTTCTCAATTCTTTGTTTTTTTTTTCACGGCAATTGTTTTTCATCTTTTTATTATCATACAGGGTGTCCCGTACATACCAATAAAGCTTTAAATAGCAGCTTCCCTCAACCTCTTAAGATGCCAAAATTGAAAGCACGAATGTTTCAACGTACTTACATTTGTCACACAAACCAAAAAAAAAAGAAATTTAAACTTGATAACGCTGCTGCAGGCAAATACAAAATTATTCCAATACAGAAACCAAAGTATCGCAAGAAATCGAAGATTTATCTATTTTATTCCAGTGATAATGGACCATAAAATTGTCAAAACTTGAAAGAATTGCTGGCAACTAATTTCATCGGATTCATCAGTACACCCAAGACTTGCATGTTTCACATATCTATTTCTTGGTAAGAATTCAATTTTTAACAGTATCTTCAAAAAGAGCAATGTAACAGTTCTGTGCTTTATTAAAGATAATTGTTGTTTCAACAGATTCATTGGTTGAATTGGTGATGGCTTCATTTGGATTCGCTTCTTTGGTTTCTGTTTATTTAGATTTAAGAACTTCTGACCTCTTGTACAAAAAAAAACTAAGCTGAGGAGAAATTTTCTTTTTGCAGATTTGCAATAAGCACTCATAGAAGAAGATGTTTACCTGAAGCTTTATTGGCATTTACGGGGCACCCTGTATATTTTATATACAACTTTAAAAAAACAAAAAGAGCGCCATATCAAAATATGCCCGATTAAAGCATTTACAACGTGAATTTAAACAGATGTAAGCTGTCTGTAAGGTTCCTACTTGTAGTTTATAAAAAGAGGTTGAATTTCTAGAA
>VTPC01090748.1:211467-243603 GCA_011009095.1 Ignelater luminosus
AACATGCCTTTGAGTCAATTAAGTACTCTGGAGATACTAGACAATACGTGGAAACCTGTGTATGCAAAATGCCATGTATCGTGATAACCGAGATCGCTATATTGAACATAACTATTTACCAAGAATTTGTCTTTATTTAAGAATATATAAATACATAGTTCATAAATTAGAAGAGAGCTTAACGTAAGAACTTTGGATCTCTTGAATAAATCTCTACAAGAAACAGAGCTTTTGATATCAGCGCATTGCTGCATGCCTAGAAAATAATTCTGAGGTGCATTACTCATACTGGTCTTGATTAATAATACTGTAACCGTTCAGAAAACATAACAGTCGATCAAGAATACAATATTCGAAGTCTTGAAAAAACATTGGCAATGGTTGGTGGTCTATAATATTCTATGGCTTATGAATCTTTCTTTTTGAATACAGGTATTATTTTACCTACTTTCAGAGAAAATGGAAATTTGCCATTGATAAATGTCAGAGTTACCAGATAAATAAGCGGAATAGCTATCCTCTAAGAGTACCTCCTGTATAAGAAGACTGGGTATACTGTCTGAATCGTAAGACATCTTACTTTTGAGATTTTTGCGTATAAAGATATTAATTCATCTGGAGTAAAAAGATTTAAAAACATCTAGGAAGCATAACCACAACGAACTCCGTTTTTTTACTGAATTCGAGCAACAGTCTGTTCACAAAAATAAGTAAACATTTATCTTTCGGCGGCCATTTTGACCATGTTCCCAAAAAGATATCAGAAAACGAAGACACCACGTGTCTTTAGTTTTTGATGTAGAATCCAAATCTGAAGTCAAAATTTCAAAATTAAAAAAAGACTTTGCAGATTGCTGAACGTAGCATTTGGTTGGGATTTCATGTTATTATTTATAGGAGTGACCTTATTAACAGGAATTTTACTTACTATTTCTACAGGAGCTTGTCGAAAAAAATGATTTAAGCTTGAAGCAATTATTGATGGATTCTCATCAATTTCTCCATTAAGTTTTAAGGTTAGATTTCTATGGGGTTCTTTTTTATTGGATAGTTCATTTAAAACATTCCAAACAGCTTTATTGGGACTAACCGAAAACTGGATTTTATATAATCTGTCTATCCCAAGATCTTTTTTAACTTAAGTCACTCTGAGGCGGTCCAAGATTACATTTACAGCATCCCAACAAAAGCCAGATGCCAAACATAAAGAGGTCGAAAAGAAACCGAGCAGAATCTCTAGATATTTATAAGCTGTCGGGTATGGGAAAATCCCGGATATAAGGTCGTGCCAAGATATTCGTAACAAATATCAATTCACCCCGAAGACTGTCGCACTCGCCCAAGTATCAAAAACCAAAGACAGGTGTTTACCAGCAAATTTTACACAAGAAATTAAGTGCAGAGAAAAAAAAGCTATCAAATCTAGATAGGCTAATAAGAATAATACTAAAACTAAAAACCTTCTATATTTTCAGGTTAAATGAAATGTGACGTAGAACCAACACTCATGAATTCACCTAGTAATAACAAGAATTGTAAAAACTGAATTAGGTTTAGTGATAAAAATAAACAATGATAAAAAGGCACAGATTTTCTTTTTTGAAAGCTCCTAAATATGACTGTTACATGTTGTTGACGAGTTCTGTCATTTTGAGAATGGTGTTGCCTTCCAATCCTCGTAGCTAGCAAAATATTTGCTTGGGGGTACACGATCTAGCGTAACCATATGGTCTATCCATTGTCTCAGTGGACCTGGGTAGATATTATTGGATTGCGTCTGGGGGCACTTGAACCTCTGCACGTCCCTTCACGTTAAGTCTATGGAAAAGTGGTGTTCATGGCGATAACTGCTATGACGGCGGCGTTCAACGCGACGACGAGCGTCTACTACAGATCACCAAATCCAGGCGGTGTAGCGGAATTTTCAAAAATATTATCTTTTAGATGAGACGAGAAGTCCTATTCCCCTAGCGAATAATCTTATCTTTGCTTTTAGATAGATGTGTTTATCATAATTATGATCAGAATTAGAATATCCATGCTCACTTATATTAACAGTAATTAATATAATTAATTATTGTAATCTGTTGTATGATTAATGGTAAAAATGTTAAATAAAAATAAAATGAGTCTATATATAATTTCATCATTATTCGTCTTATCTATTCCACAAATAAAATAAGATGATGTAATTGTAATTAGATAACAGAGGGCACTAAAATTATCCGGAATTCTGATTCAAAATGCATTAGGACCAGTCAAGATTCTTCTAATACATCTAACTCCCTAAACGAGTATTTCGTAAGGGCTTTCATATTTTAAATTATATCATTAGAAAACGAAGATTATGTAGATTTTCACCTTCTTAACCCTACTTGTTTATGTAAATCTAAAAATTATTGTTTACACCATAAAAGATTATAATTTGAATTATAAAATCACTTTTACTTTATTATTAGGCAACTGAATTTAATCCAACAATATCTTTACTATTTAATAGACGGTGTTTTAGTCTTTTTCCTTTTGCGATCCTTTCTAAAATTAAACGTATTCTGTTGATCACTATACTATGTTTACCTAAACATTTTGTAAATTAATTAAAAAGTTGATTCCCAAGTCGTTCAATGTTTAATTCAATGATAATGGGAAGTTCGTGACGTCTATGCAAAAATACACCGAAATTTATGTGGAATTCTTAGAAAAATTTTAATTGAAATAATTTTTTCAATGACGCCATTAAATCTTGTCTCGCCACTGGAAAACCTTTATTTCAGAGGCATAAATAAACGTTTCTAAATAATAAATTGCACAATCTTACTTTATAGTTCGAAATTAGAATCTTAATAACAATGTCATAAATATTTTTTCTTAAATGTACGAAATAACGGGACACCGGCCGGCCTTCTCTAAACACGTTTTCTCTCTAAAACGAAAATTAAATTAAAAGTAGTAATCGCGCCGCGCGCGCCGCGAATGGCCCAGAATTTGAGAAAGTCTGCCAATTACACGAATATTTGTTTTGCATGAACAATTTTTCCTTCTCGTGTAGAATTTATAGTATACACACATACTACAGACGCGCGCACACACACGTAGATACAAACGCATTACAAGAAGAAAATTTCTATGTAAATATAGATAAATAAAAAGAGTTTCTCTCTAACTAATTCAAGTGAGATGAAAGTTTCCATTGAATAAAGATGAGCTGTAATTCTTCATTTTCATTGTATGTTAAAAGAACGTTCTTAATTAGTCGTCAATTAAATCTTTTTCTTATTTCTTGTTGTGTCCTATTTTTCATTAATTATATAACCTGTATTACTTGTTTTGTTGCAATTATGTAAAACTGCTAACAAAAGATTTATACCTATTCAAGAAGAAAATTGTTAATTTAATATGAAATTGTAACTGTTAAAAATTAGCGGTTGTAGAGACGCTGGGAAGTATTTTTCTTTTAATATAATTGTTTCTCGAAACAGTTGGTCTTCTCTATATTACCTATTAAAACTGAATTAGACTATAGAAAAAAAAGATGAGAAACATTAGTAAATGAAAGTTTTTTTTGTGCCAATCTTGATATGCAAAAATGCTAAATTATGAAAGGTGAAGGCAAGGATGAAATAAATCCGTGAATATTACAGTCTCGGTATTCATCTTCTACAAGTTAGTGAAAAATCATAGAAAACATCAGAGACGACAGTTCGTCTGGGAATTTGAAGCTGAGACTGTAAACACGCTGCCACCACACCACATTCATCGGGTGTACCGCAAGGATCAATATTAGGTCCAGGGCTGTTTACTAGGGTATACATCAGCACTTCTTTTCAATTTAAGCAAACTATTACGACATTTAATTTTGGTATATTCATCCTAATCAAAACAATGATGTTAACAATTCTGCAAAAATAGATGTCAAAAAATGTATACACTACAAGTTTCAAGAGCCATCGATCAAACACCTACATATTCCTTTTCTGAACGTGTAGAAAACCTTGATACTATTTATATTGATACAGAATTAACAATGATTATAGTGTTTAATATTTACTAATGCAGGCATTCCTCTAGTACTAATACTGAAACGCTTTTGTTCTCCTTACTCGTTTTGTCTGTATTAAGCATTAGATTTCAGTGAAATAGTTTATGAACCTTATCTATGACAGCGTTTGATGCAAATAGAATTCAGAAACTTCAGAATTTATGTTTAAGATTAATATACGTATAACATAAGGATGCATTAAAGGATTAGTCACAAACTTATTGACGCTGAATAATTGAATATAAGACCTCCACAGAAAAATCAAATTTTACACCGATATTCACACAACATTAACTCTATCTTATTGCTCCTCTGCACTATTTTTCGTACAGCGTGGTTTTAAGTGCTATATCTTTTACTCTCTTTTCTCCCTCTGTATGTTACTCACATATAAGCTAACAGAGAAATACATAGGGGAAAAAAAGAGAAAGAACAAAGAGCAAAAAAGAAAACTTAGAAATAAGTTTGAAGCTCTACTTAAGGACGATAACCCAGTAGGTTTCGACGAAAAAGGCGTAGCAAAAGTAGTAAATTTGACAGCATATGACATACCAAAATATTTGAAAGAAGCGTAGGTGCCGACTTACGTGGATGCATGGGTACATGTGCACCTACATACAGAGTGATTCAAAAGGTGTGGCCACAACTCTAGAGGCTCATTAGACAGGTGATATGGAGTAAAAAACCATAACACACCGATATCCGATTGTCAAATTGAGGAATTAAGGAAAAACTGACTGAAGATTACATCTAGTTGCCATGCAAGATAACAACGAATGGTAATTGTTGGATATAGCTACACCTAGAAAAACGACGTTTTGAAAGCACGTTTCTGATATCATCATCATCATAGAGAATTACTCACATAACACAATTAAGTGGCCGGAGGTAAAGAAAATTAATCCAATCTTGGTGAAACCGACGAAAAACAAACACGATTTTTAAGCACATCTCAGGTTATGTTGCATGATATAAACAGTGAAGTTGGCAATTAAATCAGCTGCTGCACACACTACCAACTCCCTACCGCAACATGACCCGCGTGTAAATGTTATAAGGCGGGGGGTCGAAGCAAGGGTGTGGTTAGGTTAGAATCAATTAAGCATTCATTTTTTAAATGAATTCCACCCCAATCTTGCGGGGAGCCAAAGCGAGAGTGTGGTTAGGTTAGAAGCAATTAAACGTTCATTTCTTTAATGAATTCACCCATGCTTGCGCGGGGTAGCGATATTATAGTGTCATGACTGTCGTTTTGCTAGTGAACTGTCAAGATCGTCGATTTTCAAAGTGTTTCAAAAATTTTCTAAGTGTTTGGCGTCGGAGGGGCCTTCCGTAGTTGTGTTTTGATTCTCTGAATGGATATACATGCATTAGTAAGGTTAGATTCTTACTGTACAACTTTAATTCTAGGGGTAGCTGTATCGAACTGTTACCCAACGAACAATTTCTGTCAAGCAATTCGTGAGTAGTAAGTTGCTTTAGTTATCTTCACGATTTGTGGCAGATAGTGTGGTTTTTGGTATTATTATCAATAGTAGTTAATAATAATGGAGTATACTAATTTCGAATATGTTAGTATGCATTTTATTTATGGAATGTGTCACGGAGATGCAGCTGCTGCAGCTGAAGAATACCGTCAACGATATCCAAATTGTGGACATTCAAGTCATTGAATTTTTATAAGAATTGACAACTTTAGGAACTGAGGCGCTTCGATCACGGTCTACTTTTTATTTTTATACGATTGGTAATGTGTTGAGAAATGTTATTCGTACTCATTGATCGTGAAGCTAGTCACAAAGTGGGCGACATCTGACATTAAAATTGAAAACATCATATTAATAGGGAGAATTTTGCGTGGTTTCCCTATTAACATTTAAAGGTAAATCCACAATTGACATTAATAAATACAGTGAAGCAAACGCTAACAAAAACTCAAATAAGAACGTTATAGAAAAGACTTGTCATAAATTTATGTGCTTATGTCAGTTATTACATTAGCTACCATACTGTTAAAACAACTAGATTTACACTGATTTATATTCTTTGGGTTCGCAATTTTATTCACGTTCATGTTACCGTCCTGTTCGAGTCAATTGTGCATCCCATTTTATTTCAAAAGTGCCATCTATTGGTTTATGATTTTCTCCAATATTTCACATTAGATATGAATCTTGATATGTACACTTCCTAAATGCAAGTTAGCCAACATTTACAAGAATAACGCGGTAGACCCAAATGTAGTTACGACTTGCGCTGTTGTGAATTGTGAATTCGGAAAATTCACTAATCGTCAGCATGTTGGTCAAAACAGAAATGTTGATCTTTAAGATGATACCATAAGTGCAGTAACTGCTGACTCTGCTACTAGTGGAATTGCTAACCATCTAGGTTTGTCTCATTTACAAAGCGTGCAAGATCTATGCAAAGAAGACAATATCGCTCGACAAGATTTTTGCCGTTGGTTGTTAAATAACAATGGCGACACCCCAGATTTTTTACAGCACATTTTGTAGATTGAAGAAACCTAGTTCACTAGAAATGGAGCGAACAACTACCATAATTTGCACATATGAGCATTAGAAAACCCACATTTCTGCAAGATGGGGCTTCTGTTCATACTGCAGGTCTGCTAACAGCTTGGTTGAATAACAAAGCGCAATGGTCCAGTTACATGGTCAGCTCGTTCACCAGACTTAAGTCCGCTAGACTTTTTTCTATGGGGTTCTTTGAAAAACAAAGTCTACTTTATTCCAATCGAAAGTAAAGAACATTTAATAAATCGACCTCATCAAATTCGTCAACGGCCCGAACAATTACGTAAAGCACAGAATTAACTCGTTCGTCAACGTAAAACATGCATACAACATAATGTCAACCACTTTAAACAATCATTGTGATTTTTATTTGTTTTTTATTGTTTTCTGTTAACTATTTATTTTTTAAAATTTAGTATACTAAATAAACAGTTTTTCTCAATATCTCAGCAATCTTTTAAACTCGGGTATGGGTACTCTAATCCACCTGTCTGATAAGCCCCTAGAGTTATGTCTACACCTTTTGAATCACCTTGTATTTGTAATGCATTCGTGGGGGGGGGGGTAATGCATCCATAAAGTATGAATAAGATTAAATTGTTGTACACCTTGTCCACTTGTTTCTAAAATCTATGATAGAAGTAGCAAGTTTATAAGTTTTCCGAAGTTTTGTCTTGATTGTGGCCCAGCATCTTTCAATGGGCGGATTGCAATATTTGGGTACAATATGTATATGATTGTCTTCGTACCACTTCGTGGCTTGGAGTGAACAGTGACAACTTGCCAAATCAGGCCAAAATATTGTTAAAAAGAAATGCTTTTAAATAAAAGTTAAATGTACCTGTTGTTACAAAAGACTCAAATTTCTTGCCAAAGCAGATACTTTTTGACAAATCTCTCAATCCCAATATTTCTCGTTGAATCCTACGTAGTCTTCTGATCCTGCATAATGTAGTATTGATTACCTGGACCTAACATGCTGTTAGAATATCAAGATAAAAATTTCGTTTGGTCACAGTTATAGGAACAAAATTTAACAATGAGATGTAACATATTAACTGGAGGTTTTGTTAATAGATTCGAGCTTATTGTTAAGAACTACAGAAATGTTATCATTTTAAACATGTGACAATATACTACGTAATTTTGTTTTTTACGTGTAATCGTCGTTAATTGTTCTCTATGAATTATCCTGTTTCGTGTTTCTACTATACAATGAAGTTGCAAATTAAGAATTTTTGGGGTTTTAGTGAAACACTTCGTAATTGTTTAAAACTAGCTTTATGTATATTTTGAGGAATATACAAGGTGTTCCTTTTATTAAAATAACAAAATTGTTATAAGTTGCGATTAAACAGGAAGTTTGTAAAATTTCACTTAAATTGCGTTAGTGATAATGAAGATATTTGAAGTGTCCCATACTGCTACGTCCATATCCGTCATAAACTAATACCAATATAACGTGGTACTATGGAAATTCTTATGCTTAAACAAATTGAATATTTGACGCAAGACTATTAAGTACCGCCCTTGGAGTGCAACAACAATGCGTAACATGTTCTGAGACGCAAATTTGTTACACGATGGTATTCTGTTGCAAGTCTGTACATACTTTTGATAGATTTGCATAAGGGACAGTAATGTAGAGCTAACTTACTCTGGTCGTTGTCGGGTATTTTTCGGTTTTATACGTAATCAAGAGTGCCAATTACAATAATTATATGTGAATTGTGTGTTGCTACTGCTTGAATCTTGGAAATGATGCATTTTCGAGCAGCACCAACAAACGGCACTATATTTTGTCAGAAAATAGAGTTTCCGAAGAGTTTCTATATACAGAATAATTGATGGATCAATCTTTTGGTCTGCCAATTACAGTTATTCTAAATATTCGATATTGTTTTGTTATGTGCTATGGAGATTAGATTTGAAAAAGGCATTTCGGCCCAAACGTGCCCTCCAATACTGCGACATTGCCCAGTTTTTATCCTTATATGTATGTAAGAACTCTATTATAGAAAATACTCTGTGAACATATGCCAAAATGCTACTATCAATGTTGTCAGAGTTGGACATAAATCTCCAAATTTGAAGATTAATATTTATGACTGTTTCTGACGATATGTTTCATTGTCGAGGTGACAGCGTTCTTACATAGATATAAGGATAAGAGTTGGGCAAAGTCGCACAATCGGCGACCATGCTTGTTTAAAAATGCATGTTTTTGAATGTAATCTCCATAGCAACACAAAAAAAAACAATTTCAAATATTTACAAGAACCATAATTGGGAGATCAAGAGGATTCACTAATTACGAAAATCTTAAATCGCAAAAAATGATGCACTAATTAAAATCAATCTTGACTCTTATCCATATTATATATAATACAGGAACTCTAGTTTTTCTTCAACAGACGTTTGTCATTATTTGGGGCCATAGAATGCCAATGATTGTTCCATGACTTTGGACATATTTGGTAAATTGGTACGTACCATAAAATCTCCTACAAGGGAATAATAGCACGATTTCAATTAATAAAAGCACATTTATAGAAGTTTTAATTTTCTTATAGATATTTCTGTTTGCGAACTAGTTAATTATCCTTCTGCTAAAACAAAACTTCCCGTTCTTACAATATAACAACATTTTTTGTAATTAGTCATTGTGCCGGTTTCTACTCTATTCATTAAATTTAAATATTCTCTAATTACTAGGGCAATCGATTTTGTCCTTTTCCTTCTTGCTAAAGGTCAGATAAAGCTATACTTGTTTAGATTTTTAAAGAAGCTTCACTAGCTACTGAAAGGAGAATAGAAACTTGGATAGTATCTCTATTTATTTATATGTAATTGGGACATTACTTTTGGGGATGAAACTGAAACTGTCTACTTGTAACGTCTGCTAACTTTCAAATTCTTTTGAGTTCGATAACCGGATTTCAGCATTTACGTATTTATTGCCTGGTGTTCAGTCTTAGCAATGAACAGTAATGTCTATGATGTAGTTCATCTTTTGCTCTATTTACAAACTAATATCAGGCTTTCGTTGTGTCTAAGTGATAGCATGTTCGACTGACTGCTTTAAAATGCTCTGAGAGTATTTATGTTATTGTTCAATACATGTTGCTAAATAGTGACACATTTATTCTCAGAGTGCTCAAGAGCAGTAGAACATGCTATAAAAGACTGATCAAAAGCATTTTGGAAAAAGTTTTAGTATATCCCAGCTGCACCATTACTATTAGTAATAATATGCATTACAGCCAGCACACTCCAGTACAACTATTTTTTTTTCTGCAGAGTATCATCACTCTATTTCAAAAATTGAGTTTTTTGAAAAATGGTTGAAACACGAAAAGGACGAAAGAAGCGTTCGTCTTTTTTAATGCTTCTTTCGACTAAATCTAATTTGAATAAAGTTACTGAAGACTCTGAAAGAAAAATCAAAATGAAGTTGGCTAGCTATTCGTCAAAAATTGCTGCCAAATAGGTTGCTCTGAGGAAGCCAAAAGGATCGTTTCATGGCTAAGAATAAAAGCTGGTTGGAAGCTGAGGACATCCGATTCTACGTGCGTACTACCGTGCCGCGATCTTCTACATCATTTTAAGATGCTACTCCTGCAGGAAGACCTCGAAAAGATTTCGAGGAGTCATCATTCAAAACGAAGAAAGGTCGAGTTAAAGATCTCGTTCAATCGCGTAGTGTTGGGGAGTTGATGACTGCTACAAAAGTAGCTGTACGTTCGACAGGAAATAGCAACATTGCCAAAGTGATCAGAAAAATTAGTGAAAGTCCGAAATATGTATGTGCTTCCGTCAGTTTTAAGAACACGAGTTCTTTGGAGAGTGCTAGGCAATTCAATGGGGGATGAGGAATTAGCCTATTACATAGACTTTAAGTCTACAACGCACTCATACCAGCAGACTAAGAAGTGGTCTATGAAGGTAAGCCATGACTTGTTTCTATCTTATCACTGTTTGAGTAAGTCAAAACAGCCTGTTATCCTCCTGGGGAGCACATTGTAGTGACAGGAACTCGTGCTGAAGAAAGTTACAAGCCGTGTTAAATAAAACCGTTGAACGCTTAGTAGAAGTCATAAATAGTGTGCTTCCAAATTTATCGTTCACTCTCATAAGTAAATGGGGTTGTGACGGAAGTTCTGGTCATAGTGCCTATAAACAGAAATTTGAAAACACCGGGGATACTGATATTTATGCTGCTTTTCGTTATGCTGAATAAGTACTGAAAGATTTAAGCAACTAGCTCAAGAAATTAATAACATTTTTATCCACGGGGATCCATCAATATATTATTTGCCATACACAAGAGGTGTTAATGGAAAGGTAGTGACTGCACGTGGTAAATTGTGGAGCACTTACGTTCACTAACGTAAAATATACAGAGAAGCAGGATATACATCAAGTAAGTAAAACAATGTAGATAAATTGCATTTGTTAATAATTATCTATGCGGATGATAAGAGATTTGTCAATATCAGTGGGGAAGATGAAGATTCATTAAAATGGCTGAAGAACAACAGTCCACCCTTTGAAGATGTATCTCAACATTGGCGTAAAACTACAAAGTTACGTTTGCAGTTGTTCAAAGACAAAACTATAGCGGACTATTTTAAAAAATATCCTGCATTACGTCTTCAAACTGGATACATTTTGGTAAGATACTGCCTACTGTATTAGTTAGAATAATGTATTATTAATTGCAATTGATTTTACAGCTTGACATTGATTTTAATTACTTATTTGAAGATAAACAGAATTTATTATTTATAAAGTGGCCTATGGTCTCAGAACTACTCTTCAAGACTCTACTTAAAAAGAAAGATTCATTATTAAAAGATTGTCTAGCTCAGGAAAAATATGATACACTGAATGAAGGTAAATTTATAAACAATAATATTTAATTACTTAATGCAATACTCTGAATGGCTACAAATGCATTTGTAGATGCAAAAGAAGTGATGGTCTTGAAATACCTGCCTCTTTTACTTCAGTCACCTTTGATCAAAGCTAAACCCAAACACTGGAAACCAAGCAAGAGAGAATTAATTGATGGTTTCGTTTTATTTATACATGTAAGCTTTTACAGTTGGTACTTAAATATTAATTTTGTAATTTATTTTATTGATTTTATTAGGATATCAGTGATTTAAACAAAAAAATAGAAGAACGTCAAACAAAATGTGAACAGTTTAGAATACCTGTTCAACCCATCCCAATTGTTGTTGGATCATATGGTCATTGTCAGTGTTTTGTGTAAGTAGATGATGTTATGTACGGTGTTCAAAACCCAATCAAAGCTATTGACGTGTGCTTTAAAATCTACCACCCACTAAATGCCAAATATCCAGCTGACGCAGAACCATCTTGGCTATTTTTGCAAAAGGCCATTTGTAAAATATTTACGTCACAGGATCCAAAGTTCTCTTCTGTTGATATTTTAATTGCTGATATAAAAGCAGAACAGCAGAAGACAAGTGAGCTAGTGTAAGTTAGACGACAGTATGTACACTAGTAAAAATTTTGAAATTCATGGACACAAATGAACCACTATAAGAGTGGTAAAATGAATTTGGTTAAAATTATACACAATTTTGTGTAAAATTGACCACTGTTAACAAACATCTACCAAATGCTAGTTTGGTGACTAATTGAAATACCACTTGGTTGGTTAATTTATTTTATTAACACCTATAGCAAATACTATTCATTTCTCTATTAGTAGTAACGCAAGCGGTATTTCATAGATGTCACCAAATTCTCTTCATGCTGTACAAGTTTATTACTCGTTTCTATACACATGCTATATGTGAAATTTAACCAAACAGATTTTACACTATTTTTGATAGACTCAAATAGACACCTATTGGTGTTAAATTAATACCAAATTTTTTACTGTGTATTATATGATTATTTTTGCTTTGTTTAAAAAGACGCATTATTCCCTAAATATCTTAAATCAATATTTACAAATGTTTCAAGTGTTCTATGCAATTTACTAATATCAATCAATTTATACCAGAAAGTAAGTTCATTTTTACTGGTAAAATAAAACAAATGTATATTAGGAAAATAATTTATTGCAAAAGAATCTGTAGACTTAAAACTATTAGTCAACATAGCTACCACTATTTTGTAAGCATTTATCGTAGCGTGGCACTAATTTTTGTATTCCTTCGTCATAAAACGTTGACGCCTGTGACTGTAACCAAGTTGCAACATGTTCTTTAATCTCATCGTCGTCATTGAATTTCTTGCCAGCGAGGTTTGATTTTAGGCTTAAAAACAGGAAGAAGTCACTGGGAGCAAGGTCCGGACTATACGGTGGGTGGTCAAATTGTTCCCATCCAAATTGAGTCAAAAGTTGCTGTGTAAGGTTTGCAGTGCGGGGGCGAGCATTATCATGAATCAACAAAATGCCACTAGTGAGCTTTCCACGGCGCTTATTCTGAATTGCACGACGCAGTTTCCTTAGCGTATCACAGTAAGCAATAGCGGTAATTGTTTCGCCCCGTGTTAGAAAGTTCACTAAACGAACACCACATCTGTCCCAAAACACTGTGCACATGATTTTCCGGGTTGTCAAATTCGGCTTCGATGTTGTCTTTGCTGGTGACGATGTGTGCCTCCATTCCATCGATTGCCGTTTTGTCTCATAGGCTACCCAAGTCTCGTCCCAAGTCACTATACTGTTAAGGAAATGGTCCCCGTCATTGTTATAACGAGTCAAAAATTCAAGAGCAGCACCTAGGCGTTTCTTCTTGTGATCCTCGGTAAGAGTTTGCGGTACCAAGCGTGCACAAAGCTTTCGATATCCCAGTTTGTCATGAACAATTTCATGACGAAGGGATCGTGAAATTAGGGGAAATTCCATAGAAAGAAGAGAAATCGTAAACTTACGGTTTCCTCTAATTTTTTCATTCACTGCATGAACAAGTTCATCATTAACCAATGATGGACGTCCACTTCTTCCTTCATCGTGCACGTTTACACGGCCATTGTTGAATTTTTTTACCCATCTCACAACCATAGAATAACTCATTACATTCTGTCCATACACCTCAGAGAGCTGTTGATGAATGTCCACTGGTTTCAAATTTTTCGCATTGAGAAACCGAATCGCTGATCTAATCTCGCAATCGGCGGAATTTTCAATTACCTTCGGCATTATAAACAAGCACTGTGACACGATAACAGCAGATAACTAACTCAAAATGGCGTCAATCGCTTAGTAACGATACAAGGTCATTGCCGCGCATGCGCGGAACTGCGATCGCATCGTTGCGACGGCGGGAAATAGAAAATGAACTTACTTTCTGGACATAGTTATATTACATTTAAGGAATGACCATTTGCTAAAAAATAATGATGTGTTATATTGTGGGCATGTAAGTTGTTCTCGAGTTTTTAGTAATTTTAATTCATTCAGAAAACACTTGTATTCCCGTAATGAATCTCAGAATGTAGAAAATGATTTACATCAGTTTCCCAATTCGAATAGTGCTAATAATGACAACTTTAATCATGATTTATATTTAGATGAAGCATGCAAACTTGAATCTCCAGAAACTCACATGGAGTCAATTGACTTTCTTTCTCAAATAAATGACTTTAAAAGCGATATTTTAAATTTTGTTTTTACAATGTATAACAATTCAATTGTTCCAATGAAGTTTGTTCAGTTTGTAATTCGAAATATCGAAAAGATCTTATGTAAAGGTTTTATAAAGGTATTTAATGGTTTTATACGCAATAGATTATCTGAATTAAATGAAACTGTTGAAAATTTGAATTTGTTAGAACAAATGTTCAACACAATAGAAAATTGTTTTCAAGATGTAAACACTGAATATAAGTTTACTAAACTGTATGAAGAATCTGGATTACTTCTTTCATCAAAAACTATTCAGATTGGGGAAAAAATGAAACCAAGCCGATCAAATAATGATGTAGTATTAAAACCAGTCAGTACCTGCATGTATAAAAATGATTTCACTAATTGATCTTTTTACAAATTTATTAACTAGTGGTGAATTACTTAATGATATGAAAACACATTATTCGGAATTACTAAAGGAGACAAATGTAGTTAGTAACTTTGTACAATGCAATTTGTGGAAGTCAAAAGTATTTAATTACGACGATAAAACCGTTTTCCCATTGATATTGTTTTTTGATGATTATGAGGTAGGTAATGCATTAGGATCTCGTGCAGGAAAAAATAAATTAGGTGCAGTGTATGTTTCATTACCATCTTTACCTCCTCATATTACATCAAAATTAAACAATATTTTATTGTTTGCATTATTTTATTCAAATGACCGTAAACTATTTGGTAACAATATATTTTCCAAATTAATAGAAGAACTGCAATATTTGCAAGACAACGGTATCTTGGTATTAAATGAAACAGTTTATTTTAAGGTAGGTCTAATATCTGGAGATAATTTAGGAGTTCATAGCATACTTGGTTTTACTGAAAGTTTTTCCTGCACTTATTCATGCAGGTTTTGTAAAGTAGATAAAAATCGTATGCATACCATGACTACTCAAGACGATGATTTAATGCGAAGTATTGACTCTTTTAACCATGATGTGTTAGTAAACAATGTTAGTGAAACTGGAATTAAAGAAAACTGCATTTGGTACAACCTCTCAGGTTTTCATGTTGTAGACAATTTTACAGTTGATATAATGCACGATCTATTTGAAGGCGTCTGTAATTATCACATAAGTGGTTTATTGACAGCAATTATATTTGACCTTAAACTATTTTCCATTGACACTCTTAACTCACGAATTCAGATGTTTAATTACACCGAAATAGAAAGCTCTAACAGGCCTCCTATAATAACTGTAGATAGACTTAAGTCAGGTCTTAAGATGTTGTGTTTTTCGCGTTTACTTGGCCTAATTATCGGAAATTTGGTGCCAGGAGGACTAGGTATTTGGGAATTGTGGATAAAATTACGGGAAATTATAGATCTTGTAACAGCAGTAGATATTCATTGTAAAGATTTTATTCGACTTAAAACACTTGTAGAGGAACACCATATTCTTTACATTAAATACATTGATAATTTAAAACCAAAACACCACCACTTAGTACATTATCCTACAATTTTAGAAATGTCTGGGCCTTTTCGAGATCTATGGTCCATGAGAGCTGAACAAAAACATAGAGAATCAAACTTAACAGCAAATGTATCATACTCATATAAAAATCTGTTACAAACACTGATATTCAAAACACAACTTCGCATTGGTCATCTACTCAAAAGTAAGGAAAGAAAGTGTAACGATAATTTTGGGCCTGTTTGTAATTTATCAACCGAGATGTGCATTCAATATTTTCCTAATTATCACAGAAATAATCTTTTCTCGACTACCTACCATTTGGGTACGCTCTACAAACCTAATTTTGTTGTAGTGATTGCATGGACCAATGAGTTGCCTATTTTTGGAATCATTCGCAAAATTATTTTATATGAACATACTTCTAGATTAGTTTACTTGTGCTGTCAAGTTTTACAAACTGTTGCTTTTTGGAGACATTTTCATGCTTATGAAGTTGAAGCCTTACAATCAGAAAGAAAAGAAAGTATTTAGTTTTAACGATATACATACATTTGTACCATGCATATTAAGCTATTTAGGTGAAAAAGCCTTTGTGTCCATTAGACATTCAGTGTAACGATCGTTATCAGTTTGATGTTTAATTATATATTATATATATTAATATATTCATTAATAATTATTTTTTAGTTTCCTTTTTTGTTTATGTATATGTACTACTGTGATTGAAAATTTTCTAGTTTTACACATTGTAATTATGACTTGACATGCAAATCTTGACATGTCACAATGACCTAAAACGCTGCCATCAAATTATAGTTTACTACAAAATCCAAAAACTTTAATTTGAAATTTTCTTCATTTTATTGAATTAATTTTATTAAAATGTGAAGACATCTATAAAATGTAAAACACAAAAGTTTATTTTAATAAATCTAAATAATTTATTAGACAGTTTATTAACAATATCTATAATTTTGTGTCAAGAAAACATTCAGAAAATTTAAAAATTGGGTTTCTGTTTTATCGATCACAATAGTATTTAGTAGTATAATAGTAATAGTATTTCATTAGAAATAGATTTTTAAGTTTATCTACAGTTTTATTGCAATATGTATTTTTTATTGCAATATGTACAATATTTTGTAAAATAAAATTCCATACAATTATATTGTAATATTTACTCCAATTTGTGGCGCATGCATACTACAATTTTATGCAGTTAAACATTCCAAAATTAGTGAAAATATTACGCAAAGAAAGTAAAATATTTCACTCACTTGTTGTTCTGATCAACACAAATAAGTAATGATATATACAACATTCGTTAACCTTTTTACCGCATATGAGCATATTTATTTTTACAACTTTGTACACTTTTACACCAATTGTTGTCATGGAAATACCTACAATTTATGTAATATTCTCTGTACAAATGTCAATCTTTCAACCACCGAATAAAGTAAACTTGCACCTAATGTGTTTAGTTAATGTTGGCAACCTGTGCCAATAAAAACCACAAACGATGTTTCACAATCTTGTTATGTGTATTGTTCCAAATTGGTCTTGTCACTATTTTAGAACCAATTTGTAATACTACACATTACAATTGTAGAAATAAAACCTAATCGTTTTTCCCTGTGCTTTTGCCCCCAGAAGCGGATTTAGTTTTGATTGCGCCCTAGGCCTATTTTGATACAGTGCCCTTTTCGTTTTTTAAAGGTGTACACAGGGTGTAAAGAAAATGGCGGAAAAAAACTTCAGTACGTTATTCTACGGTAAAAAATAAACAGAAAACCTCTATACCATTTTGCCTCTTAACACTATCTTGAAGAAGTTATTGGAAGTCGTAAATTGCTTAGTTAATTCTGCATTCTTAATAAATACAACAAAATAATAATGTTTAAACAGAGTTTAAACGTAAAAAACACTCATTATGTAACGTTTATAGTTTTTTTTGTACTAGTGTATTAGTAATTCAATTCCTAAAATGGTAAATTACTTGCAAGAAATACCTTTTGAAAATACTGCAACGTTACACGTTACTAACAATGGTAACTAAGATACGAGATTGCAAGTACAACTCGCGTACTAATTCCTTTAAACGTACCGCGTTGCCAAATTTAAAAAGTTTTAATTACTAATATTTTGAAAAATAGACAGTTAAGGCCAAATTGGTATAAGAGATTTCGTCTTATTTTTGAGCACAGAATAACGCACTGCAGTTTTTTTACGCCATTTCCTTTAATATAATTCCTGTATAAAATATACAGGGTGTTCCGTAAATGCCAATAAAGCTTCAGGTAAGCATGTTTTTCTATGAGTGCTTATTGCAAATCTGCCAAAAGAAAATTTCTCCTCAGCTCTTGTACAAGTGGTCAAAAGTTAACATCTTTAACATTAAATAAACAGAAACCAAAGAATCGAATCCAAATGAAGCCATTACGAATTCAACAAAAGAATCTGTTAAAATAACAATTACCGTTGATAAAGTACAGAACTGTTAGATTTCTCTTTTTGAAGATGTTGCTAAAAATTGAATTCTTACCAAAACATAGATACGACCAACATGCAAGTCTTGAGTGTACTAATAAATCCGATGAGATTAGTTGTATTGCAAAGTTCTCCCCAGGCTCTTCTGTCCATCGCTAGTCGTCTCTATCTTTTATTAGTTTACTGACGGCGTCATTCCAGGTTGTTTTAGGTCTACCTGTGCATCTTTTCGCGCCCGTAATAGTTTCCCATTCCACTTTCACCCCATTGTCATTTGTCATTCTCACTATATGACCGAACTACTGTAACTGTCTCCGTTCAACTATTTTTAATAGCAACGTCACTTCCAGCTTCTCTCGAATAGTCACGTTTCTTAGTTTGTCACTTCTATACACTCCTTCGATACATCTGAGTACTCTCATCTATGCAGCTTGGATTTTAGATTTCATTTTGTCACTTAGAGTCCAGGACTCACTGCTATATACTAATATTGGGATAAATACCGCTTTTCCGAAAGCAAGTTGTCTTCAGCGCATTAAATAGTCCAGTTGCGTTTTTCAATATGTTGTTTACACCATTTTCTATATCTCCCTTACAGTCGAACATGGTTAATATTAATTTGTTTTAGTCTTTGTCCATTTACGTTAACATCCACTGTTTCCTGTGTGTTAGCTATTACCATCACTTCGGTTTTATTCAGGTTAATATTCATGCCGTATTCTTCCAAGGACTCTTTCCATCTTAAAATTGTTTCTTATAATTCTCTGCTACTTGGTGCTAGGAGTAATAAATCATCTGCGTATAGGAATTTTTTAATAAATACGAGTTGGAGGTTTGGTTCCTGTATTCGAATAATTTTGTATTTGCTTGCGGCAGCGTTGCCAAGTTTAAATTTCTTTTTTTGGTTCGTGTGACAAATCTAAGTACGTTGGAACATTCGTGTTTTCAATTTTGGCATGTTAAGAGGTTGAGGAAGGCTGCTATCTAAAGCTCTATTGGCATTTACGGGACACCCTGTATAATAATAAAAATATAAAAAACAATTGCTGTGGCAAAAGACAAAGAGTTGAGAAAAATCTGTTCAATTTCTTTATATTTTTATAATTCCCGAAATTTTCAATTGGTCAATTGATAATTTTTTTTTCAATAATTAAATACTTAACCATGTTAAGGTATAATTCTCCGATGGAAAAAATAATATTTTTGAAACACATCTAAAATCTTTTCCTAGTCACCGGGAAACTCCATGAATCTCGAATTTTTATCGTCTCTCAAATTTTGCGGCGCCCGATGCCCAGGCCTCGCGGGCCTAAGCCTAAATCCATCACTGTTTGCCCCCTAATCTTGATAAATAAAACAGTCCCAAAGCCGAACATACATAGATGTAAACTGTTATAAACCTATCTAAATCAGATATAAGTCTGTCTCGCCCAACTTGACTATTTCAAAAGAATATCTAAGGTGTTGAAGGTTGCTGTAATATTGTTGGAATTAAGTAAGGTAATATTAGGTACGTTTGGGAATTTGAGCTTAATTAATCTACTTGTTTTGAAATTCATCTATGAGGGCTACATGTTCCAGACCACGCTTTGGATTTCTAGATTATTTGTCAGGAAGTCAAGCGAAATTTCGAATAAATCAATCAGTATAGGCATAGCTCTGCTGTAATAATGTACAGCTTAGCAGTATTGTCTTATAATTTCCTTTTTTTTCTGACAGTTGGGAGTGATTAAAAGATAGATGTTTTAATTGCGACAGAGTTGATCACTTCAAAAATAATTGCAACATTGCAAACTAAATATTTTCTTAACTCCTATCTGACAACTAAAGATTTTTCATTTTTATAAGCGTATTTTTTATAGAATTTTAGAATCAAATTTAAAACAAAAAAGTATCGTCTACAAAAATGCTTTTAGATAACTTCGCAATCTTTATCAGCTTTCAGTTGAGAAATTCATATTTGTTTCAGCATTCTTATTAAAATTTTGCAATTTTCTCGATTTATAATTTGCATACCCACATTGTATAATTGGTTACATCAAGAAACCAGTTAAAGAAATTCTTATCAGATATTTGTACTTTTGTAATGTTAAAGTAGGTCTTCCTAAAACATCTCGTACTCTAACTAATATAATACAAAGACGATTGTCTGATGTAGCAATTTACATTTTTGTACCCATTGTATTCTTTCTACTTAAATGGGATACACAAAAATGTTGTAATTGCAGTTTCGTTGTGTAATTACATCCAAAACTCAAGGATGAACTGTTAAGTAATCAATAAGCCTTGACTTTGTGAGTAACTTTAGCGACCGAAGGGAAGAAAGTACAGCTGTCACATAATTTTAGGTGTTACGTTACCTTGTCGGTTATGTAAAAAAAATGGTTAGCTAATAAGCATTTAAAATATTCAATTAAGAAATGTTGTAAACTTCTTTATTACTAGAGAAAAAATATTCAAATTCATATACGGGATGGTTGAAATCTTGCTGCTAAACTTATTAACTAAAAATCGCAATTTCCTTTAACCAACATTTTAGTAGGATAAGTGACGTATGGAAATTAGTGGATTACCGCTATGCTAATGAGAAATAGAGAAAGTGGAAGTAACAATGAAAAACTTGGATTTTCTGTTTATAGCTTGTAGCTCGATTTAAAAAGTCGAGTTATATTTAAAGAAAAGAAGTTTTCTGAAAATTAAATATCTGGCTTAGGGTTTATTATTTATTACATTGAATCGTTCAATGATTGCTTTAGAAGAAATTGAAAAACCCAAATAGAGTGCCTTATGAATTTGTTTGGCTGAGTTTAGAATTCGATGTGGATTTCAAATACGCAAAAATATAGAGGATGTCTTATTTAAAATATGGAAATATGAGTAATTTGAGAACACCAAATTTCATTTCAATCGATTCGTAAATAGAAGAAAAGGAAAGGTGAAATTGATTTTAGATTCGTCCAATATATTCAATATTATACCGTGTGTCACAAAGCAACCCTTCCTATCTAACTTGAGTACGACACATCAGAGAAAGCTCTTTTCATTCACTAAGTTAAATAAAAATATCGACATACAGAAGATATTGCTTTTTAAACTTGATGGCACGTCAAAAAATGCCGAAGTAAATCATCTTCTGATGTACTGTTATCAAGTTAAAAGACGGAGTTACTTTACGCCACATATGCGCCAAATTAATATTTGCTGTGGATTAACAAATATAAAAATAAAAAATGACGATGCGTTGTCAGTAACTAGTAGACTAATCTTATCATATTTTTAATTAGCAGTTGAAAATGAAATAACAAGATCTAAATTCTAACCTACTATAATTATTTTTATGCGCTTCGCAAGTTATAATTTACAGTTATTCATTAATTTTCACATTTCTTCTTCTTTTATTTTATTATTTATTAGTAAATTGTGCAGCATGTACACAAATAAGCATAGCGATATGCACACGAGGTAATTATGAGAAGATTAATAAGTAAACGTACAATAATATTGGTTATGCAGCATTTTTAGAATAATTGCATACCTGGTTGGTTTTTCGTCTTAGATTACAAAGGTCACACATAGAATTACTTTTCAAGTAGTACATACATGTATATTATATTATAGCAATATCGTGCGATTAAATGTAAATTTTAATTTTAATGTTTTCAAAACCTTCTCAGTGGTGGGTTAGCAATTAGAAAAATTTATATCTTAATTATCTCAGCTTCCAATTTGCATAAGATCTAACACATCAAAAAGATTATCAGAGATTTATGCAATGTGTCTTTAAATTACATCAAAACGGTTCACATAAACAGGAAGAAAGGCTCCTATTAACATGGTTTCCCGCAGAGATAAAAGCTTTCAGGATTATGCCCAAGTAAAAATATTGCGGTAATTTTTATTGATTTCAGCTATAAAACCAAAATGTCATTTAGTTATTATATTGCTTGTAAAGAATTCTCATTAAAAATAATTAAAAATAAGCTTAACGATTTGCTTGACTTTTCCATATTTACGTATATCCTCATTCCTTATATTTTATCACATTTTAAGTATAATTCAAATAGAGGGTTTTTTTGTTATTTGTATATATTATTAGATTTGAATTTAAATTTTAAGAAAGACGTTAGTGTTATAGTAACTAAATGGACCTTGTTATCACTTGTAAACAGAGTTGGGCGCACTACTTACAAAAGGTAATGTCTTACTATTACCAATTACATTTAATAAATGTAATGTAATTACTAATAAATTCCATTACTTGCAAAAATAAGTAATGCCATTATCCATTACCGAGTAATTGATAATTGATAAATCAATTACTTTTTACATTACTTTGTATTCGTAATATATATGTATGTATACTCAGATATGACTACTCAAGATGGCAATTACTAGTTAATCAACAGTTGTATCTTTTATGAATCTTCAGACTTATTCACTTAAATGAATAAATTGTAAACTAAATTAAAAGAAATTTTGAAAACTGCTTAACTATAATGATCGCGAGTGCCGTAACTAGGCAGGTGCAACAGGTGCACCCGCACAGGGCCCACTTGAAAGGGGGGCACAAAATGCTGTTCACAAAAGATTATATTTTTAAATTTTTAATTTTTCCGCTTTTCTACTGCGCGGTTTGGCGATTAAATTTTGCCTTACTCAGACCTTAGATGTCTCTGCTTACCAACATGAACATTTGAATGAATGGCAGAACAGACTTTTTATCATAGTGTGCCATGACATCTAACACACAAAGTCGTAGAGTTTTATCAAAGAAATTCATTTGTTATGCAAAAATTGCTAAAACAAGATAAATACGCTTTTATGGGGCATTAGCTGCTTATTTGGTGCTATCTGCGAATGCTCAGTAAAGTACATCAAAAGCGTCTTTTGTTTTGTTTTAGCAATTGTTACATAACAAATGTAATTTATCTGACAAAAATCAATGATTTCCATATGTTTAAAGCCATGGCACACTAAGTGGGAAATGCCTTTTATTTTAAAAAAATAAGATAATTTCGTTTTTAGCAGATACCTAGTAAGCCGTGAACTTTTTTGAAAAAAACAAAAGCATAAGTAAACTGATCTCCAAAATAGCCAAATCTTTTCTAATTTAACCGACTTCGTATCTCTTACAATTTCCGAGATCCCAATAGTAAGCATCGAAATGTGGACACTGTATGAGTTCATAGTCAGAGATTGTTTGACTTAAATTATCCACTTCCACAAGTTTCGTAATCTTCGAGGGTTTTGTAACGTTTGCTCAGTAACACTCTAAATTTGCATAATCTGTTCTTGAATAATACAAGCTAGTTTAACAGTATCAAAGCGGATATAAAGATCGCGACAAATGTAGAAAATTCAACTTTATGCTACCAAAATGTGAGCTGAGGGACTACAGAACATTGACGTTTTTAACTTTAGATAAAGACAGTAAAAGGGTCAGACTTCTTGAGTGGATAGTTCCCATATTTAAACCTTAACAGAAATTCAGGATTTTAACGCTAGCATGAGACCTCTTCAGAAATAAAGTATTTAAAAGATAAGAGCAAAGACTATGTAACTGAAGTCGTACGAACGATGTTTAGATTGCAATGAAAATGAAACAAAAAAAACATGGGAAAAGTAAGCAGTTTGTTTCTGTTATATGGTCTACTATCTTCATTCTTTATTGCATTCTGCTACATTCGAATTTTGAAGTCGTTATCCATATATGGTGAAGGAAAGCTATCAAATAATCTGAACAATGCAGTGATTTGCCTCTTTTTGCAAAATTCTGAGCTGTTGAGATTTCTGGAAAGATCTTACTTTCTTAGAGTTAATAAATCCCCAACCAAATAGTCAATAGTTGTAGTGGTGTGAAATGTTCTCAAGCTTTCAATTCCTAGTTCAAAACACTTTGCAGACTCATGACAAGACAACAAATCGTTAAAACGGCTTTTTATTTCCTAAAATGATAATTTTTTGAACGTTAGTTCCTTTAAAATAGAACAGTAGAATAATAAGAATAACAGTTGAAATCATATTATTACGGCTCTTGGTTCTCTTTTCCTTCAGTTTATTTTTAAGGAAACCTTTCCCTCATTATGAGGGAGTTCAAATTCTGAAGTTGTTTTTGTGCAGTTAATCTTCAACTTTAAACAAGCCGAAAACCATGGGAATCCATTAGCAAAAAAAGAATTCCAGTTGTGTTCTCTGGAGCAGCCCAGCATTCCAAAAGTATTTACGTCGAAACCATGGAGATATAAACATTCATATAATATACTATAGCTTCTGATAATAGAATTGCTAAAAAAGATAAGCTGTTTAGTTTTTTGGGCCGAAAAAGTCTTTTTTATTCACAGTAACTTTCACCTTAAGAAGCTTATAGGTATTACATCAAACACAATGTTGTGTGCACTTTTGTTCTTGATTCTACAATAAACATACTAATTGTATCAAGTAGCTCTAATCTGTTGACTTTAATGATAAAAAGAAGAAATAACTTTAAAGTCAAGTAACCTACACTTGGGCATTA
The DNA here is from genome assembly GCA_011009095.1 of Ignelater luminosus. Taxonomy (NCBI): domain Eukaryota; kingdom Metazoa; phylum Arthropoda; class Insecta; order Coleoptera; family Elateridae; genus Ignelater; species Ignelater luminosus. Next base: position 236,144 of record VTPC01090748.1, read on the forward strand.
AATATAAGTATACACAAGATACAGAAGTTATTTGTTTTTGGAAATTTGCATTCAAATTGTTGTTTAAATCTTCTCGCTAGTACATAATGACTAATCTCTTTTATGGTACACAGAATATGTATACCCTTACTGTTTCTGAACGCTTGAATATCCCTGATACATTCATTCTTGCCATATGTGAAACTAACCGTAGTTGTCGTTGTTGGTACTTCTTCGTTCTCTCGGCTCCTTTATGGGTAAACAAATCACAGGTGTCTACATCCATTAGAGATTAAATTAGGTTGGACTATTCTATGAACAATTTTTAACTGAAAATTCTTACACAGCCTTATGTTAGTCCATCAAAAAAAAAGAAATACTATACGAAAACGAAAAAGTTAGTTTTTTTTCCAGTTGATACGAAAGTACTTTAGCAACATATTTCTTTACCTATGGAACAGAAGAATTATTGCGAATTGACAGCTGCAATGATCTGATGCTTTAAGTAGTTTTTTCTTCAATCCTTGACTCTTCCATATACATAGATAGATATGTACATATATAATTTATTATTTATGGAATGTACAAGATTTTAACTTTTGTAATATTCATCATTAATTGGACACTTTATGTAACAAAATAGATAAAAAATCTAGAAAGACCTTGTTGCATTTTAATTAACGTAACGCTAAAAACTCTGCGAAAAAATTAAATTTAAATTTATTGTCGAGATTATGTTTGAATTTATTATGTTAAATTGGGCACGCCTTAATCATGAAAAACGTTAATTTTTAAAATCGAATAAATCATTTTTATCTAATAGTATATTCCACATTCCACATTTTGAATTTATGTATGTATAATCAAGTGGACTTATGTAGTATGTATAGCAAACTGAAATGAATAAATAAACTCGACAACAACGTGCACACCACACATTTCCAAGGAGCTGTTACTTGTGGGTTTATATTCTATTTTAACATGACTCATGTGACAATGTTAAGATCAAGGAATTCATAGTTAATTCGCATGTAATTATACTGCACGATTATACTGGTGGAGGTTGTTGGAAGACTTTAATTTAAAATTGCTTTAATGTGTGTGTTGAGAATTTATTACTATTTTATTCCCTCGGTAAAAGCAATATTTGGATTTTCTGTAAAACAGTAAAAACATGATTATAGGTACTGATATGGAATGACCGAAAATATAAATAGAAATGATTAATGATTGTGGTGTGTAGTCATCTCAATTAGTATCTATTTTTTTTCCTTTTCATTAAACGATATAGAACACACAAAAAACCTTTTTTTTAGTACAAACCGATTGTAGGAGGAACATTCCAGAAAATTGTAAAATACGTAAATGTTTTTAATTTCAAATTTTTCTGTGAGTGTCTTAAAAATATTTAAGTTACGCTTAAAAGTAATTTTAAAAATACTGAAATACCTTAGTCAGAACTAGTTAATGATATCAACTGACGAATGACAATTTTGCTTTAATTTCCGGGATTGTCCTTGTAATAAATATTCGTGTTCTTATTGATTTGCATTGGATTTGACTTAATAATGTCAAGTTACTTTTTCTTATTATCTGTATTTTTCTTAAATCATCTCAACGAAATGTCCCATTAAATGCTGGGTAAGTCCGTTTTTATAGCCCAATTCTACGCAAATATAATGATCTATTGAATTTCTGCAATACAAAATAGTCACCACCTACGATCTATTCGGTTCTGCTTTCTATTAATTTATTAATTAGAGTTCAATACTGTTTTCTTAAAATAAGCTTTTTCCGTTGGCTCGAAACACTTTACCGTCAGTCTTCCTCAGCACAACTCTAAAAATGCCAAACTTCTTCTTTGACCTATAATCATTCTAACTCTAATCACAGATGGAAAATCAAATGCGAACTATTTATAATAAGTAACTGAGAAGTCAGTTCTAAACAAAAACCTAAATTACGTGGTAACATCAACATCTCGAAACAGAACTTCATCGAAGAAAGCTAAAGATAGCCAACTCCCTGATAGATTTCCTGTCTTTGGTATTACCTTCCCAATCTGCATTGGAGAAAACTACTACTGACTATTTTGGATTTCTGGAAATCCTAATTACAAATGCACACCATCAGTTTCATTTAAGTATTGAGCAATTCTTTTTACCTCGTTCCAATAATGAACGTGAGGATTAGAAACCTTTCTGCTTTATACACAGCAATATCTGGACGTGTATTTATCGATACATACAGCAACATTCCAATTATTCTTCTGTACAAATCACTGTTCGGCAATAAACTGGATTCGATTTTCTAATAACCTGGATCCATCAGTGCTCTGGTGGTTTTTTAACTATTTTTCTATACAGTGTGTCTACATTTCGATGCTCACTATTGGAATCTTGGAAATTGTAAGAGATACGAAGTGGGTTAAATTAGAAAAATTTTGGCTATTTTGATGGTCATTACTTATGCTTTTGTTTTTTCAAAAAAGTTCACGGCTTACTAGATATTTGCTAAAAACAAAATTATCTTATTTTTTTAAAGTGGAATATCTCACGAACGAGCAAAGATAGAAAAGAACAGCAAAGAAGGTGTTTTAGAGAATTTACTCCGAAACACAAAAAAATTATTTTCGCAATTGTCTTTTGTTTTACTTCGGCGGTAAAACGTAAATCCAAATTTTTTCTAATGGAACGCCTACTTGATTTCCATATTACTGAACTGCACGCCTTAAATGCTTTTCAGTGACACATAGTTCAACATAGCTATCGTGGAGTTTTATCAAAGAAATTCATTTGTTATGCAAAAATTGCTAAAACAAAATAAATACGCTTTTATGGGGCATTAGATGCTTATTTGATGCTATCTGTGAATGCTCAGTAAAGTATCTTAATAACGTCTTTTGTTTTGTTTTAGCAATTGTTACATAACACATGTAATTTATTTGACAAAAATCAATGATTTTCATATGTTTAAAGCCATGGCACACTAAGTGGGAAATGCTTTTTATTTAAAAAAAATAAGATAATTTGGTTTTTAGCAAATATCTTGTAAGTCGTGAACTTTTTTGAAAAAGCAAAAGCATAAGTAAATTGATCTCCAAAATAGCCAAATCTTTTCTAATTCAACCGACTTCGTATCTCTTACAATTTCCGAGATCCCAATAGTGAGCATCGAAATGTGGACATACTGTATAAGCTGTTTGATTGATGTGATATATTTCTTCAGGAGCTACATTACCCCTTTCTAAAGTTCATTTTTTCTAACAATCCATTAATTAATTAATGAAGCAGGTTGCTTTAATCCATAAATGCGCTTTTGTAGTTTACAAACGAATTCATCTTTTCTTTCTTCTAAAAATCCTTCTGGTTGCTTCATGTACATGTCTTCCTTTAATTCACCTTAAAGAATTCCATGTCGCATCACAATGAGCTACCTTTAAATTCTTCTTGCCTGCAATTGTTAAAAATGTCCGAAGAGTGGTTTGTTTTATAACCGGAGCAAAATCCTCCTTGTAATCTTTACCATATTTGTGTGATTAACTTTTCGCAAGAAGAAATTGTAATTGTTCTTGTATCGCTTCTAACGACTTTTCTTTTTCAGAGCACCCCATCGTTTCAGTAAGTTCCTCAGTTCGTTCTTGCTTCTCTTCTTTTTTCGTTTCTTGACCATAACGATCTGATGACTTACCTTTCGTAAAACGCTCTGATCTTCTGACTTTTACTTTATTTCCAGCTCCATTTTCTATTTCTTCAATACCTGTTTCACATGTTTTTTCTTCGAGGTAATTATTTGAAAATAAATCAATACGCTTCTTCTTTCTTGATTTTTTTCTAAACCTTGATCGCAAATCTTTGGTATCTCTGCAAATTCTTGATGCAGTACATCATTTTCACCAAAACGTAGATCCCCACTGATTAATATTTTATTCATGCTTGTATTCAAGAGCGTACATGCCTTTGATTCGGTACCGTAACCAACAAATATTATATTTCTCTCTTTCTCATTCAGTCTTCTTCTCTTTTCTTGTACTACAAACATATAAGTTAGACTGCCAAATATCTTGAAATGCTCTAACTTGGGTTTTAGACCATATCATAATTCGTACTGCGTTTTTGTATAGCTCTTGATGGAAGCCGATTTTGGAGATAATTAGCCCTACAAGCAACTTCTCCCCAATATTTTTGTTCTAGATTTGCACTGATCAACGTGCATTTTATCATTTCCAACAAATAGCAGAACACCATTTTAGTTCTGGACAATAAGGAACTGTTAACTGCGTAACTATATCTTTTTTCAATAAGAATTGTTTATAATCCATGTTTACATATCCTCCTCCTCTATCTGAACGATAGTTTTGCTAAATACACTTTTTCTTTAATATCTGCGTGTATCTTCTTAAAGAAGGGTCTGTCATTTGACATTTGACGTTACGCCCAAATTAACAAGCCACGAATCATTTATAAATCCAAAACATTAATGGTCTCTTCTATTTTCGGAACTACCACCTTCCTCCACATTTTCTGTCAAATTTCTGACAACCTTTACCCTTCTGTGACTTGTGAAACCAACAGTCACGCCTCATATGACTTGGCTTTTTACAGAAATAACAAACTTTTGTTTTATTTTCTTTGTTCTTATGTAACTACCTTCTACCGTCTATAGGACGGCTTCTTTTTCTATAATGTCTATCAAAAGTTGAAAGTTGGCACAACATGCAGTCGTCTAGTTATTCTTATTGTTGTTGTTTTTTAGAGAAGGAAATTTTATTTCCAGTCAACATAAATTAAGAAGTTTTGACATTGATAGGTATTATAAAAAAGAATGAATTATACTAATGAATTTTTCTTTTACAAGAAAGAATAAGTCTGCCTCAAATGTACTTTCAAGTACCGTAATCGCAGTATCGTAACTCTCTGATAGGCTGTAAAGAACCGTTGCTACTACAAAGTAATCTGCCGTTTCTTCACTTAAAACTGTTAGTTGATGGGCAAAATCTAATTCCATAGTAGTTAAATGGTCATTTTGGTCTTTTGAACATGCTCAAGTTGACTGTTTTTCAACAATAAGCAGATAGTTGCTCTTACTTTCCCGCCACACTTTAGCTAATCTTTGTTGAGATTTTTTGGTTTTTCTTCTATTACTTAATCTCAAAATTTTCACTGAATCTCTCAATTGCGACCTTTCCATTGCCCATTCTGGCCCCTCATTTTCGTTAATTTTATTTTGCTTCCTCTTTATACTGGGCCCATAACCTGTTGCAGAGTATTATCTAAAGAGGCAGTAAAAGGACTCGGAATGAATAATGTGTTTATTCAAAAATTTATATGGCAGAACATAAATATAACTGTCAAAAGATAAAAAAGAATTTGTTCTATATTAATTTATTTATTATTGGTTTTAAGCAAACGATGTCACTGCTTCCAACACAATTGTGAAACCAAAGAAGAAAATCAAATAAAAATTTGAAGATGGCGTTTAAATTATTTGGACAACAGTCAGTATTTCCAGCTTCAGCAGCAGCACCACCATATAAAGTCGTTAAGTCGATGCAAATCCCCTTTCAACCCGAACCTCTGTTTCTTAGAAGTCATCTGTTGTATTTCAAAAGAATAAACCAAAAGAGAATTTAAAGATAAAATGAAGGTTTAAGAAGAAAATACAGGCAAATAGAAAAAGAAGAAAAAAGAGTTGGTCTTGTGAGGCCAAAGTTGTTCAAGTTACCCTGCCTGGTGCTTGACGTCGTCAACCTCAGCGACGCCTCATTTTCAATCAAGTGGTTTCGTTGGCAAGCAATATTTTTGTTGACCAGTCGTTGGAGAGTCCGCAACATCTTCATCAGAAACCACTACATGACTTAAGAGTGACTGTACAATGTGGTGTATCAGTGTTTGGAATTGTTGGATTTACTTCTTCAAAAAGAACAATCAAACAGTTACTGTTAACTCGAATCCTTATGTGCAGATGTTGGAGACTTTCTTGAAGATGAAATTACAACAGTTGGGACAAGATAATGCTTGAAGTAACAGCAGAAAGTGACGATCCACATAACCACACACAATCGTATAGCGGTAATAGAAAAGTTTCTTACAAATTGATATCCAAATTTGGGGGCGTAAACTGGCCGCCAAGATTTCCAGATTTATCGATACTCAATTTTTTCTTCCAGTGATTATATAAGTACTAACCTCACACAATTCAAAAATTAGAAAAAGCAAATTTAAGGTATCATCAAAGAGCTCTTAGTTAGAGTTATTCAAAATTTCTTGAAACCAGACGCGATAATCATGTTGCTCATATAACACTTGTCGAGACTGCATGGTTACAATTAGACAGCAAACTCTACGAAGGTTGCTATTTATATTTCTGGCCTAACAATGAAAAAACAAGTATTTATGATCGAAACTAGTTTTATTGTTTTTCAAAATATTCTCCATTAAGATTGATATACTTTTCCATGTGTTTGAACCAATTTTCAAAGCACTTTTTCCACTCTGTTTGAGGCAGCTCCAAAATATGCATTTTGAAACAAAAAACGGCTTCTTCTGATGTTGAAAATCGTTGACCACGCAGTTTGTTTTTGATGTACGAGAATAAAAAGAAGTCATTGGGTGCCAAATCAGGGCTGTATGGTGGATGGCCCATCAACTCGACCTTCTGGCTGGTTAAATATTCAATTGTTTGAGCAGCGGTGTGAGAGCTTGCATTGTCATGATGAAGAATGATTCGCCTCTTCTTTGAAGTTTTCCGAATTTCTCCAATGACTTCTGGCAAACAAATGGTTGTGTACCATTCAGAGTTGACCGTCTGACGTTGCTCTAACGCCACTGTTGCCACATGACCGCTAATGCCAAAGAAACAGGCAACCATCTACTTCGATGTGCTTCTTCCGCGAACAACTTTTGTTGGATTTGGCTCGTCTTGAAAGACCCACCCAGTTGATTGCTGTTTTGTTTCGGGGTCATATGCGTAGATCCATGATTCGTCACCTGTGCAGATGTTATACACAGCCTTTGATTCACCTTTCGCAAATTTTTTCAACATTTCAATGCACCAGTCGACGCAAGCCTTCTTTTCAGCATTGGTCAGGTTATGCGGGATCCAACGGAAACAAATTTTTTTTACGGCCAAATGATCATGTAATATCTTGTTGATGCTAGTCATACTAATGCCCAAAGATGCCTCAATCTCACGGTATGTCACATGACGATCTTGTTTAATCAGTTCACGCACAGCATCTATGTTTTCAGGCACAACGACAGATTTTGGACGGCCTTCACGGATTTCGTCCTGGAGTGAACATCGGCCACGTTTGAATTCATTATACCAGTTTTTTACAGTGCTGTAGGGTGGAGCTTCATCGCTATATAATGTATTAAGTTCATTGATGCACTCTTGTCGTGATAATCCACGTCGAAAGTTATGAAAAATAATTGCACGAAAGTGTTCACGGGTCAATTCCATTTTTTACTAGGGAATGC
>VTPC01090748.1:248603-290396 GCA_011009095.1 Ignelater luminosus
TATATGGCGTCTTATAAGCTTTCAGTCTTTGGGGGATCCTAAGCTCTCGTGACCCTCCAGGTTTTTGAAGACACTCAGATTCTTCAAAAAACCTCTCCGCTGTCTCAATAAGTGCTTATGGGAAACTTTACGCGTGGAAAAAATAACAAAAGAATTGTACTATTCCGTACATAAAAGCCTCCATCTAAGCAATAATACGTTTTAAATCCACAAAAGTGCTGATTTGTCATTTCGAAGCTTGAAGATTGCAATTTTGTCACTTGAATATAAGTAATAAGAGAGAGTTGTTCGAAGAAGAAAAAGACATTTAAACTTCTCAATTTAGAAGAAAGGCAAAGAAAAACATGCTATGTGAAACAATCTAGCAGGCCAGCATTTAGATCTGAGTTGTATTGTTTTCAGTAATAGACTTGTAGTTCCCTTAGGATTACAGAATCACATTTTGAAGCTGTCCCATGAATAACATTCAGCTTTACTGTCAAAATTAGCTTTTGAAGATTATTAGCAAATATAAGATAGACACATGAAACTAGCATCGATCATTGTTTACAGCGAGACTGCACTCGTTAGATCCTTTGCAGTATTTGCTTTGTTAGATGAAATATAGCTATGTTGACAGAGAATCACCATTCCAATTGGAGAAATTTATTAGTGTTTGTGCCACACATATAAGAATTCTAAAGCTTCCTCTAACGCATCCCTCTTCTAATGGAGTCGTAGAACGTAACATTCATACATTAAAAACAACCGTTCACGACAGAGGTTTATTGAATAAACTAATGGTACATATGATTTCTGCTTTTATTATTTCAACGTTTAACATAATTTAACTGAGGTTATAAGTGCAGGAACTATGGTAAAGCATAGACTAACTAAATTAACAATATTAACACAAACCTTCACAGTCACTTTCAAGAAAACCAAAAGTGAAACTGAAACTGTAATAAAAACCAATACTAAGGAAACGAAAGGAAACAGAAAGAAGTACAGAAGACAAAATTATAAAAAAGAATGAAAAAAGAAAAAGACGAAGAAGAAAAAAGCAAGAATACTATAGAATTTCTAATTTCCAATCTTTCTAGCTGTTTACTATACATCTTCGTCTTTCTTGCAGTCGTCTGCTTCTTTTGTTTTTGAGAAATGTGGCTTTCTATGTTTATTTATCTTTTCTCTGTATTACTTTCATGTAAGTAAAAAGAAAGCTTTACGAATTATTCCGTAGGTAATCCTTTCGTGATTTGAACTTCTTTCAGTCTTCTTCGATTGAAGACGTTATAAAAAAACTGTTTTGTTTACTTATGTTTTCTAGTTTGATCTTTGTAGATTTGTAAATTTTGTAAAAACAAATTATTGGCAATTAAAACTTTATTTTTTTTATTTTATACTTACACGGATCACGGAAGCCATTACTAATAAGAATAAGTTGCGAAAGCTACGCCACTGGTTTTAGGTCTTAAATTAAATTTACCTAATCTGTATTTTATTTGAAGAGAAACACGCAGTATAATTTAATATAAAACTCAGAATTCTCGGAAGTTTGTCTTAATACCTGAAAAAAGTTTTTAAATTATTCAAGAAATACTTAAAAACTTTTAAAATAATAAACAGTGTTTTTCTTATTTTTTTTATGTAAGGTCAAGGTTTCATTATTAATCACATTTTTTTTTCTAAATGAAAAAGGGGGTTTTACTTCCTACGGATTTATATCAAAACATTATCAAAGTATAATAACACAACGAATCGAATCTTTCATCAGGAAAAAGCAAAGTGAAAATTCCCCGCAAACGCTCCCGTAATTTTTTTTCTGGTCCGTTTGAAAACGAGCCCGCAAACCTTTACCATTTATTTACCACGTTCAATGTCAGCTCAAATTAGTCCTTGATGATATTCTGCAAAAAAATACGTCACTTCGCTTATCTCATTTTAATCGTTTTCGAACTAAACGATTACACCTTAGCTGACGTAGAATAAAAGTGAACAATTCCACCTCACGCTGATTGCAGCCTGCACGCCCATTCAAACGAAATTCCGTCACGAGCAACGAAGATAGCTGAATGTGTATGTATTAGCCGTTCGGAACTGATCCTGCATACGCTCCATATGACCTTTCTCCCCACCCGCAAATGTTGGCCAATAGCTGGATATAGGTCACCACGGTCACCCAATCGCCGTGGCGCACGCCTGTCACATGGTTTTGTTGTTATCATCAGCTGTGGCCGGGCCGCTATGTGCGTTTCGGTACTCGCGCGGCGGTATGTAGGTTTGTTTTATCTTTGTCTTAATACTGACGATCGTAGGCGACGGAGATCGTTAACAGGTGTTACACGATCAGCTGATTTCACTCGCCGGCCGGCTGAACGGCATCAGTCGACTTTCAACTGTTCGGCGTGACGCAGCCTACTTCGTCATAGGCTATATTCATATTATGAAAAATAATAGTATGTGTTTTGATTGTTACGAAAAATTAACGGATTTGGATTGCAATGTATGTATAGAGTGTTTTAGCCCTCAACAAGAGTCGAGGCAGAAGGTTTTGGTGCGAAGACTGTACTTCACAGATACGTTTTCGGTCAAGGAGTGATAGATAAAACAGGAACTTTGATTGTTTGTAAACCCTGCATAGTATTCGTTTTAATTTTAGTAATTATAACATCATGTCTACTGGCAAACGATTGGCCAAAAGATCAATTATCGGTACAAGGGTGTGCGCTCCAGGAGAAGACGGAAAATATTACTCCGGAGTTATACACGCTGTGAAAACTCCCGCGAGTTTTCCTGAAAACAATAACTGCATTAATTTAACACCTAATACTCGTTACTCGGTGCGTTTCGATTCCCGTCAGGGCAATTTGGGTCGCACCACTGCCGAATTCCGGGAGGTGGACCTTATCGGTCCCGGATTCCGATCTATTACTGGAATCGAACTCGTAGCTGGACAAAAAGCATTCGTTACGTATAACGGACGCGAAGTTTGTGGGGAAGTTCTTAATCACAACCTGGAGAACGACGAAGTTATCATCAGCATTTACCCTCCAGGAGTCGAGGTAATAATTCACCGAACTTATCTCCTCTTTTAAAATACTGGTGAAGTGGTACACTTTGTGATTTGTTTTTGTTTTAAGTCGACTTAACAGTTTCTTCAAAATTTATTTTCGAATTCGATGATGCAACAATTGGAAAATAATTTTGTGATTAAAAACAAAAGAAAACAAAGGAAATCGAGTGCTCAACAACGAAAACAAAAACAAAATTGCATATTTCTTTGTTTGTTGCAAGAGATATTGTGCGGAAAATTTGGAATAAATTTAATTATTTGGTGACAAAGTGATTTTCTTTTGTTTACCTGATGAAAAAGTCTTGAAAAGAATTTGGATACAGTGGTTTAGTGTTTAAATATTATTACAAAACACAAACTAAAATTAAACAAAGGTACGCAATTTAATTTTAGAATCATAGCATTGCTTATCTCTCAGGCTCCTTGAAATTTATTGATAATATTATGGTTTTTAAAATCATTTGACGTTAGGGTGTTTACCTTGTATTAAAATCAAGGACAAGTTAGAATTACTTTTTAAGGCCTAAGAAACCCACAAAGGTTGTGTTTGATTTACCTTTTATAAATTATTTATTAATGAAAACAAGAAACAAAGATTTTTAATTTAAGGAGTTAAATTAAAAAAGCTTTATCTTTATCCCCTTTTTAAAATGTAAACTGACGGATTATTTGAACAAAGATTTTTAAGATTCATTAAAATGCGTACCATATTGTGTGTGTATGTTTTCCATTATTCCATAAACACGCATAGTCGAAGAGTTTAGCAGAGATGGTGACCAACAAAACGGCGCTTCTACAGTACGCCAGTTCAGTAAAACAATGGACGTTGGCGTATTAAACAAAAGTTAATTTGAGTTGGTCAACTAGAATAGCTCACAGCACCTAAAACAAGCATTGCGCGTGCACGGAAATCCCTCCTTCTTTAATCATTGCATCCTTGTGACGTCACTCTTATAAACAAGCTCTGTCTATGTGTGAGTGTGTGTATAAAAGAGGATATGTATAAATGTGTATATTTTCATGGTCGATTTTTTTTACATCGCCCACAAAATCCAGATGCGTATGGACAAATTATTTTTCTTAGAAGAGATGAGAAGTTGTTTACGCGTTGTTTACAATAAATTTTATCAACTGTTTTTGTTGTTTGTTATCGTTACGAAAATTGGTATATAATTAATAACAAATAAAAGAAGAAGTCATCGCTCTGATTGGTGATTACAGGGAACGGTCTTGTAAATTAGTTTTTGATAAGTAACAATAATGCTTGTCAGTTAAGTTCATGCCTTTTAATTAAGTTTTGAATGTCCTCTGTGAGGGATTAATTAATAAAAGTAGAGTCAGTTTAATTAATATCCATCAATTAGTTGGAGATCATAAGGTTTTGTGCAGGAGTGTATTAGCCAATCGCACCATAGACTAAAATCATTTCTGAAGGATACAATTAAAACATTCTTTCCGATTGTGTAAACAAATTTTTTCCTGTTGGCAATACTTTTCTAAAATGTTAGCAACTTGTGCATATGTGTGTTGGTGCATTTAGCAATAAAATAAACTTTCCCATCATGGCATCATTACCATCGGTATATTTTTAACGAAGGAAAATAAAACGAAGACTTAATTTTTAATCACGAAACTGACCTTTCAGTCCAATTAAAAAATTAGGACGCCGCCGATTATTATGACAGTAAATTCATAAATACAATATCTCGTTCTCCATAACGATTTTAGTAACCTCTTGATGTAATTTTTTAATTTTAGTATTACGAATACTTACATCAGTATCAAGTGGCAGGATATCGTTTTTGTTTGCTTTTATTACGTATTATAGGTACTATTAATAAATAAAATAGCAAAACCACATAACAACAATATGCAAATGAATAAAAATAAACCAAAAAGTATAAATAAATAAAGACAGTTTATATACACGTTTTATCTAACGTAGTATTAAAACAAATAATAATCTTATAAAACCTGGTAGTGCAATCGTAATGTCATGCACTATTTATCAAGGAAAGATATGAGCTAGAAATTGTTTTCTTTTTAACCAATTAGAATAATATCGTATTTGGCGGGAATTTCAATATTTGTTTAGAAGGTGCCTTTAAAAAATAAAGGTTTTTTTTGACCTTGCACGCCATTAGAAATAACTTCAAAGCATCCTTAAAGTTTAGGTACATTACCATTTAAAAAACCTATTGTGGAAGTATCTTCTAATAAACTAAAAGGAAGTATCAAGGCAGTTTTTTTTTATATAAAAGTATTATGCTACAAAATAGTTCACATTTAGTTATTTTTGCAAACAAAAGAGTTTTTTTAATTTTTAGAAACATATTCTTGAGAATATTTTTAATCTTCAATCTAAATGTAAATTGGCTGAATTTTCTATGAAATCGGTGAATTTATTAAATTTACTTTGGTTAGAACGGACCAAAAAGGAATTTTTCAACTTATTTTTATATTTTTATGGAAGGATTGGAATATATCTCAACCCATTATTATTGGTCGATCATACGAAAAGTGCTCTTTTTGATCTTTTGTTATCGTATGATCATTAATGTTTGGTTTTTGTTTCCACCTCATTGTTTTTCATTTGTTCTCATCTTCGTATTTAAGTGGATATTTTTCTCTCGAATTGAAAGTAGGCAATTTTAAAATTGTTTTCCCCTTTTTTGTATACTTGTTTAATCGTCTTCTAAATCATCAACAATTTTGCTCAATCTGTTATTCTATATCAACGTAGAATCTTAACATTTGATTTGAAAACAAAAGTAAGAAATTTTTATTGTTGTATTTTGTAGAAGTCAAAGGTGAGCGACCAAGAGAGAAAAAAGAATCAATGGATCAATTTAAACACAGAAAAATTGAGTTGCCGACGTTTGCGCGTTCATGGTTAGTGATCAAAATCGTGCTTTTTTACAAATTAAGTATTTGGAATTGTAGTATACCTGCTCTAATATGTGTATGGTTCTCAGATTCCTATCCCTTCCAATTCTCTTCATTTCTTTCTCACATTTCTTACATTATGCAGATTCTGTTCGGGGTTTACTCTTCTCACTTCTCCTTAGAAATTGTATATATTTTTATCTCAAAACTGTACAGATTCCATTCTTCAACTCCTTTTTTGGCTAATTGTACTTTCTCCCGGTTTGTCTATCTCTTAGGGCAAATTGCATCAACTAAGATCAAATTTAGATCAATTTGATTAATTTAAAATGACCAAATTATTCCATAATTATGTAGCTCCATATTAATAAGAGGGAGAACTAGGGTAATTCAGGTACAATATGCATCCCGAAAAACTCAATTTGTCTTTACTTATGTTTCTAGATTCTCTGAACTCATTCTCGTTTTTGACAAATTTTCTAATTCCCCATGTGAACAAATACAGTTTAATACTTTTACCTATCTAAGCTACATTTACTCACAACCTAGGCGTTTCTAATAGCAAATGAAGTGCTTCGCATTTTCTAAGGTCCTATTAGACTATTCCTGTAAACCAACTGGTATTTAGCTTTTGTTTTTTCCTATTCCCAGATTTCGAGGGTGAGTAATTTGCAAATTTTTCAACTGACTGAATCCATTCGGTATTGCTCTCTATTACAGTTTTATCCAATCTGTTTTTTTAGATTTTTGCGTAATCAAAGGCCTACTGACAATCACTACTTCGAAAATATGCTTTTCTCGAAATAGATAAGATAATAAAGGCTGTTTCAATTAAACTTATATACCTACCTGATTAAACTTTCCCTAATGAATTTTTATTTTCATAATTTAGGTTACCAGCTGATGATACCCCCTACGATACAATGAACACTTTTCCATAGCTACAGTTTTCAAGGTCTTGTCAGATTTCAGTATAGTTTCATTCATATTGTGTATTTCTGGTTCAATATTGAAAAATTAAACAAACTTAATATAATAAGTTTGTAATTGGGAAAGATCAAAACCGGCACTGAAAAAGGACCTTCCACCGCAGCTACTTAATTAAAATTTCATTTGATTGGTTTCTAATTAAACTTGTTTCTATCCGACATACTTTTTTTAATAATAAGGTTATCACCGGCTCACCTATTTGTATTCTAATACGGATATTGCAAAAGTTTGGTTTAATAATTCCAAGGACAAGGATAGCCCCCGATAATCGTTCCTAGAATTTAACCTTGCGTTGCACTTATGTTGTAGGACATACGTATAGATAAGGAAAAGGTTAATTATTGCAGAATATAACCTTAACTAATGACGTTGTTGTTCTAGTTAAATGTTAAAATCAGGCGCCGGAAACGAGAACAGTTTTCCAAGCCCACATCGTTAATAGTAATCTAAATCAAATATTTAATGGTCGTCGTCGTCTCTAAGCGAATTTTGTGTTGCTGGCACAGTTTTGTGTATTTAGAAATGGGTTATTCATCCATCCATGGTGAATGTCGTGGCGGTGGTTATAAGGCTCGTGTGCTACTTGTCGTGATTAAGAAATTCTATTTCGCAAGCTCACCTGTGACGCGGTCGCTGTAATAAACTATTTAAGCCTTTCTCTATCGTAATACACCATTTAACATAACGTAACTATGGTATATCAGCACTTTTATCCTTTTACTTTGTCGATATATTAGAGATTGTGTTTCAGTTGTTTTTTCACTTTCCTACCGAATTGGCATACTTCATTCTTTTCGTAGGGTGACTCTGCAGTTTGTGATCTAGGGCGAACAATTGCCTCGTAAATACCATAAAAGATTGCTAAAGTTTTTGATAATGAAAGTCCATTTGAAAGTTATTAGTTTGGAAAAGTGTTTACATTACTAGATAGGTGCAGGACCGGAATGATCTTTTATTAGATATACCTACATAATGCATAGCATTTAGAGCATAAAAAGATTGTTAAGGTAATTTGTGTGAACTTCAGAGGGCAATTAATAAAATTAGCTTGTTGGCTGAAAAGGTCACTTGGGTTATGCAAGCATTGAAAGATCGAAACTTTCATTGCAATTTAATTATTATGTGGAGTCGTCGGTAGGTATATTATTGACATTGGATGTACGCAAAATCAACTTTAATTAACGAGATGGTACTTGAAATTGAAGCGAATACCGTTTAGCATGTTTTTTTTGCCTTTAACTACTACCTTCATTACCTCAACCTCAATTCCAAATTGATTTTAATAAAAGAACAATCATCCGAACTTGAACACGGTAGTTATTAGATTTTTTTGCATGTAAAATGCAGTTAGAGCACGTTAATCTTCTTTAATGTGAAATAACTCAAAGGAATATGGAGAAAATATTAGCAATTTTAGAGATTTTAATTGTTTACAAAATTCCCACAACTGCAAAAACACATGTATGTATGATGGCCAGTATTGGACTTGTTGTAGTAGGTACAATCCGACACATAGGACCAAGTTTGAATTAGTTTTTGAGCCCAGATATTCTTTATGTAACATAGACGTGAATTAATGACGGTGTGGATTTTTTGAACAGAATAAACGCAGGTGTTTTACTTTTATTTGGAAAACAGCAATGGTATTTTTCTTTAATTCTTAGATGCGCCAAAACGACACAATGCAGTTAGGTTACAGGAGAATTTCAATTCTTTATTAGCTGACATAGTTAAATTATTCCTTTTTTTGGTTGCTTCTTCTTAATTCTACAGCTTTCAAGAAAGTTTGAACAGTTTTAGACGTTACTCTAGGTGCTAGTAAATCTTGTCAAATGAACAGTAACTTTCTGCATATATATTGACAATACAGCACATTTTCTGATTTTGACACCATCGTGTTTACAGCTTCCCGATGAGAGCATGTTGAGAACCGTTTCTTCCATTTTATCTTACTTTTTAGGAAAAAATGAATATACTTACTGTGCTTCAGAATAGACTGATAGTTGATATTTGTTTTCCTATCCTATCTGGCTCGTTGGGCCAAATTTATCGTGCATATTTGATACAAAAAGTAAATTAAACCTTTGACCGTTCTCTTGTACTTCAGTTTCCATCTGTTGAATGTGTTATTCGTATAAAGAAGTTTAATTTAGTTTCGCTTGCTGATTTTATTGTATAATTTCCTATTAAAAATTTAATTTAAAGCATTTGAAGTGTTTAAAACGATTACTTTAAGTTTGTTCACATCAATTTTAACAAAACTTCCATCTGTATCACCTTGGCCTTTTTATGTTAAACTTTAATCAAATGTCCTCTTTTTTGCTTCAGATTTTTTCTGTTTTCTTTTCAGACAGTTCTTTAAATCGTTAACTTACGCATGTCACCATCACAGCTAAGATAACCTTTTTCTATATAATTCCAAGTGATTTCCACAGACTTCTTTCTACCACATCCCATTGAAGCTTAAAATATAAATCACGTTCTACTGCACACGACAATGTGTAAGAAAGGGAGTAGCAACGTTGCCTTTTTACACATCTCCCGAACGATCCTTCCAATTCCCTAGTCCCGCTCGTATCCTTGAAAATCCCTCCTCCCGAAAATTTGTAGTCCTGCAAGCTGCAAAACTTCTGAAATAGGACGCACATTGGCCCAGAAACCCGGGCTGGGCTGCGCGTGCGACCTGATTTTCGCATCGACCTGTGACCCAGTTGTCATTTGGAGTGAGCCCCACGTGTGTAAAATTGAGGGGGAAGGGAGGACCCTTGCGTTTGCAAGCAACGTTTTGTTTATTACCTTATCACGTTTGTTATCATTTAAATATAAAAAAAGAAATAGAAGTAGAAGTAGAATCACTCCGGTTCTGCTTACCGTGTTCTTTTTTCTTTCTCTTTCTGTTCTGTTCCGTTACTTTGGCATAGATACATTAAGTAAATACGTACGTACAACGGTTAATCGTGAACAAGGAATCACAAACAACTTGATTTAAAAGGCTTAAATGGCTTTTACACGTGGGTTTATGCGAAATTTTACGGATTTGTTGCGTCCACGTGAGAATTTATGTAAAATTTTATGAATAGAATGCTATTGGGTAATTTTATGTAACAAGGAAAGGTATTTTCGTGAATTAGCTATTTAAAACCATTCTTTTTTCGAAGGTGTTAAGTTAACCAAACAATTTTCTGCTTATAAACAAAACCTTTTATAAAAGCTGAACGATTGTGGCGAAAACCTGAAAATTGCTTTAGTAATTTCCGTGGTAATCCAGTGGAACGCTGTTCATTTGTAACCCAATCATATTCAATATTCAGATACGCTGTCAACTTCAAAACAAATGAAGTACGACAAAATCTGTAACTCGATTTAGTTGATAATAAAAATAACCTCAAACCGCCGTCTTCGTCGTCGTGAATTAACTGTTTTGAACTTCAAAGCCTTCATTTATTTCATAATTGTGTAACCTCAAATTTGAGTTAACGACTTTGTAATAATCTGTCTTTTCATTAATCGACTTCTTAAATCGAAGGTTAGTAATCTTATAACGTTAGCCGTATCTACATCATTATAAACTACATATAATTTTCTTTGAAATCGCAGAAACGGCAGGAAATTTAGTGTTGTATGCCCTCGTTTAAACAACCATAAAACGTTATTTGCGTTCATGTATAATCAACTGAAATAAGAAAAATAAAACTAAAATTAGAACAGAAATAGAAGAAAGAAAAAAGAGATAAAAAGTTTGCACATTATTAAAGTAAAATCGCGTGCATAAAATAAATCAGGTTGTTCAAGTTGATGTAACAATATAGTATAATGAGAAAGGCAAATGAATATTTTAGAAATTATTTGGAGAATTCAATAATCCGCATTTTTTATTGCAAGATATTGTACTTTACAGAGAAAAACATGCTACATCTCAGGATGCTTGATTTTAAATAAACATAACTATGCTCCAAGATTGAATTTTGATATCCCATAGCTTTATCTTCGGAAAGAGTACTGAACAAACGGAGCATCCAATTACCAGTCAACATTTTTTTCTGAACTGATACCGGCCAAGAAAATTCAAATGTCTGATGGACATCACATCAGAAGATTTAGACCAAAACCATCAGAAAGCTATACCGGTTATTGTTTGTACCTACAGGACAGATTTTGTCTTTTTTTGCAGGATACATAAAGATCCTGCTAAGCACATTATTAAACCTAATTGCTGTCTGGACAAAAAGAAAAATGTTCATTTGACAACACAAAAACCTAAGGATGACTGAAGAAAGTGGTAAAAAAACTTTAAAGGCTTAAGGCAAAAATTTCCAGATGAAGATTGAATAAAAAATGAAAAGACGTCACACCTGGGAAAAGTCTAGCAAGCAAGGATTCGAAGACTGAAGCTAAGCATCTTTAGGGTAATAATTGTATCAATAAGAGTTTTTCGGTTTTCTTTGATAGGTCTTTTGGGGAAACCTCTAACAAGCTTGTTAAGTTTGAATTGCCTGACGAATCTTCTGGATTTAATGTTACCCAACCTCAATGTGTTCATAGCCGTTTGAAAACATTGATCGACTGCAGAAAATAATGCACCTCCGAACATCTTACTCCCATGATCAAGTTCTTTAGAGCTGACCAAACCACATTGCAGTAGGAGTTACTTATTGGAAATCCAACACGTTTACATACTTGACTAATTATTTTTCATCAGAAATGATGAGTACCTACCTTTATCCACTTCCTACAAGAGAAGATCTTGAATTGAATTAATAAAACAAGAAGTGCCAACCACCATGGGTCGGTAGATAACAAAATGAACAGTCTGCTGCAGTTTATACTTTTGAGGGACGTAAGATATGTATCGATTTCTTTGTCTTTGGAACATTTATCGTAGATCGTTTTATACTTGTCCGCTAAAGAGAACCAAGAGAATCCCTAAATACCTAGCTTTTGTCAATGAAACCAGTTTTGGATGTTAAACTCTGTTTCATGTATTCCCTTGACAGAGCATCCTCTTATTGAGATATCGTTTTTACCTTTTCAATAAATTATGTCAGAATTGTTAATATTTTCATGACTTACATTAAGAAGCCTTTTTATCTAATTTGTCAAAATTATACGCATGCAGCATAAACTACAAAGACCAATAAGGGCATACCCAAAAGAAAATTTAGAAACGCTACACGCTAATGATGTGACCGCTACAACTCTCGCTAATAGAATGTCCAGTGTTGCGAATTCAAAAGCTGCTAAATTATTCGAAATTTCCTATCAAGTGAATCAAGAAAATGTCACAGTTATTTTAGTAGGTGCTGGATGTCAGACTACTGATGCAGAACATTAACTTGAAAGCCAATCCGTGAACATTTACATACATGACTTACTATAGATAAGAACAGAAGAAATCAAACAACAGTTGAAAAGTGTTACGGTTTCAATTGTTCTGCTAATTCAATCTAGACTGTTAGCTAGTAGGTCAGAAATGCGAGTATTCATCGATTTGTCTTTGTTTTTAAGTGCGAGGGTCTCTCTAAAGAAATTTCTCAACAACTAATTATTGTTAGATATTGATTGTTTTTAATTTATTTTAATTAGCAACTTTTATTCAGTACCTTTTTAAAAAACAGAATAACTATAAAGAATTAATAACGCGACTTAAAGTATGATCGAAACATATTAAAAACAAGTTATTCAATGGAATCAGAATTAAGTAGGCGTTTAGATAAGCTTACATGATTTTAGTGAAACAAAAGACAATTGCGAATGTAATCTGAACGTGGCATTGGGGAGGGCGAAGTCTGACCGTGAACCATTTCAGGTGGCATCTTGACCATTAGAATCCGACCGTGAATGTTGGAAGGCGAATCTCTCGGCCTTATAATCATTAGTTGCCCTTAAGATTAAAAAATGGAAAGAGTTTTTTTTATTAACCAAATACTACATAAAAGAATGCACGAAATTTTAGTACTACAGTTGAGATTACGCTAGTCAATCAACTGCATTATTTAAATGTTTACATTTAACGTTTTTATAAAGTTTGAAATAAAATAAATTAAGAATTTCCTTGATGAGGGTATAAAAAATTGTTGTTTAGATATTTATGAAAATCGAGAGATTGTTTTGTTGTGAATTGTTTCTTTTGTTCGCAGTATACATTTCTGTTGAATTTAAAATGTAAATTGTTTGTTTATTTTAAATTTAGAGGTAAACTTGTTAATTATTTACAAAATAAAATAGGAAAAATGCCATTGCTGCAATAATTATGTAGAAATGTAAAATATTGTTTACATTTCATACCATAAAGAACGGCAATTACTTACTATTTCAAGATTTATTAATTAAACATATTTTTCTCTTTACATTTATAATTTACACACTTGATGCAAATACTAACAAGAAACAAAAATGCTTCAAATTTTACAAAAAGCGTTGCAAATCAAAAACGTTTTCCTACTTAAAATTCCCAACCGTAATTAATAGAAAGTGAGATTTAATTCAATTATTTAGAAAGCGTCATAAAGTTTTCTTTTAAAGTATTTAGAAAATTATAATTTTTTTTTGAAAGTTATTTAACGAGAAGAAGCTGCTTGTTAGCTACTCGACATACCAAAAACCACCAACCCCACAATCTCGATCTTAATCCGTAAGTAGGTCATTTGAATGTTCGAAACAAACAAGTTCATAAACAAAAAAAAAAGAAAAATTCTTTCGCGATCGCGAATTATTTTTGGTTCGAACATATTGTGTATCTCGGATGAATCATATCATCCTCCCCTTGACGACGCTTCGCGAAAAATATAAATTTTCGCTCTTCTCTCGCATACCTATGATATTATCCGTTAGCCCACTTTCAATTATTTTTAGCTCATTCACATGTGTGCTGTTGATATAATAAACTCCGTTTGACACATATCTGCATCTGTTTAATTATACGTGTAGGTTGCCTGTGTAATTGGTTACACAACCGCGGTTACAAGTGAAGGCCGCTAGTAATAATTTCGCGGTGTAGGTGGGGCACACCAGAGAAAACAAGAGAGAGAGTTAAGTGTCTTGATGTATGCGAGAATTCTCTGCTTCACCCTCACTCTGTGGTGTAATCGATAGCAACAGCATATCGAAGTCGACAATACTTTGTTTTTGTCCTATTGACATAATTTTATTATTGTTAAACATAACGGCTATAATAGCTCCGCTTTTGTTTTCTTATCTTTGCATAGTTTCCATGATTTATTTCAATCGTAAAATGTATATGAACTATTAACATTTATCATTCAAAGACCTTTCTTGTGTTGTTTTGTTATAGTTATAGTAGTACGTCGATTGCATTAATTATTAATATTAGATAATTAAAAATCTTGCGGTTAATGAAGCCAGGGACGTATTATTGCACAAAAAGTTACTTTGACAAAATCACAGTGATTTCACAGCGCCTCATTTTGTTGAAACTTCTATCAGGAATCACTTTTACTTGGACATCCTGTATATCTAAAACTACTTCCAAGATTCTCAGCTTTACAAGCTCCATACATTAATTTGTGAACTTTATTGCTACATATGTAGAACATATTATGATGCCATGAACATAATATGACAATGTATTGTAATTATTACTAAACTCTATACCCACGCAATTGCATACTGTTATTTATTTTCAACAGAAATAAATTCAAGGGAAATATGTTACATTTGCAAAAAATTATAAATAGAAGATTAAATATATTTTTAAAATACAGCGATTTTCATGTTCTTTATTTTTTATTTACTATAATAAAAATCTTGAGCGCTCTCGTTTATAATTTTATTTACAACATAAATATTTATATATTCAAAGTTGGCACTATAATATAAAAGTTTGCGGGAGTTTCTGAAAAACTCCCACAAACAAAATATTCGGGCGTTGTTTTCCTCGCAGAAGTTACCGCATGCACACATTATTATCATCTCCTTGGCTAAAATTCCAAGTTTTAAAGAAAATTTCTATTTTTTCTTTACGTTTGGCACGAGATGTGCGTGCATATTTACGAATGTAACTGTATTTTACTGTGTCTTTCGCAAATTTGTTTTCTTCTACTTGGCCGTTTAATTGTTGTGGGTGCCGAGTTCTTTGTTAGTTTACTTGATAACTGTAATTTCTTAATGTCTGTGAGTAAAGTTCGTTTGTTCTACTTGATGTACCTGAACAGGTAAATACATAAGTAAAGATTTGCGAACTTAACCTAACTTTTAACTTTATACGCCCTGACCTCTTGCTGGATGTTAAAACACTGCTTTTAAATCGAAGAGGTTTTGGTGTTGCTTGAACCAAAATAAAACTGCCTGTTGGTATTTTACGAAATACAAGAATTTATTTATAATTTAGATTCCAGAGATGACATTATTAATTATTATAACATTCTAACGATTACATAAATGTGTTATATCATACAGCACACGCACACACCTAACCTCACTATTTTATTGAACCAGTAACCCAATTTCTGTTTATTACGATATTTATGACACATCTTCATGTTTTTAGAACAATTGGGAATTTTATGTCTAATAGATTTTTCTTTTAACTTCAGAGTGTCATTCGTAATTAAAGAGTTGTCAGTTATTGATTGTATGTTCATGACTAAAATTACAATATTTCACTTAGTGCTCGTAGTTTCTCTTAAATTATTCTCTTTACCGTCCATACAATTATTTTGAGTTCTAGTTTCTTTTTACTTTTATTGTTTTACAATCGTTAATTCGTTGAGTCAGTTATTTTATTCTTACATCTTATAGGTTTGTGATTGAACCCGTTGCAGTTACAGCAGCTTCTTTTTTTAACGGCATCCTACAATAAGATCTTTCCTTTAGTACGCACTTAATTTACTATTTCTGTTTCTGCAGCACTTTCTCATACTTTTTCAGTGTTTTTTAAAATATTCGTACCTGAAGCGCCATATTTCATTCATCTTCTAAAGTTTCTTTAAAAACCCAACTGTACTATTCCCACAGTGTTGCCGCTCTTCAACAACCAAACTCGGTATACTCAATTTTCCATCTGCATCATTTTTTACTTTTAGGTCTACCAACAAGAAATATTGATGCGGAATCCTAGGTTCGGTTCATCTCAGACGCTATTCCCTTTCTCGTGACTATTTCTTTCGCCTCGTTTGAACTATAGTCACCATGGTTGATACTCTCATGATCTATAATAACCACTGCTGCTCTACAACAGAAACATTAGCGACCATCGTCGTTGTATGTACCTACACTTTCTGTAGAGAGATTCTTTGATTCATCACGAAGCACAAGTGCTTTGCGAAATATTATTTGGGAAAACCTAGGCTGGAGATTGACAACTTTCCAGATATGTAAAATCGGCTCCTATGGTGCAAGACTCGACGAGTCTGATTTGGTCGAAGGAAAGTATTTTCATTGAAGTTTCTCCATTTAACGACCAACGACAACTTGTAATGGCTTTGTTGAACAACGATAGGCTATCGCAAGTCTGAACTTGTTTGGAGCTCATTTGTTCGTTTCATTGGCTTGCCACAGTTCAATTTTAGTAACTGATTCAAAGTGTTTATTATGGTCAGTACATCTTAAAGCGAGTCCAATAAAAATAGTTTTTGATGCTAGACAACTCCTCTTTGCGGATTCTCATCGCATCGGCGTGCCTGCACGCACATCACTCCCAACAAAACATTCAATCCAGAGCTGACGAGGAAGTCCTTTACTAAGATTAACTAAGTAGATCACCAAAGGCAATAACATCGAATCGAGTCTTGTTTAAGATAATTATCTCGAGCCTTGACATCTTACCATAGGTTTCCAGTCGAAGAAGGTACGAGCTCTTTTGAATGATTTATTCGTGCAGGTGGATTATTCAGATTGTTCATTAAACGGATTATATGTTCCGCGAAAAGTTTGGAAATGGCGGCAGCCATAATGTTAATGTCTGTATTTTCTGTCTTTCACTGTCATGTAACAACAATTTCCCTTTTTATGTTTTCACGTGATCTTTTACGTGATAAGATTGCACGTTTAACTACAACAACTTGACCTGAGATTTACTTGATCACATGATACTACTTTGCTTATATTTGTTTTTGCACTTTTAAGTGAAGTGAACCACCGTTTCGCATTACTTTTCACTTTTACCAGTGCATGCATCTATTTTGTAGATATTTCTCCAGCCTGCTTCCTAGCTTGTGTTTTGTGGTTTTGTGTTTTTTTAAAGGGATGTAGTTTGTTTGATAATCAAATATGGTAATAAAAATGAACTGATATGATTCTACTGGGTCATCAAAATCGATGATGTTTTGTAGTACTGTTAAGATCGAATCACGAAAATATTTTAGTTTTTTCTCTTCATTAACCGTAAGTAAAAGTTTATTAATGTAGAAAAGCGCATGGATTTGTTTACAACAAATAACGAAAAGCAAACCATTTTTATTGATACACTTAACCTTTAAAAAACATATTTAACCGACAAAAATTACAATAATTCTATTAGCACATAAAAATAACATTCACTTTTAGAAAGCAACAGCGGTTTTTCCTCTTTACAATTTATAAATCGTCCAAATCGATTTATAACGACAAAAAATCAAAAGTGTTCGTTATCTGTATAACGCTTTTAGGAACAACAATACAAGCAAACATTGTGTGTTGTAAAGATCAATAACGGCTAACGTTTTATAATTTTATATGCCACAGTAAAAGTTTTCTTTCGTGTGGATATTATTACATACAGTATCTCTACATACTTTTACCGTGTCAGATATCGTTTGTTGTACTTTTACTCGATTCTTTTTATTTCTGTGTCCCTCCGGGACATTTAAATGAAATTAACCGAGACAAAACGGATTTTCTACTTTTATGAAATTGTGCCGGCATCGGAACAGTTTCCGGAATTTATCTTAATCAAACTGTAATTGTAGGATATTATTGCAACAAGTAGTTATAATACAGTATTCAACTGTTAACAGAGAGGTGCTACAAATTAATGGTTCTAATAAAGCAGCTGCGTAGTGAGCAAGCAGCACACATACACGAACATACTATATATACACGGCCGGATTTGATTAATTGAAGATGTAGGTTAATACGTGTTGCTATCTCGCTACCGGGTTCGCGATTCTATTATAATATTATTCTACTCAGGATTGCGTTCAACTGCTAATCTAAGTACCGTTATATACCTTCAATTGTGTTGAATACTCAACCAAAACCAGATACAGTAAGTACACACATACTATGTACTAGCAAAAACTGTACAAGTTGTGAAATTTATATTAGCAAAATACAGAGACTTGTATTGCTTGTCTGTGCGTGTGTTATTTATAATTGCAACTAGAAGATACCGGTACCATTAGCGAAGAACGTTAAAAGTTAGTTACGGTAATGGGGTCATACTTCTCTCAATTTAGATGGAAAGAGTAAACATTTTCATCGTTATTTTCGACATGTTTTTCTTTATTTAAACTTTTAATAATAAATTGTTTTTGCAATATAATCTGAATGCTGACCATTATTTTTCTTCGGAAAGTTTTTTTGACATTTGAATGTTAATTGATTGCAATTGCAAAAGTGAGGTTATACAATTCAATTTTTTTAAAGTAGGTTAACATAGAAAATGAGGTTAAATTAATCGATTGCTTATAATATTGATTATGATGTAAGAGAATTCAGATTAGATTATAACACTGATAGGAAATTAACTTTATATTTAGAGTAGAATTAAATCAAAATCGTTCTACAAAAATAGCACAGAAGGTCTAGGACTTCAATTTTGATATACGCTGATAAGATACGAGGCGTGATTATAAATTAGACCAGTGAAGTAAACACACTGCTGGGATGCTGTATTTTCGCTATTTTATCACTAATAAGGTATGCCGCATAAACACTAACACATCAAGTGTGCTGCCACCAGAAACTCTTGAAACAATTGAATTAAACATTTGAAATGAGCTTCTTAGCTAACAAATGTATAAACTAAAGATACTTACGATGTATACTGTGTGCCATTTTACATATACTAGTACGTATATTTATGGGATATTTCCGTTATCAATAGAGGTAGATTCTACTTTTCTACTTTAATCCCGTGAGCCGCACATTACACGCTTAGTCCCACCTTGTTTTAGGCTGCAGTGGTCCTTAGAGGTTTCCCAAAGCTAGCATCTCTAGTCAAATCTTCAATTCTATATTTAAAGACTTAAATTGGTGGTTTTTCCTTTTTAGTTCTTCATTTTCGTGTCTTGATATATCAAACAGATTGAAAATTAAGAGTTTGAGAGCTTTTGAAGTGATTATTACAGTGATCACGTAGGTTCTAAGAGCTTAGTAGGGTGGAGCTATAGTAATTGCGTTGCATGCGTAAACATAAAACGGTTTTCCTTAACATTCTTAAGTCAAAATGAAGACAGAATCTCTGGATATTAAGACCAAGACTGATATTAGTCTACGAAATGTAATGACACCACAACCAAGACTCGAAATGGTGTTTATTTTGTCTTGGTCTTGCTAAAGCTCATCGGTGATCCTAATGAATGACTTTTTCACATTGCATATGTCTAAATACTTTAAAGTTTAAAACACCTCTGGAACAGTGCATATCTCGCAAAAAATGTATTCATCTGTGTTTTTCCATTGTTTTGTCTTTTTTGGGCAAAACTCTCAATATACAGATCACATAGTAGCAGCAGATTCGATTTGAAAGAACTCCCGTGTTCAGTTTATCGGATCCCACATCTCGTTGTGATCCACGATATTTGATATCCCTTTCCAATAAAGTCGATGCCCAGTCCATAGTCAGCAGTAAAATAACAAAAGTCGATACGAGTAACAAAGGGTAAACTGGATGCGATGAATAAACTTTGAGTCTCAAACGTAATACGTAACCAATATTACCATATCAAGTAAATATTACTGGAACAGAGCTCTGTAGGTTTTTTTGGTGAAATGTGTCCGTAGCACCCATTTTAGTCTCATTGAGTCAAGATAGCAATAGTTAGTCGCTGGGAGAACTGAACTTTTTTCATGCTCCAATGCCCACTGAATAATGTATATCTACATATTAAAAAGCATTTGAATACTATTTATTACTTACTCAATCAACGTGTATGTAATAACGAGCGGTTAATCTCTTCTAATTATTTTCTAATCATGTATTCTTGAATAATATCATGATAAGGATCTTGGATATATTATAATAATGGCAATAATTAAGTGATTATTTGTTTATTATAACATTAATGTTTTAATTAAATTGACTATAATATCAACAAGACGGTGTTTTCCTACAGTAGAGTCATTTACATTACGATGGAATATTTCTAGTTTAATTCTTATTATGGGGCTAAAAAATGAAACTCAATAATAGAAATCTTGTTCAACATTTACTTTCGCACTTCAACCAAGATTATTATTATTCTCAAGTTGATTTATTACTTGAACTGTATTTTTAATGAACTGTAAATAATGATTTAAATGATAATTCCATGGAGCAATTACGTTCAATTACATTGTACTTTTTGATTTCATTATTAATAGATTATTATAGATTGTCGAATCAATGGACCACGGAATTCGGGCTGTGGAGAGCGCTCCTTTTGACGTCAAGTGTCAGCTGTGCGTAGCTCATCTCTGTTGCGTTGTGTATAGTATATTTTACCTCGCCTTCACGATCGGTTTTCCTGCTCTTTGACCTAATTCCTCTCTGCGTTTGCCGTTAAGGCAAAGCTATGGCTTGCGGTAAAAACTGTTCGTTCCTATATCATTTGCATGTGATGTGTTTAACTTGTATGAGAGATATGAGGAAGATGACATCAGAAGCACGAAATAAACAATTTTTCGGAGAGGGGCTATAATATTCGCGTTTACTTTACCTAATGTAATCAGCGCCGTGTCTCAAGGCCCGCACTTTCGAATACTTGCATTGAAGATGATGATATTATTAAGCAACAGACGTTTGTTTCGTTAACAAAAAAGTGGCACGATGTGCAACTGTTTCCATTGGAATCTAGATCAATTGTTTTTAAAAACCTACTTAAGTAAATTAAATAATAAAATTCCTTACCGTTTGAGTTTCTAGTTTGTGTAGCACATCGAATTTCCTCCGTCTTGCTGAGTTAATTAATATTTCGATTTTATTAAAAATTTATATTGTTACGGTTTGTAGTTTTTCTTTTATTTTTTAATTGGCAGTCATTCACGTAGACCGTATACACCTGACAGAAATCGTCAGTACTTTCACGACTTTCACTCTTACTTTCACAACGTTGTTTTAATTACTCATTCATAAGATTGAAGAGACGGAAAATTTATTAAATCTTCGCTGATTTTTAAATTCGTTTATTTAAACAAAAGGTGAACCAGTTTTTCCTCTACAAAATATCAACAGATGTTATTTTGTATTGATGTGGGCGACCATTTTGTCACATTGTTGTTTTTTTTTGTGTATTTTGGAATTATGTCACTGTAACAGGTTTTTTTTTAAGCACCGATAATCTGGCAAGCCCCCAGTAGTTTACGAATCAGGATCGTTACACACACACCCAGTACATGTTTTTATATTTAAAATAATCAAGGCAACTAATCAAAAATAACCTTTTTTTCATTTATTTGACCATAGCATTTGGATTAAATTTTTTCTTTTTATTAGAAAGAAAGCGAGTAATCAAGTAGTGGAAAAGTATGAAAAGAATCCTCCTAAAATAAATCAGGAAGGAAAGATGTGCTTCAATTGTTTTCAATTAAAAAAGAAGCTCGAAACTCAGCTGACATAATAGGAGTGGCAATACACATTCAAGGTTATAATTTTGCCTTGTCACTAGTTTTTCTTTTTAAGTTACAATGACAAGTATAGATTTGGCAATAATTTCGATTTGCATAAACAATATCTAAATAAAAAGCTCGAAAACTGCTATCTAATTAGCAAAACTAAGTAGGCCAAAAATGTTATGTCATACTAACGTGTACTTTTTTCGATTGTTATTTTAATATGTATAAGTTAGTGTAGAATTCAGCTAGATAACTTGTAAGGACATCTGTTACATAATAAGTACTATGTAATTACCGCATCAGATCCGGATTTAACTATTTTTTTATTACTTATTCTGGAAATCTTATAAAATTGCATTTGCGTGGTATCAGTGTACTAACTAAATTTAATTCTTTCACTTAAGAGGGATCAATTGTTTAGACATTCCAAGAAATCAAATTAATTTTAACTTTCGTTTTATTTTTCAAGAAACTCATTATTACCATGCTTGCTACAAAAACAATCAATGGAATGGTTAAGGAACTATCAAGAAAATAGGTTAGACAATTTTAAATTAAATTTGTCAAAACAAACATAAATTTTTTTAATGGAACCTTTATATCTTTCCTAGACGGAAGTTATAAAAATTTCATTAAAAATAAATGGAAACATTCCAGGAAACAATCCCATATATTATAGTAGAAATGATGTGAATGAAGTTGTGTACGCATTTGTACATACGCATTATTTGTACCAACCCCAATTCGCATGATTTTATTTATTTACAGCAAGAAAGTTCCATCTGATCGGATCTTCCATTTCAGAGATAAACAATTTGAGCACGTTCATAGTAGAAAAGGGAAATAAAACGTTGATATCATATTGAACCGCTTATTAGGGGCAACACTCTTGATTCTTGATTATAATTTTTGGTCAACTTAACAAGAAAAGCGAAGATTCAATTTTCTCATCTACATTCTAGAGATTACTATGAGTTGTTGAAATTGCAGATTGAATCGATGGTGTAACAATACAGTTGGCATGATTTAAAATGATTTCTTTGATCAAATAAATTAAGACTAAAATGTTCTTTGTCTAAACTTGTGTGAATATCTTACATAGCGTAAGTAGTGTTTGCTGTTGATGCTAGAATGTTTCTAAATCTCGAGAAGATTTAGGCCACAATCTTGTCTCCATGTGTACAATTCAAACTTTTTTTTCAAAAAGGAATACATTTAACCGTTTCTTACACCACTAGATTGGATGGATGTCCTAGCAGCGACACCATGAACGGTAGAAACGTAAAATCTTAGGTCCAACTTACCCGTCAAAAATCTCACTTCATTTCCCCGAGCTGTACGCCATTGAAACTTACTTTTGCCTTAGATGGTCTTTAAAGACGTAAAACAAACACTACTATGGTTTTTCCTATTGTCTCGTGATCGACATATGTGATTTTTCTGACTTTAGTCCTCTTGTTCTTCATAGAATACTTATGTAAAACATATTGCACTAAATCCCATATTGCTCTCTTAA
This sequence comes from Ignelater luminosus, assembly GCA_011009095.1. NCBI lineage: Eukaryota > Metazoa > Arthropoda > Insecta > Coleoptera > Elateridae > Ignelater > Ignelater luminosus. Next base: position 271,802 of record VTPC01090748.1, read on the forward strand.
TAGAGAAACATACTTCTGTCGATTTGCGCAGGAGAGGGACATTAAACAGATTAAACAAAATAAAAACAGTTGAAATCTGTTTATGCTCTCATACTTATCAATTCATTAGAAACTAAGTAAAAAATAAAACTGTTTGATGACGTATCAGTAAAGACGAAAAAATATCATCTTAGAAAAAACAAACACAAGCAGATAAATAAGTTTATGTTCGTGTCTCGGTTCATTAAATAAAAAAACATTTTATTTATTTATTTACTTCACTCATATATCAGTCTTTTCAAGAATAGGGGGCAGATTTTCCATTGTTTTTAAAACTTGAAGATAAAAACAAAAACAAAGGCTATACTAGTTAAAATAAAATTGAAGGTAATTTCGTTATTTCTTTTTTGAGAATTTAAAGCAATTGTTTCGTTTTTAACAAAAAGAGTGTGCTTTTGATTTAATTATTATTATTTTTATGACTACTAAACAAATTGAAATCTACATAAATAACGTCATATTTCATAAAGAACGCATCACAAACCAAGTGTGACACTTGAGAGGTTGGGTATGCGAATTCCTTGTGGGAAATCCGTGCCGTTTTGCGCCGCACGTGTATTGGTAACCTCAAAACACCATTAACGTAAAAACAAATAATAATAAAAAATATTGTAAAATATACACATAAAGTATCTAAATATTACATGTGTGTTCCCTCTCCCTTTACGGTGACACGTGCAAAGTAGGGCTACGTTATTTGTTTTTTAATTTAATTGGTTGGCTAATATAATAAATAATGAAGGTCATTCTTATTTATTCTTGTGCTTAAAAGTTATTTATTTATTATTACTGTTTTCAATTATTAATTATATTAATAATAAAATTATTGTATTGCCCAAATATTTAGGTACGTGCATACTTGCGTTATTTGTGCAAAAGCCGGCCGGCTTTTCCTATTTTTATACAAATGACACTAGCATATAATAAAATGAGTCAAAACAATTTTACGTCAGCTATGCGAAAAAAAATAATAAAAAAACAAGAAACCTATGAAAACGTTTGGCAATAAGAGACGTCTACAAACAGCTGACTGATAAATTCAAAAATACTCCTCTTTTTTCCTTCTCTCGCTTCGACAACATTTCGTAACCTAATTGTACATTATTATTTTTAGCGATACTATTTTTGAAGATGTTAACCTCTAATTGTATACATTTGCTCTTTTAAACCTTGAGACCGTTCTGTTTACTCAAAAAATCTCTGTGTGTAAATTTAAATATCAACCATAAATTCCATTTATTCCTTCGGCTTAAAACAATATTTTTTCAAAGAAAAGCATTGATGATGTCCTCTTTATGTAATGAAATGTATACATACAGGATCGGAATGATTAAAATATCTAACTCTATTTACTTCATTCAGATAATACCTTATTTTCAATAGCACTGAAGAACTATGTATGTATAAGGTCATCCATTTAAATGATACGTAAATAATTTGGGATTTTGATTCAATGCATCTGCATAACGTTATCCGTTTTTGGCATGGAGTGGTGTTAGAACCTATCGGATTTTGGCCGAATTAGCGTTTTGAGGTTCAGAAGTAGGTACATAAATGTTGATTACAAAAATATAAATTTTGTAATCTTTGCTTGTCTAAAGTGAAAATTCTTCAGATGAAGAACGGTAGCAAATTAAGAGTTAAGAAATGCTTGATATTCAGAAGCAAAAGACGACATTTTATTTACGTATTCAGTTTCTTCAAGTTAGCAGTGTTTGATAGGTATCTCAAAGGTCAGCTTCCGATAAGAAAGACTCAGAATAATACTCAGATTCAATGAATCACGTGTTTCTCGTATTATCTTGGTGATTCGTTTGTATTACTGAAATATTAATTGTTCAATAAGTGGAGCCGGGAGGGCTGTTCTAGAGAAGGTAGAAGGGCAAATTTATCTATTTGCTCCTCATGACTTTGGGAACGTATTTGAAAGTCAAGGACGAGCAAAGTTTGAAAATATTTTGTCCAAAAAACGCTTTTCTAGGAGCTACTTTTATGTATCAGATCTACTATAGATAACTTTATTTCGATTCAATGGGATATTATAAAAATGCTAGTTTCACCACATATTGCTTACTTGATTTGTTTTTTTGATGTATTTTTTCAGGAAACAGTCGAGTGTAAGGCTCGGCGATTATCAATTTCAATAATCGATTATACGATTAGTCGGATAATCGATTAATCGAAATAATCGAACAATTGGAATAATCGATTAATCTGATAATTGATTAGTTGGATAATTGATTAATCGCCTACTGAAAGTGATAAGAAAATGGTTATTAACACCTATGTAGTTTGTTATGCAGATAATTGACTATCAAATAATCAGCTAGTAAGATCTTCATGAACCGAAATAGGAACCACTAACGCGCCATCAAAAAGAAGCTCAATCTACGTAATTTATGATGTGAGAAATTTAACCTCGGTTAAGAGCCCTGCATGGGCCAAAATCTCTAGACCGAAACGCGATCCGAAAAGTCCGACAGGCTCTAGCAGCTCAACAAGTCCGAACGGCTCGACAGGAACGAAAAGCCCGATAGATTTTTAAACTGATGCTCGGCCTGACCTACAAACCGAGCTTTGAGCCAAGTCGCGCAGATCCGATCAAGAAACCTGTCCTAAGGTGCAATACAAAAATCCCCCTTTTTGGTTTAGTATGAAAATTTAATGCTTGTTCGGGTCAATACGAAAATCACGCCTGTAGTATGAAAAATTCTCCTCTTTGGTTCAATATAGAAATAATACCTGTGCGAGTCTGTACGACAATCCACCGATGCGGTTCAGTACGAAAATAGTCCGTCCGAGTCAGTGCGAAAAAGATCTCCGTTCGGTGCAGTACAAAAATCGCATGCTTCGAATGCAAAAATAACTGCCCAAAAAGCCCGGCCAACACGACAGGTCCGAGAGTCCCAAACGGCACCCGAACTCGAGCTTGAGACTGAACATGTAAGAGCCCGACTAAAAAAACCCAGCCCGTGCAGGCCTCTAACGTCGGTGTTTTATTTGTCCTTTTATACAAGGTGTTCATTTAATACTGTGACTATTGCTTTTAAGTAGATAGTAAATTAATTAAACTTATGTTGGTAATGAAAGATAGATTGAAAATAGTTCAAATAAAACAATATTAATTTTTGCAATTATTTTTCTTTTGTTTTCGATCAAGATTTACATTTTTCATATCCTCAACTTCACTTTGACAGATGTCATCTTAATTATCAATTTTCGAAGGTGTACCAACTCGAAAAAGAGTTCCAATATAAGACAAAAGTATAAAGTATAAGAAAAGATTGTTGTAAATTACGACATTCTGGGTGAGACTAAATACAACATCCCTTAAATAATAGTGTAAACAATTGAATCAACTAAACAATTGGGTACTCTAAAATCAAACAATTGATTAATCGGTTCCTTCAGTAATTACTTAATTGCTCAACTATTTAATTAGGGCACAGAATGACCGATTAACAGACATAGACGGCTTGATTTCTGATAATCCGTTTAATCGATTACTTGAATAATCAGATAATCGGGTAACTGATAAATCAAATAATCGAAGTAATCGATTAATCGATTTTTTAAACGATAATCGAGCTTTCCGATTAATCGACTATTATGCACAGCCCTAGCCAAGTGAATCTAGATGAGCACCCAAGGTCGCCAAGATTTTGTGGGAGGTGTCAGATTCTTGTCATGTGTTTGCTTTTATTCTTATAGAAATCTAGAAGAAACTGAGTTGACCTTCTCGTAAGGGCTGCATACAGTCTCCTCGTTAAGGTTTTTGGATACTTCTTTTAAATATAGTTAGTGAGATGTTTCCATACGGAACAAGTTTATGAAAATACTGTTAATGATGCTTTCTTCTTCTTGTCTCGAAGCAGAAACTCAAACTGTTGCGGTAGAAGGAATTGAAGAAATAGTGACAAAATCAAACAACAAACAACTGCGGTACTGTTTTTCTTTTTAGAGGCCTGAAGGGTATTTTGAATGAAAGGGTTATGAGTGGAGATATGGATTTCGGTGTCAGGATATTAAATGAACTAGATTGATACATAGCGATGCAATGTGTAGAATTTTTTAGTTTGCTGTCTAGATATGAGAATAAGTTAATGAAAGAATGCAATCGAGAATGTCTTCTGTGGTTGTAGAATATTTTGATTGGAGTGTTTAGTTTTCTTTTTTCTTTGGTCTGCTATACTTATTAAGCAAGATTTCTCTTTCTGTCTCTTTCTCTTTTTGATCATCTTCCTCGGTATAAATTTTGACCAGATTACACAGTCCTTTCACAAATGTATGCAAATGAGCACTATTTACCCTTACTTACTTGCGCTGAATAGAGCTAGCTAATGAATAAGTTTCTAAGATCATGGTATCGAAAGCAGCAGTGTAACTGTAGGAGGCCATAGTGATTTGATCGATACCAAATTTCTTTTATTTTGCCTTTAAAAAATCAACGACCTCAAAAGAACGATTTTGCTACCTTAATGTTTCTCTATGACTCGTTCACACTCCACTTTGTTAAATCTGTTTAATAATTTTATTAGGTTAAATTGCTTGAGGTACAGTTGTTTAGCTTTTATTAACCATTTTTTTAAGTTTTTGGAATTTCGAATTTAAAACAATGTCAGAATCTTTCAACAGAATTAACATCCAAGTTTAGCTTGTACTGTCTATTTATTTGTTAAACATCAACCTATCAACACAAAGCTGTTGCAAACGAAAAACGAAAGAAAAAACATCAAAACGGCAAGATTGCCTGTTACCTGTAATTTAAACCAAAATAAAAGAGACAGACACAAAACAAAAATTCCCGGGTTTATTCCAGAAAATGACCGGTTAACTTGTTTTACTTCTTTTTCCCTTCTGTTTCTGCATTTGTCGAGTTGTGGTCAGGCCGTAAAAATAAATCTTCGTAACTACATTTTGACTTTAATTAAATTTTATCTTTCTCTTATACATTGTTTTTATGAGTATGACTTTTGATATTTTTATTAAGATCTATATCTTGATTTTTATTTGTTATTTATAAATATCTGCCGATTACATTTTCTCTCGCTTTATAATACTGTTTTTGTGTTAAGTTGCAAAAGTGACGTAATTACGACCTTTTGCAAGGTGTCCAGATTTATAGCCATTAAAACAATTCGCTTTTAAAAAAATTGTTTTCATTGCATTCGTCAAGGACTCGAGTTCAGTTCACCTTTTTAATGTTGTTTACTGCATGTGTATTTAAACAGTGACAAAATAAGATCATTTAACTCGAGATAAATATTTTCAATATTTTTTTTGATACGTTTAGAACACAAACAGAATTATTTTAATAGATATCCATCATTTTTTATGTGTGTGCATGTTTTTTTGTATTATTTTTATCTTTGGTAGTGTAGTATTTTATAAATATTTTTTGTTAATTAAAAACAAATCCTCTAGTTATAATAAACGCCTTGACCTTTAACTTTTACCGTCTCCGTCGTCTGCTTTGGATAAATTTAATAATTAAATTATGCTTTATATGCACTTGTTTTATAAAAAGTTCGTTTATATCTTCGTCTACCTTTTACTACTAGTTGTCACTTTGACATTTTCTAATGTGAGGTTATGTCGTTTAATTGTTTTGAAAGTGAATGGTGAATTATATTGGGTTATTGCATTTTTAAGTAATGCGACATACCTTACTGTATGTAACACCATCATCTTGGCCATGATCTCTTTTTTTATGTGTTACAGCCCGTTATTACTTACTATACAGTACAACTTGTTATCAATTCTTGCACCATCAACGGCATTTTATGACCCAAATTGTAATATACATAGAAAAACCTCTAAAGTACTACATTTCAACAAAGATTTTGCAAAACTATTTAGATTATGTTGACGAAACTTTTATTTTTAACTTCTTAAAATTACGATTCTTTTTGTTAATTTTAGTCCTATTGTTTTGTGTCAAGATAACGGTTTTATTACCAACAAAATGTGTGTAGTTAAAATTACTACTTTATGGTTGCAATAACTTCTGATAAGATGTTTTATTTCGTAATCGAACAGCAGGCTGCATGGCGACCGATTATACATTATTTCTTCTTCCATCTCACTTTACTGTTTTAAAATGCGAGACAATCACTTTTGTTATTTTTCATTCACACTTCGTTCTATTTATAATTTTTTTATTGCTTGTTGTATGTTTTGGATTGAAATGTTAAAATACACGTGTGATAATTGATTTTTTGGTGGCTTTCGAATTAAAAAAAGAATTACGACCTTTTGCACGCATGGTAAGATTGGCATGCCTTTTTTAATTTTAATTTTTCAGCTGCTATTGTTTATTTTTTGTTAGATACTAAGGAGGACAAGTGGTTTTTAGATTTTTTCAATTAATATTGTGATTGTTTGTGAGAGTGAAAAAAAGAAAAGAATTATAACAATTAAAGTCGGCTAATAAGACTATTAATAGTAAGTAAGTAAGTCATCGAGAACAATTGTAAGTGATGTTTAAAATGATGCGATTATGTTACAATGAATTTGATTGCAATCAATAATTTGATTTAGACATGATTAATCTAATAATAAATTTTGTTGTTATGCCTCTGGTCTGAATTCAAATCAGACCATCTAAATGATCATAGAACTGTAATTTTCTATAGCCTTGAGAACGATTGCTTTTGTTCTATTACTTGTGGAATTTTTTAGCTAACGCCATCTTTTGTTAATGTTTCAAGGTTGTTAAATCAAAGGCAAAACCGAAGTAACAGATAAATTACTGTTATAGTCTGACAAGGACTTTGCTACCCTAGGAAGTTCAATCGACCAAAAAAGGCAGTTGGTCTGAGAATGGTAATCAACTTGACAAAACTCGGTTGATCCAGAAAGGCCCCCCAGACCAAAACAACCTTGAGAATTGACAACTGTATGGCTCAGACTAGTTTAGACCTGAATTTTGAGCAGGACCCACCATAAATTCTACATCTTCACTGTTTAAGATTTTTGAAAGATTGGTAAAGTAGTGTTATTGCTACAAACTAAGGTCATTGTATAATTTCCATGGCCTCCCCACATTTTCCAATAATTTCCAGTGCCAACTAGATTTTTACTTTAGATTCAATTTTTTAGTTTAATTGACTAAATCTTGGTTGAGATGGCGCAGATTATCATTATGTAGGTGTTTAGGAGTTTTTAGAAAAACAAAATGTGTCATTTAAAAACAAAATAATCGCTTAGTCAAACATTTTTAAAATGTATTCTGTTTTAACAAACACCTTGTATATTTGATAAGTGTCTTAAAGGCATTCTTAGAATTTTTTTCAGTAATTTCATGTTTCTGTCTAGTGTTTGGATACTGAGTGATTTTCTATACTACACTTACCTGTTAGTTCCTTTTTCATTCTTGTTTGATTGTTTTTCGTGATCTTACAATGCCGCATTCTCAAAGCTCAAGTCTAATAAAATTCAATCCTATTTCACGTGCAGCTTTCTAAAAAGCGTTTTCATATTTTGCTGCTGTTTGCATTTGAGGTTAGATATAAGTTGTTGCGCCGGGATTGATGTTTATGTAGAAAAAAGCAGGTTCTTTTTCAAATCCGTAATGTATGCAATATTAAAAAGTTGAGATATAATCAATATAAAGAGTCGTTCAAGAGCAAGCAAGTGATAAGTCTGCATGATTCTTCAATCCCGCATAAACTTGTCATATTTTCGACATTTCTGTAAACTTACCGTGCACTTTAATAATAACAGAAACGTACATAGAAGATTCAGGGATTATATCATATCAAGAACAAGGACTACATATTATAAAAAGTAACCTTGGTATCTGAATCTTCAGTCCAATGGTTTTATTTGTTTATAGATTTATAAAATACATCATCAAAACCGTTATTTTTAAATTAATATTTTGAAATTAGTTTGATAATAAAACTGACGAAAATGGAAATTCAAAAGTATAAAAATCTAACGAAGGTACAAATTCGAATAACATAATGTAGAGGTTATAAGGGTATTTTCCTTGAAACGAAATTAGGTTACAATATAAATATGAACAGAAAACAAAGGAAGTATAGATTAGTAATCAAAATCACCCTAACCTCACTTAGAATCTCTATTTAATAAATTCGATTTTAGATAAGGAATAAATAAGAATGGAAATGTTTTAAACTTCTTGAGTGACTAGCATTATTACTAACATCATAATAATTGTGGTATAATTGTGTCACGCAGTGGTTTAACTCACAATCTAGTGGCCGCTTGAGTTGATTTCTAGTTCAATTGTTATAAGTAAAATAATTATTTAAAATAGCGTAATTTGTAAAAAGTGCAACGACTTACGTAATTATAATCTTCTTAAGCCTTCAATTTTGTTCACACTTGAAAATCGATCACCTGATTAATCATTAACGTTTCACCATCCCCACAAATTAGTCTGGACATTTTCTTTCTCTCACTTCACGCACACTACACTAACAAAACGACCTTTTTTTAACGATAAAATCATCACTAACAATATCCTTTTCTACAGTTTACACGATTTTTACAACCTGCAATTTAGTACAAGATGCATTTCACATTAAACGAGTTAACGATGCGTCTTATTCTTAGAGCGAATTAGAATAACTAAAACAACTTATGGCAAGACGGCAACTTTAACAACGCCTGATTTGTTTTTTCAAAGGTCTCTTTGATTTTTCTAAACTTAATCGTTTCTAACCTAACCCTCCTTTATTGCTTATTTACTGTATTTTCCTCTAATTGATTTTTAAATTTTATACTAATTTATATTTTAATTTTTCTTAAATTAATTTCCTTTCACTAATTAACTTTTTTCCTCAAAATATTTAATAGAAATCTTTTTTAATTCATGCTTTACTAATTTTAAAGCCATAAAATGTAGTATGTAAACATTGATTTTTTATAAAGAAAAATGTTAATTTATATGTATTTTTATGTACATTTTATTAAAAATAGAATCCATCAAATCCATGGTTAACTTGAAAATGAAAGTAAGGAAATTACGTATACTTTAATATTAATGAAAGTAGAACTTAATGGTTGGCTGATGGAAAATGTAGATTGAAAAACAGATTTATAACCTGACCGAATATTTTATTACGATTTCAAGAAATATGTCGTTAAATTATTGTTATTTAGTTTATTTACAAATTGAATAATAATTATTTCTAAAATTAATATTCAGTTTTAATTTTACGTCTTTCTGGTTGTAATGTTAATTATTTTTATTTTTATAAGTTATAAAATAAATATTTATCACCACAGCCAGTTATTAATGTAGATTGCTTATTTAGTGGCCACAGTATTGATAACATTTTGTTTACAAGACAATGACATCTTTCATGATTAGTTAATATTTGTAAGCTAGAATTTTGAAACATATTAGTATTACATATGTATACCGGGTGGTGCTTCTGTACGTCATTATGGTGGAAAAACACGTTCAATTAAGATTTATTATGTTCTTTAGGAATATTTTTATATGCTTTGTTTATGTTAACGCACGTGTTTAAATAATTAATTTTAATTGGTAAATTATACGAGTTGAAAATTGGTAATATCAGCTTACAGAGATGTTTTGCAAACGGTTTTTATCTGCACTAATTCGAATTCGAATTCGAATTAATCTTATACGTATCTTGGGTATCTATTATTAATTACATAGTGAATTCAATATTTTTCTGCAATTACTCAACGGCCAGCACTTAAAGTTAGCAGAAAGATAGCATTTTCACAAGATTATTCTTTGTTACATTATCCCACTGAATGTCCGTCTCTATCAGCTGTGAGTACACTTCTAATATCTACTAACCTTGTGCATTGTAGGTTCTGCCCTGCTGCCTTTTTGGGTTGTTTTGCTTTACTATAATTCTTTTAATTGAATATATCTTCCCTGAAAAATGATCTTCTTGCATAAAGTTTCTTGGCTTTAAGTTATGGTCTTCATTAGATAATAGGTTTGATCAACTAGCCATTAGTTAAGAATGAAAAAAAAAAACCTTTGTTATTTTCTCTATACCTTCTAGAAGTATATACTCTTAGTCAACCGCAGTGGCAGATCTACACTTTCGGACACCTGAACCGCAAGTACTCAAGAGTTGTAGAATTTCTAACAAAAACTCGATCTATAAAATTATATAAGGTTCCAAGTCTTACTTTTTTTGCAATTCTTGTTTTTATTTTCTGTTTACACCTGGAGCCCAGAGTCCACGTGCCCACAAACAGAATTATTAGTTTTCTAACTATTGAGAGAGTAAAGACAGCGTGAATCTTAAAACTGAGGTCACGCCAGTGCCACTTGCCTATTTGACAGTATTTCTGTTCAAAGTAAGTACATAACAGTTGGCTGCTCAAGTTGGGTTTTGCATTGGTCTTTGATCTAAAAAATACTAACATCCACTGTCCATACTATGTTTTTTCCTGTTTTTCTTGATCTAGATGATTATTAAAGAATACAATTAGCAATATTTTTTTGTTTAAGGAGTGTATAATGTTTCCATAAGATTTGCATTTGCTGGGGATGCTAAAAGGCTTATCGTAGAACTTAAAGAAATCTTAGCAATATTATGGTACATATTTTTTTGGAATCTACGGATTTGTGTTTAACAATGTTTACAATAATCGTCTCCTGGCTGTCTTGTCTACAAAAAAAGGACTCATCCGACTCATTTGTAGACAAAAACTGTGTGGAACAGACTAAGAAACTGATAGGTATAATTTGTGTTTGAAGGTAAATCTTAATTAATGCTTTTGTCATTTGTGTAATTACCAACCTCAATGCAACCTTTAATCATAAAGTTTATTCTGTTTTATTTAGTTTCCTTGGTTCACAAAGTGTCGCCTGTATCCTCCGAACTTATTTTTAAAGTGGATTTTCTCGAGTGTAATATTACGTAACACACAAGTACTTTTGCTATGTTATTTCAGTTTTTACGTTCATAGGGTAAGTCGTGTCTACGATCTAGATCTTTGCCCTCGTTTGAGATTTCTAACGAAAATCTTCAAACGCAAAATCTGAATGTCAGTCACCGTAAATGGCCTGGGAGAAGGGCAGGCTTGACGGTAAAGATATTTTCGTAGAGACCAAAACCTAGTCGTGTTGCTTAATAGAAGATGAAACCTAATGCCACATTCAGATTAGATACTGCTAAGAAGGTTTAAAAAGAATCACGATCAGCTCGATGTAAGCATTTATACGAAGCACTCATGAAATAGAGAAACGCAAGGAAAATGGAAGAATCCATTTAAAATGAATGCGTTTCAATGCTTCTATCTGGAGAGTATAAAGAGCGGATGTTTTAACCAGATTGTTCTTGATTGCTTTTATAGAACAATGTTGTTGGCTTTACCAACAGAACAACTCTTTTCTATTCCTGATGCTATGATATACAAACACAAATTCATTTTACTACTGTAAATTGGGTAATCGATAGTTTTGTTTTTAAATACTACCTACTACCACGAGAATCAATGTTTTTATTTAGGTACTATACCACACGGAAACATAAAATGTGCTTGTCGCTGTTAAATTCCCGTAAATGTATAATCGCATTTATCAAGCATTAACCTTGTTCTAAATGACATGGTAACCTAGTATTTTTTCGAATTTTTCCTCATTTCAGGCTTTATCATTATTTATTACGAACTGTAATACAATTATGTAATTCTCTAATGCAAGTTTATCTCATTTGTAAAACGATTTATAATTTAATGTTTCGTGTCGTCCTTGCTGCGCGTTCAGTTTTGTCAATAAGCAGCTATTAAAAAGGTAAAATATAACCTGATTCGGGAAACCCTTCAGCCGAGTATACCTATTTACTTTGTATACAGAATTCAATATTTTGTTTTCGTTGGTTTTATTTTTTTCTTTCTTACAGGGCCCATTCGAAGTACAAAAGAGACTGGAAGAAGTTCGTCTTTTGGAATCTAGAAAGTCGGCCCGATTAGCCGATCAAGATACAGATTTTGCAAGACTGGCAGACATGGCCGGTGATCGCAAAAGAACTGCCTCCCATACCATTGACGTTCCTGCCCCATCTTATCATTATGGGTAGGTTGATTGAAAAATAAAATTGAATCTTATAATGCTATCAAATGAAAAAAGTTAAAAGAAAAGAAGGTAAATGAACCAAAATGTTCTATCTACAAATTGTTTAGTGCGTTGACACAGGAACATATTAGTTGCGTGGGAAACTTGATAAATCTTAAACTGATAATTAGAAGAAGTGCGACTCTTTTTTTATAGCAAACTACATATTACAAAATGTGTTTTGGACAAAAAATAATAATTTTTTACTTGTGCTAAATTCATGTTACAAAAAGGTAACTCCCACTTCTTAAATAGTTTATAAATAATGATACTATTATTAAATGAAACAAAAGAATATTGGTTTATTTGAAATCATGGTAGAATGTTGCTTCGAAATTCTTTTGTTATTGATTAATTTAACGACGTTCTTTGTTAATAAAAAGACATTTCGAAAAGGCAATCCCACGCTTAAGCATATCCTTCATAATAATATGTAACCTGTATTACAGAACAAAACGTAAAAATAACCTCTTACACGAAATCAAATGCCAGTTACTCATTTACCAATACATATCAAGCCTCTTGATAATTGATAAATTCATATTAACAATTACAGCAGATCGACAAGGTGAAAACCTGGAAGTTTTAAAAAATTAAAAATTAGGAAATCTTTTTATTGGATTGTATGCTCATAAAATAAGTAAATTGCGATTTGATTAATTGAATTAAATAAAGACTAGCTTGCTGAGAGATATTTCTAGAAAGGCTCAATAAATGGACCAAGTATGAGCAACCAAGACTTCCAACAATATTTGTCTTTTTGAAATTTTTGGTTTCTTTCATTGAAGTAAACTTTACTTGTAGAATGCAACTGGGATTCCACAGAATTATAAAAATCAATCAGTGAAAAGTCGAAATATGAGTACACACTTTTAAAAATTTCTGTTTTTAGATATTCTAAAATATTTTCTCCGGGATTTGCAGTTTATAAATTAATTGTAGTTGGTATTTGAAAGAATCCTGAAGATCAGGACTATTCACAAAGTCTGCCACATCTCAAAGTTAAGAATTTCTCATTTTTGGAAACTATTATTCCTTAACTGAAGCAGACAAACTAGAAAAACTTATAAAGTAAATGAATTTGAAATTGAAGAATATGCACTCTAAATAGTAACCTAACCTCTCCCAAATTCTAATTTGAGTGTTTTGAAGGTTTTGAGGAATTCGAGAAATTAGCTGTTGTGTAGCTGTAGACAACTAAGAATTATGACCAAAACTTTGAAGTTGGAATTTACAGAATTTATAATTGAAATAGATGGTATTTGCAAAATTAAGCCAGTTATCTCTAAAAACGGCCAGTAATATCCTAAAACGGTTGACCAAAATCATGATCAGGATGTTTTCGACTTTCCAAATTCTCAAACTATTTGATTGTAATTGAGAGTTTGCTCATATAGTGAAATCGGCATCTTGAGAAATTTGAAAGATAGTCCAATAAATAATTGAATAATCACTGCTCAAAATGTCGACGAAGGTCACCAGATACTTCGGATCTTGATAGTTTGCAGATTTCTTAATGAAATTAAATGTTCTCCATACACTAATTTTGAAGAAATCTGGGAGCTGGATCGATAGACGGTCGATATGACAACTAAATACTATATTTGAAATTTCTAGACTGATTAAAATCAACCAATTGATGACCAAACAAAGAAAAGTAAAAAAGAAATATGCGATTAGAATTTGGAAGGATTTTAGAAATCTGCTAAGAAATGATCGAGAAACTATTGAAATCCCCTTAGATTAAATTAAATAGAATTATTCGATCGATGCTACTTGGCAGAGGCGTTTTCTTCTAAGGTTTCCGGACTTTTCAACGTTTCTTCAAGGTACCCATAGAAAAGAAAACTGACCTCAATACTCTTATCATTTTTAGGAGCTTGGCATCTGTTGGATGTGTTTTCCACAATCTTTTTGTTAATTTATTTTTTGAGATTTATTTAAAAAGCTAAAACTGTTTTTCCAACTACTCAAATTATTATTTTCTGAACATTACACAGCATGGTCTCATATTTAATTTTAGAAATGTAAGTTTCTTTGATTAACATGGTTCTCGTAAAATCTTAAACTGTGATTTTCACGCCCTTTTTTCTATAGTATTTTGTATTCTTCTTTTTCGAAATCTAAGTTATCCTTTCTAGCCATTCAAAGCTCAATTGCACCAAGACTTGCTCACGCAAGTTTCTCCAACCATCATTAAGTTAGATAACGCCAAGACTTTTTAATGTCTTAACTTGAAAACTTAAAATAACATGCCAGGGTATCAATGAAAGAGTGAACGAACCCATAAGAACTTAGAACCTGCAAAGTACACAAGAATTCAGGACTCCACAAAGACTTGTATGGGAAACTACAGAAACGTAAGATTCCGCGCAAGTGTAGATTCTTATTCCATGAGCACCTTAAAAGTCCACACAATGAACGTGGCCTTTCCATGTAAGTGCAATATATAAAAGATTTAGGTTTCTAAATCAAAACTTCAGATGGAATTGATCCCTCGACAACATCACGGAAATTGATTTTTTTAGTATTACAGATTCTCATCCTTACAGTTTAAATTGATAACAAAACGTCTTTAATTTTGCGTTTGTTATTATTTTCGGAATAGAATCTGACTGTGCTCATAGCAGACGAATTCCAACAGAATCTATTCTCGGTCCTAAATCTGAAGTTAAAGCTACTAATAGTATACTTGTGTTTAGAGCGGTGGAGGATGGATGGGTATAACTTTTAGAAGATCTCCGAGAAATCTGGTGATAGAAATCTTCTGAATTGGAAGAGGTTTTCTGAGGATTGTGTCCAAGCCTGAAACTGGACGTTTCTTCAGTAGTTTTAAGGCAAGAATTTTATTGGCACAATTCTTCAAGAGGTAAAATAAGAACAAAGTTCCACGATTTAAATGCTTTTGGGTTAAACTTTTGCAAAATATTTCTCCACTTTTGTTCTAAGGTTCTTCCATTGAGGCTTCGATGATGTACTTCGAACTGAATCGTTTTTCGTGTGTAAATATGGTTTTGGTGGTCAGGTGCTTAGATCATGACATCATGTTATATTTAGTTGACTGCGTGGTTAGATTATTTAATTATTTTTCGCTACTATAATGTTGGAATCTTTACTTACACTTAAATTGGTTTTAGCATAACTATCGAACTTTATATTTTCAAAATTCCTTTTTTCCTTTTTTGTAGATAATGTGTTACATTTTTTAAAGGGGAAATTTTCTTCTCATTGGTTTCAAAGCTCGGCTACACCCTTGTTTAACTGGTTTTAATAATTAAACAGGAAGACTTTATTGTTGTATTTTTCCATAATGGTTTTAGATAAAATTTATTTAACAAGTTTGTATTAGCAACGCTACAATCATTTAGCATTTATTAAGATAACCTTCTACTTCATAAATAAGTAAATCAGGGTAAAAGTATCTCAAACTTAAATAAAAAATACTAAAATCAAATGCCATTTAAGGAAACCTGCGTTGAAATTAGTTCTGAAATCTAACAAATGAGGAACTGGAGAACAAAATAATACTTAGTAAACACATGTGTCCTTAGCGACCCGGTTTTCTTCGCCAGCTTTTGATGTCAATACGGTCCTGTTCTTTGCGCAAAAGCAAATAAACAAAAATTGGGTCAACATTTTCTCAAGTTTACATTTTTTCCTATAACCGCTTATTAATTTATAATCACCGGTCATTGAAAGCAATAAATAAAATTGAACATCAATCCATCTTTAGGTATTGACCATGTCCAACCTCAAATTTCCATATACGCAATCGATCTAATCAGATTATGTTAATTAAAAACTTCCATATATTGCCTTAAACAGTAATTTTGTCGAAACGTAAATTCTTATAAAAACAACATGTCACGGAATTTCATGTAATTTTGCGGCGTAGAGGAAATAATTCGTTTCCACAAAAGGATATAACGTTTATTCTTCCCTTTTTTTATTTAGTATTTCTTATCTCTTAGAAATTACTACAACTATGGGATTTATCACCATTATGTGTCGCAATCTCTCTTTCTGTTTCTGTTTTCTATTTCAATGTGTTGCGTAGGAATTCGGAAATGTATGTCGTGGAAAGGAACGATGTTTTTGAAACGGAAACGGTGATGACGATGATAGTCGAGAATCAGACACTTTAATTGTTTTCTTTTTAAAAAATTCTCTCTCTTGACCTTATTTTGCGTAACAACATGTAAGTTAATCTCTAGTTTTACTTTCATTCTTGAATATTTCCTTTATACCTTTCATTTTTAATAACTTTTACCATTTAAAGAGCTCTGTTTATAAACAATGAAATATTTACAAGAAATTCTCGTTTGCCTTTCGATACAATGAAGTTATAAGAAATTCACATAGCCTCGTTAAAAAGGAATTTCCTAAAAAATCTAAAAAAAGCATTAATAGAGAGCGCACACCCTATAGGCTTCGGAAATATCAAATATCCTTATGTTGTTAAAAGACGAATTTAATAGCGGTTTGTAATATAATAATAAACCGGTAGCGCCCTGATTTAGAAAACACAACAAATTAATAATGTATGTCGGAGAAAAATTCAATTTTGCAATCGAAGGAGAAAGCCTCTAGCAACGATTTAACACCTGTAAGCTAACTCACGTCACCTTCATTTTATGTTAGGTATAATAACGTTCCTGGGATCAAGGTTTTAAAATTAAAGCTGATTTTGTTGAGTTTTACGATTTTAGTATTTGAAGTGAGATAGGAAAGAAAGTCACTTTTATGATACTACTACATCCTTTTCGGTGACGCGGTCACAGTGGGCCTCGATTAAATTATTCTTGATAATGAGTCGAAAACCCTTGCAAATTGTTTTAGAAACCGGATTCGGTTTCATTTTTTAATGTCAATAAGCCAAGAAGGTGTTCTATTGGTTAGTTACCTCGAAGGAAAAATAAAGATTTTTCAGTTTACCGTGTCGGCGCGTTCAAAACAAAGACGTTAACAATGAAAAATGGATAAATCTAATCGCGGTTGAAACAGAGTAATTTCGTGGAAAAGCACAAGTGCATTTATCATGTCTCCTGGAACTCGTAATTTTACGTCTGAAATGTTGAAGACTGTTATTGCTACATGAGGAGTATGTTATCGATTGAGTTTTTTTTCTTTTAAATAAAGGAAAATAGATTGAATTGAATATGTGGATAAGGCAAGTAAGGGATTGATTTTCTTATTCTTAGTAGATAGAAATCATTTTCCATGAATGCGGGTGGTTAGTCAACTCTAAAAGATAATCTGTCGCATACGTGAATATTCCGAAAAGTAGGATATACCAATATCAGTTTTATCAAAGTAGGTCAAAAACATCAGGAAAATCGTCTATGCAGTTTTCAATTGGATTGATTTATAACCTGATTTCAAGGAGATTTTTATGAAAACTGGAAAAATTGTCTGCACTGAGATCTGCGATTACAAGAAAACGTTTCTTAGAAAAACTATTACATATGTACAATGTTAAATAGATCTATTATTTAATCTTTTGTGGTGGTCGTTACTTCAATAATTGCAATCAACAGTTCATTAGATGACATGGTCGTTTGATATTTGTTAATTGCAACACTTCTGGCAAACACCAACTGCATACCTCTAAAGCTGTCAGAGTATTTCACACCACTAGCTAAACATGCGTGAAAGCATCATCATTCGAATATGAAGAACTTTTAGTTTTTGGTTGAAATAACTCACAAGAACGTGGTTCTTCATCCTAAGGCTTGGAAAGGGCTCTAGCATTTTTTTTTCTAAAACATCTATGTACAACGAGCTCTTTCAGACAATAACTTTGTGCTGCCTTACATCAGACGAATTTAAAGTTATATGTCATAAGCACACCTCTCCCGATTAGAACATGACAAAACAGATCTTTGACACATATCTTTGCAACACATATTTGCTTTGCGTAAGTACATTTGTTACCTATTGGTAAGTAGGAGACGGCTGTATGGACGGTTTAAGATGAATAGATATTACTTGAACAGCTTGTAACATCTTGAGAAAGTTTTAGAACAATCTTTAGAGTATATGATCATTTGTACTTTTTATCAGCACTTGTTGATGATATACGGATATTCATACAAAACTGTCTATACCTATCAGAATTATGTTCGCAATGATAAACTTTAAAGGGTGTTCTCTTCCGAGATGAATGCCTTTTGCAATATTTATATTGCCAACGGCATTTGAATTCTTCTCCCTACAGTGAACTGAACCTAAGCTTTGGGAAGTATTGGTGCTTTGCGAATTTGAGTGTAGATCTACTATCCATAAGAAAAACATGAAAATATGCTATTTATAAGATTAGCAGCTGAAATAAATTACCAGGTCTTACTTCGGAAGTGTTGTACAGGTCTTTCGAGTCTGTGTTGAATTTCTCAGACCAATCGGTCTTCTAGACTTTTTGGATCAATTAGGCTTGAACTTTTCCAGAGTTCGATCGAATTTCCTGGGCCAGCCGAA
>VTPC01090748.1:290989-471128 GCA_011009095.1 Ignelater luminosus
AAGAGCTATTTGCAGTTCACCTATTCCAAATTCCGATGCTAAATACATATCTCTACATAAAATAGTATTTGTTTTTATATATTTTAAGTTTCTTTTGTTTGGTTTCCTTATAAAATCAAGAAATTAATCCTCCTGTCCAGTAATGTAAAGCTTTGTCAAATCGTGGAATCCTTTTTGATATGAAAATAATATATTGTCAGAATTAAATCTTATGCTTGAGGGATTTTCTTAGAAGATATTTGACATTGACTTGACTGCATTTTATCAAGGTTGAATCATCCTCTGGAAAATAGTTATACATATCTTAGCTTAATAAAGGTAATGACGAAATCTAAATAATACATATAGACGTTTGCAAGCAAAATCAACCCTAATCCGACCCTGTTTATTCGATAACACTTAACTCAAGTACTCATCAATGTCTTGCCATCTTTAAAACTTAAAAAGGTTGTTGAATTAAGATGAGAGAATTCGTGACGTTAACACGAATCGTTTTGCATACCTAAAAACATCCAAGTACCCACGTTAAAACTTGTTACGTTGGTTATGCAGTAATTGTTATTAATGATTGTATAATAGATAGATTGTCTTTTTTTCCTCTCGCAGTTTTAAAAACGTTTTTACTAGCCTACGTGATTTTCCTGTTGTTCTTTTTTTTTTTCTTTACTGTGCAACAACGCATTTAAATCTAATCTACATACAATTTATAAAGTGCAAACACGGAAGCCCTCCGACATTTATATTTACAGTCTTCAAAAGGAAATCAAAGTTTAAATTATTCAATAATTGAAATGCTGCAAGTCATCGTTTCGGCATAAAGGTGTATAGTACGTTTTTCTTGTATATTTTGTTTCACGTCACATTGACGCAATAATAAGCAAACAAAAACTAGGTAGTAGAAGACATTGTTTTATTAATGCTAATATCAAGTTTCACATCTATATTCTTGAAAATTACATTTTTCAGAAATTCCTTAACTAGTATGATTTCTTAAGTGTGCTATACATTATAATACACACAACAAATTAGTGCTCGTTTTAAAGTTCAACCATTAAAATCTCATTACGGAATTTATTTTGTTAGTTCTAATCTTTAACTAATTCCAAGACTGTTGTTACGACTAATTATGACTTCCAAATGTACGTGGCAGGTCTACACCAGTTATTTAGTTTGCTGATAACGAAAAGATGTTATAATCCAGTTAATAAAATTCTCCCTAAAAAACACTAACGTTCCTGTGTAGACGTTATTTAAGGTGAGTGACATCTTATCCATTGTTCAACAACTGTATTTCGACTGACTGTGTACTACTATGATGCCTTTGACATCATAAACACGAGGACAATAGCCGTAGTATTAAAATTTGTATTGAAAAGCCACTACGTAATAATGATGATATTATAATTTGGGAAATGGAAGGTCAGCGTCGTTTAGAATTCGAGACAGGTTGTGGTTTTATTGATTTTTAACGATTTTTCGTAAGTGAAACTTCTTCATTAAATTTTAATAATACTTGAGATTTTAAGATTACAAAACGCGTATAATATGAACATTTTGCAAGGACATCGCTTCTTAATAGGTTAGAGTGTTAAAGTTTTTTTTTAATTACTCATCAGATTATTAATTAGCTAAGAAATTAATTTTAATGGCAACAATGTAAATTACACAAAATTCGGTCTTTTTGAGTTTTTCTTTTTTTACAGATCTCGTAAACGAAGGCCCAGTAGCAGCCAAGAAGACAGTCCAAAAGACACACAAATGGACGAATGCAGCGCAGCATTGGTCCTTATGAGTCTCTCTTGTTCACCACATTCACCTAATTTTAGTGGTAAGCAAGACATTTTCATTGATTTAAAATTAGTATGCACACGTACAGTTGTCAGTCTTTAACAGCGATACTTATTCGTAAAGAAAATTTTACAATCTGACAACACCGTAACGGTAACAGAAATCTACTTAATAATGAATAATGATTTGATTTGTAATAGGCTGATAGATGAAGAAAAGATTTATTGCATTTGTTTATCTATACCACTTAACTGGATTTGAAATTTACTGGCTTAGCGCCATTTTATCACATTTGAGGCTATGTCTTCGAGCAAATGACTTTCTTTATAAGTAATCTTAAATGAAATAAACTCATAAAATGACAGGTGGAGATCCTTGGCGCCGTCCAATAAATTTTATAGGATACTTAAAATTAAAAACCTCATCTACAACAGTCTCCGTCTGGAGTTTTGCAGATGCTCACCTTGGCAGCCAGCCCGAAAGTTCAAAATCTCTTAACTAATTAATTGTAATTAATAGCTATTATAGTTCAGCTAAAAACGCTAATAATCATCAGTTCTTATAGAAACCCCAGACTCCTTATCTCAACAAGTTGCTCAAAAAGGTCACCCATCAAGATGGATGTCGATATTGCCATTAGTTTTTATTCTAATTGTTCAAATTTTATTTTAGGCTTAGTAACTTTGCCTCTCGGTATTTTTGCGATATGTTGGTAATTGAATCTTTTCTTGCAAACAGGATTTGTAACTGGTCTGTCTTGGTGTCATTATGACATTGAGATGTCGAAACCCCAAAAGCTAGTACATTTCGGATGAATGATCCATAAAGCCCTCGCAGCTAATTATTGTCGATTGCACCTCTTATAGTTGTAATTAACAATTTTCTATGCTGTTTTTGCCACATTTGCGGAATATCGTAAATTTTTTGTTTTCTGTTGATTGTCTAAATTCGTAATTGAAGCCTAAAGTGCTGCAGCAAAAAAGTATCATATTTTTATTTTTATTAGTTTCCATTGTTAGATTATTACTATTTTTATGACGCTATGATTTATTTTGAACAAATTGTACTAGTTGTTTTTTGACAGCATGATTTGAATCAAGATTAAATCAAAATCATATCTGTCAAGTTAAATACGAAATATTTTTACATTTCATAATTAAAAATTTGCATTGTGTGTGTTTCTTAATCAGTAAATTATCTTTTAAATGGATCTTCATTGTCTATTCCATTGAAATCGGTATTATTATGATAAAAAAATAATGCTTTAATTGAAGAATTTTTCATCTTTATTGTTTGATTGTTATTGCTTTTAAAAATCATCTGAAATAATCACTTCACTACATTGCTTTAAAAGAGCCAACTTTTATCGTCGTTTGTTTCATGTTCAAATTGCGCATTCTAATCTAATCTAGTAAGCGTTCCATCCTGTTTTTATTAAAGAAAAAAGATGAACTGCATTGGTTTGGATGCTATTATAAAAAAAGGAAAAGACATGTGAATAACGAATGCATAACAGCAAGCTGAGAATGATATTGCATACGAAAAGGTTTATTTGAATATGAACTTGGTGCATTGAAGCTGTTTAAACAAGTGCTGAGATCATTTGTATTATTGAAGTAATAGTAATGTAAATACTAAATAAGTGTAAGTTTTTTTTCAATATTCGTTCAAACATATATCTACCAATTTTACTCTGCAACTACTCTAAGCTTTATTTATTTAAACACAGAAAACAATTGAAATTTATCTTTGTCAGAAAATTGATATTGAATTGTTATTTTTCATGGCGGAGAAGAAATATCATTTGTATTTATTGTTGTAGAGTGTTGTTATTAGTGGTAGACCTCGTTTTTGTGTGTAATTGGACTATAACTAAAACCACATTTCCATAGATTTTGACACAAATTGTACATAAAATTATTAGATGATCAATAAATAAAACATAAGTGATTGAGTGGGATAGGAATGTACCAAATATATTGGTTTTTGTTGACTAAATAATGTTTCAAATTCTTGTGAAAATTGTTCTGTAAATTGCACTAAAACAAACAATTAATTTATTTACTGTTTGTGTAAATTTACATTAAATTAATAGACCAAATTGTTATCTCTTACTTAATTCTGCAATCAAGTATTTTCGAATAATTGATTTATATAGGGTGATTATTTACTAAACTTTTATCTATTACAAAAAAAATACACTACGAATGTGGAATACATAGAATAGGACAGGGACTGTCACCTTTTGCTTTATTTACTCGTTGATTGTAATATTGCCATATTGAATGTATAGATATGTATTCCTTGTATTGTCATTCTTGTACCTACTCATCTCGACAATGATAATCTGCCTGCAGCGGTAGCCCTAATTTCTTTAGTCAATATTTCCAGTACTAAGTCACATTAGTCTAGTTTAGATAAGGTTAGGCCATGATGCAAGTCATCCGTTTCCTGCTGCAGTCCGGGTTCACTCCGACTTTGTGGATGCTCGTTCACGTGGTTCGAATGAAATCCATGCCTAGGGGGGAGACTAGACTATTGTCTTCGGTTTTAATGCTTTCTTTGCTCTTCTGGTGATGTGGTAGTAGGCTTCTAAAGAGAATTGTTTTGCTTGCACAATAACTTCACAATTTGACCATCCAACCAGCACTTGCACAATCAAAGCATTACGCGATTACATCTCCTCCACCTTGTCTGCTAAACCACCAGGTCTTTTTTCTTATAAAATATTTATAGTAGGTATAGGAAACTTACACTGTCAGTTGCCACTCGGGCGGTATTCCACCGGTACGGCTGATAATTTGATGATGAGGCCAGCTGCCGGTTGATGTTACAGAAAAGCCAGTAAATTTCCGAGCGCTGACTACATAGGTGTATACCTATGAAATGAGACTTTTTTTTTCAATTTTAAACGTTTATTAACAAAAAATGGTTACAAATTTAATCTTCAAAATAATAGCCATCGCTAGCGACACATTTTACCCATCTCTCGGGCAATTTGTGAATGCGGCGCCAAAAAAATTGGCCGTCTTTGGCCGCAAACCAATCATCGAGCCATTTTTTGGCTTCTTCGTGAGAATTGAAGCGCTGCTCGGAAAGTGCGTGGCCCATCGATGCAAACAAATGATAATCGGAAGGCGCCAAGTCTGGTGAGTAAGCCGCATGCACCAGCGGTTCCCAATCGTACGTCTCCACCAATTCCCGGGTCGCTCTTGTTCGATGTGGTGGTGCATTGTCATCAAGAAAAATTACTTTGTGACGCCGATCGGCATATTCTGGGCGTTTTCGGTGTATAGCGCTGTTCAAATCGGCCAATTGTCGTTGGTAGCGTGCACCGTCAACTGTTTCACCTGGTTTTAATAGCTCGTACCAAATCATACCATGCTGATCCCAGAAAACACACAGCATTGCCTTGCGGCCGAAGCGATTTGGTTTGGCCGTTGATTTTGGCTTGTGGCCGGGCGGACCATACGATCGTTTACGCTTGGGATTGGAGAAATACACCCGTAACGATTCGATGCAAAAAAAGACTTCCTTTTGAACCGGGAGAGCAGCATTTCACAAGTGGTTTTTCGGTTCTCTTGCTGCCTTTCAGTCAGTTCATGCGGCACCCATCTTCCGACCTTTAAAATCATGCCCATGTCTTTCAAACGTTTGAAAATGGTTTTTTGGGTCACTCCCAACTGCTCTGCCATCATTTCTTGCGTTTGATCATCATCTTCATTCAACAATGCTTGCAATTCGGTGTCCTCAAACTTTTTCGGTGGCCGGCCACGTTCCTCGTTCTCCACGCTAAAATCACCACTTCGGAATTTTTCAAACCACCTGAAGCACTGTGCTCTGCTTAGAGCATGTCCACCGTAAGCTTCTATAAGCATTTGATGAGCTTGAGAAGCGTTTTTTCTTCAATTGATAACAGAAAATCAACGATGTCCGCAAATCGTAGTTTGAAGGCACGAAATTCGACATTTTTAAGAGCGAAAAAAATGCGTTGTTGTATGAAACATCACAAACAATGAATTGAATATTGTTGACAGATGACAGACGAAAAAAATAAGACATTTGGGACAGTTTAAAAATACTCCTAGCGACATCTGTGGTCTAATAGCTGAAAGTCTCATTTCATAGGTATACACCTAATCAATAATCATCGTTTTTTGCTTTAGCTGAGTTAGTGCACGAAACGACGACATAGTCCACAATAAAAGTTACTGATTGTCGTAGCGCAGTAAGTGCCAACTTGAATCCAGCGCCACAACCTCTGAATAGGCCGGTATTGGCATCCAGTAAAGGTGGCAACCCTAGCATCGCCACCTTATAACCAATCATGTCGTTCCTTCACTCTGTTTGCAAACACAAAACTACCCGGTCTCTACCAACTGTAGATTTTACTACATGGATAAAGAGAAGTCCTGCTTCTAGGATGACAGCAATGAGAAACACTGACCTGCTAATGGATAATCTTTTGTCCAACCTATCTGAATCCAGCATTTAACACACAAAAATATAATACCACTGATGCAAAGCTCTTGAACTGATTAGCCAGCTTCAAATTAATCCAGGCAAAGAACTAACGGAAAAAAGGAACTTACCAGTTTTATCATAAAACATGATATAGTATAGATTGTTCATCACTACTGTCACGGTATGAATCTTAGATTAACTTATGAAAATGATTATAGTAAGTAGACCAAGAAGAAGAGAATATACCCTTGACATGCGAACTGCAGTTTACAAGAAATGTATTCACGATGACTGCAACAATCTACACGAGCGTCCTAAATATAATTTAGAAAATATAAGGGAAGCAACAGTTTCTGAATTTGGACGTATTGATATTTCGAAAACACTTTTTTGTCAACAGGGTCTTTGAAAGCGATTACACTACATTATGGACAAATAATTAGAGTTGGTTCAGCCGCTTTCGAGCATTTGAAATTTCCCGAAATACATAATTTTCAAACTTTGATTCTTAATGCATACTACAGTATATGTACCCCAAACTAAATTATCGGGAATCTTTACCAATTCATTATATAGGGTGTCCCGCAACGTGCATTTCATATTTCACAATGTATAGTTTGGGTTACTACAAGTCCAAAAGTGGCCATTTCGGCATTTGTCAATTCTGTATTGGTGTTAGAATCGAGCAAGTCTTGGTTCTGTTCTAGATTTATCGTAAATTACCATTGTGGTCTTCTAATAAAGAATCAGTTAGTTCCGGAAATCGAGAACTTATTGAGAGCAACACTGGACGAGGACCACGTTATTACTGCTAATCCTATAGATTGATCTCAAGAATGTATCAGGCCTGGATGTTTGACCAAACAATGTCAAATAGACTGAAAGGGGTTGTGGATTAAGCTTGGAAGCCCCTTTGATTCATCTGCCTTTTGGAGCAATATAAAGAAGTCTACTAGAAGTTCACTGAAATTAGGTCAAAATCAGGCTGATTTCTTTATGAACTCTTTGTACGAGTATGGCGATGTCAAAGTGAACTTTTAAGACATATTCTGAGCGTCTTGAAAAGTATTCTTCTAATCTTCTGAGCAATATATTTCTGATATTGGTATTTTATTAGTAGGTAATCTGGTGAGTCCTTCAAAAAAATAACAGTTTAAGTGTGACGTTGTCAACACATTTTGTGCTTACAGAAGAAGAGAGTAAATAATTCCCAATAAATTCTTGTATTTACAGCTTTCATATTATTTTTTACATAATACAACAGAATAAAAATTTATTGGCGGTATGCAGCTGATATTGCGCGCACTATAGATTTACACTTATTAGATGATTTTGGAAAAAAACACTTTTAAAAATCAAGAGCTAAAATGCAATGGAACCCCACAAGGTAAAGTAAACGACAGAAGGTTGAAATCATAAAATTTCTGTAAAACTACACTCTTTTACGAATAAATACCACAGAAAGTGAAGGTAAGAAATTACAGTTTTTTTCCAACCACAGTTTAAGCTAATTTGGTTATTTAAAATTAACTGAATGCTTGAGTATAGCAATATTCCGCAATCTTATTATTGTATAGAATGAGACATCATTTTCTTGTAATAGGAAATGGTGTAGGTGAGAGTAAAACAGAATAAAATCATAATTTGTAATAGGACGTGATGTTTACAAGTTTTCAGTTATCTAAATAATGTCATTCATTCACAATTATCTGTTTAAAACTTCCTAAATATAAAAACATCTTTTTAAAATTAAATCTCTCTTGTTTTTATTAATAATAATAAAGATAAAATATCCATAAAAATATGTCATCCTTGATTATACCGGAAATAATAATATTCAGCCATATGCACAATTTTAAGAATGTGACATTCAAAAATCTCCTCCATTTGGTTTGCAAATAAATTTTTATTTCCATTTATAGCTTTAATACAGCATAGAGGCAGTGCCGTAATAAAAAAATATTTAGGTATTCGTTCACGGTCATGCAATTTCTACGCCCCTACGCAAACACGTGCACGCCACATTATTACATAACAATTATTATAACAATAAATATATAATGAAGCTAATGAGTCCTTGGATTTTATTGATTTTGCTATAAGTAGTTTGAAAGATTTCACTGTAAAACAGTGACATTTTCTAGAAAAAATGTCATGTCCCAAATAACTTGAAGGCAAAAATGATATAACATTGGTTAGCATCGTGACCATACCAAACAAGTTTTTTTTTCTTTTACTACATCAATGTACTTTCATTTATACCGTGTTCGATAGACTAACTGATAGTATCAGCGATGCAGAAGACCTAGTTCCATATTTATTTATCATTCAGAACATTAATAAATAACTCAGTTGACGAGATCTTGTTTAGCAGAGAAGGGAAATGTCATTTGATGGAGGCGTCTCTGATAGTGAAATTAAGTTTAATGATAATAAAAATTCTATTGTGAACTGAGAGCGAAAGAAAAACACATTTAAGAGTGATCCTCAATAACTGCGACGCACAAAACTTCGATGTTATATTAAAATTTCCATAAATTAATATGATTTGAATGAAAATGCCGACGCGGAAGCAACAGGGTGTTCTATAATCGAACTTTATCATTTAATTATGTAGGAGCAACAGCACAAACGAAAGGGTTGAAAGTTAATATATTAAATTACAAAGTATTATTTGCAGGATGTGGTCATTATGTTTGGAATGCGATGGGGGCTATTGGCCTTTTATTTAGTCAAGTCGAAGGTTTAAAAGGGATGTATGTGTGTTGTCTTTGTCTTCATAACTTGAAAGTGAATCATATTTTTTAGGAGCGATCGAATAGTTTTTAGATTGAAATTGAATTAGAAAATAAACCGTAAACATGCAAAATATTTAATATAAATAGGAAGTTTGATTTTATAATAAAATTCAAAACAAAGGCCAATATTTATTAATATTAATGATAACTTCCAAGTGAATTAGTTTCAGTGTTAATTTCTTCCGCAAGATTTGATTTAGATCAAGGTGACTTCTCTAACTCATTAGTATTAACGGTTTTAAAGCGCAGATCGCGAATTTAAATTTATACAAGAATTTTTGCATTTAAAAGGATATTTTGTTATTTGACACAACATGAAAACGACTTGACCACCAGCAAATTAGTCAAGAAGGTCATCTTTATTTTTTTTATTATGTCATATTTATTTATAATTGTGCAGTGCTTTTCTAGCAGTGGTCTTCAATCTAATTCATAATCTAATATGTAAAATATCAAATGTATATTATCCAAGTTCTCTAGTTCTATTTTACATGAAACCCTTCATGCCAGATAATACATTGACCATCATTACTATTCTCAAAGAAATATCAAATTTCATTTATGTCGTTCATTGCATTGCATTGATAGCAAGGTAGGCAATAAATATGGGACCCGATAATTTTCAAACCGGTGATTAACCTAACAAAACTCTTACGTGGAGAAAACGTTTCGTTGTCTAAACACTCAATTTTCCTGAAAAAATTCAGCTTTTCTAACTTAACTCGCTCAGTAAGTGGTTATAGTTGTTAAAAATCTCAAGATCCAACTTACTCCAATATTTTCCACGTTGTTGCAATGTTTTGACAATTAGTTAAATGCATGTAACGTTTGATATACCATTCATAACAAAAGAAATTCTGTCTTCATTGGACCTTTCTATCCTAAGATACGAATGTGTGCTTCTAAAGCACGAATAGGTCCGTAGTAAAACAAAGCGAATCAGAAATCGAGTTGATTATTAAAGATGTGGAATGCTTTGTCGTCAAGGATTTGATTATTTTATCGACTGGTTCATTTAGACACTCTTGGTGGGCGTTAGAACTTTAAGTCCTTTGAAATACTGCTTTGGGTCATTTTAGATTTTCATTTCTTCTTTCTTGAGAAGTTTTGCAACTAAACTTGTTTTATTGGAATATTCTAGAATATACGAATTTTGATTCAAATGGATTTCAGGAATTGGAAAATGAATAGTAGATATGCCTGTAAACAAAATTGCGACTAAATCAAGCTATGATTATTTCTGCTACGAAGCAGCGGTGGCCATTTTAAGTTGTTTCATCCATGGGCTAATATTTAAATACGAAGTTTTACATGCAAGCATTCGAGAAAACGGTAAAGTCCTTCTTTTGTCGCCTTGGACCTCTACATCTGTATATATCCTAAAAGCATCGTGGAATATGGCATCTAGTTTTCTTGTGGATTTTGTTGAACCTGGATTTAAAAAGAACGTACTTAGTAGTAGGAACTTATTGGACTGTCTCACCCACAGAAGCATGGAAGTCGGAAACTTGTGCCCTTTTTGAAATGGAGCAGTGCATGGTAGAGGTACTTGTTAGCTTATCTCGAGCACCGAGGTCCAAGAACTTTAGAAATTAAATGAAACTTCTATTTTTCTAAACCTCCAGTGTTGAAATTTATTTATAGAGGCAAATTGGTACTAGAAAAGAATTTTGGAATCGATTAGTGATCTGACTAAAAAGATGTTTAAAAAATTCTTTTTGAAATTTTTCAGATTTACTCATCGTAGTTTTACATTAAGTAGGTAAAATTTGTTTGAATCGGGAAAAAAGTATTTTTGGAAGCTTCGGTAACCATCATGAGCAACCAAACGTCAGAAAATATTTCCAGGAGCTCTCCTGAATATTGAATGACATTCGAAATATGCTTTCGAGTGTATCCAGAAAGTTCTCTAGGGCACAGTTACTTTGTGATCTTTTCATGCTGTAGATACTTAAAACTATTCACATATCGAAACTTTCAATAAACATTTTTCATAGTTTACTATAGGTGTGAAGGAAAAGAATCCCCAGTAAATAGATGTGCTTGGTGTCAACAGACAAAATTTGATCGTTTCTAAGAATATCTTTGGAAACACTACAGTAATGATAACAAATACACTATAGGGGAAAACAATTATTTAGAATGATCACAACATAATTAAGACGAATACAATAAAGAAAAAACCGTTATCAGTTGGAATAAGTCAGCATCCGTTAATAAAATATACATACATATCGTATGACGGGCCTGGGAATGTGGGACCTGATGTCGATTAGATATGTGTGTATACCTTTTACATTACCATATGCCTAACAATAATTGACAGCACAGGCATAAAGAAGTAGTATCTAAAATAGCAAATATTTCAAAATGCAAAATCTTACCTTCCTCACCAATGCAAGACAACTTTTCCGTTTTCTTACATTAGAATTAATAATAAAAACTAAGCTTCAAGAACTACAGATATTTTCATTAGATTTGCAAATCATTGAAACAAAGGCTAGAAAAAAACGAACAATTATCGAGTTCTTTATCGTAATATAAATGTGTATACATATTGGAACAATATGGTCATGCAAGCACGTGTATGTATGCGCAAACTTGACATTCTAGCTGGTTACACCGACAATGTGCTTTGTTTTATATCAATGTCACACATCCCTCTTTTGTCCTTTGTCTCGACGACGCCGGTCGCTGTTCGAAGCTCTATCGATTTAAGTAATTTTGTTCCATTTTTTATTCTTTTTGTCTTTGTATCTGTAATCTATTTGATGTATCGCATATGTAAATATCATTTTTTTTTCAAATTATCATTATGATAATATTAGAGGAGATAAAAGTGCAATCACATTATTGTTATTGTGAAAAAATGTCCACAGGTTTTTCTTCGGTTAAAAACACGTACGCTGTATTAACGAATAAATGCAACTGGTACTAACGATAAGATAACGTTTTAGTGTTAATAAACTTCGAGTATCACAAAACGTCATTTACTTTTGTCTCAACCTTATCTATTGACCCTGGACTTCACCTGTTTTGAAAATTACACACACGCACTAAAGAATGAAATCATTTTAGGCTTCGTTTCGTCATACTATTGAATTTCATAAAATTCGCTGAATTATCTGTCTACTTCAAAAGAAAAGAGTTGATGAATCACATGCATGATTTATTAAGTAGGAAAATTCTTTAACAGGGTGGGACTAACTGATCTGTAAACTTTCAATAATTTTATTTATTTAATGAGTTTTTTTGCAATACATTTTGAGAATCACTGATTTGAGTAATTCGTCAAATTAGAAGCATTGTTTGTTGTAGTTGATAATAAAAATAGACCATTTATTAGTAATTTAAATGAATAACTATGCAATAACTGGCACAAATAAAAACCGAGTTTAACGTACTGAAACGAAACGGTTTTGTAATTTAATGGGACATAAAATTTTTAATTCGCAAATCTTTAAGAAAAGATTCTTTAAGGTCCTCCTTATTAAATTTTAATGTTCTAAGTAATTTATTTACAAAAATATCTTTAATTCGATTATATTTTTACTTTAGGCATGTCTTGGGGTGGCACCTCACCAGGAAGCAGCAGTTCAGCTTCTTGGAGATCATCCCCTTCACCACCGCCTAGAGATCTTCCCTCTCCTTCCGCAGGTCTTTCCACAAGTGCTGCTTCTGATGAAGGAATAGTAATGGATTATTTTGATGAGTTACCAAGAAAGAAAAAGGTAAGCAAATTATTTAATTCCATCCATGTATTATTTAGCATACAAAAAGTTATTATGTTATTGACATTATTTACCTTGCATCCGTCGATATTGAGGATGTATAAAAGAAATGTGGTTAGTCGGACATGTTTACACTACATTTGCTGCTCCCACTCATTAGCAGCATAAAATTGTGATAATTATCATTGTAAACAGTATGCAGATTGTTGGGCTAGTTGCAATTAGAAACTTACGCCTGCTCCCACTTGTTTTTTCTCTTTTTAGAATTAATTAGCCAATGAGAAGTTCTTTATTGCATTTAGAAAAAACTGTAAATCTCCAGTACCGGATTGAAGATGATTCAGTTTTATTACGAGCAAAAAGTCAGATTTACAGTTAAGTATTTTTTCGCTTCACTAAATATATCATTTAATAATTAGAAGTCAGTGAATGCGGAGTATTATCATAATTGGTAAAACAAAAAAAAGCAATGAATGTGGGGGAATTTTTTTGTATGAAATCCCTGAATTATCTTATCGAAGGAGTTCATTTTAGACAATTTTCGCACTTCAAATTGCCTAAATTGTTGATTTTGATTATTTTATAGGCATTTGATTTTTTGCATCTCCATGCAAAATAGTATTTATTTTTCCTCTTGGATCTGTCAAAGTTCCAATTACGGTAAACGACCAAGCAATTTTTCCAGTGAATGCATACGTAAGTCAACTGTAGAATAAAGATATTTCGTCAGGTTTTGTTATCCCAAAAAAATCAAGCACGTAACTAGACTACTGACAGTTATCATTAGGTGGGCCTATTAGTGGGCACAATACAATTTCGGTAGGCAAAACAATGCAAAATACGTTACAACATTATTATTATTGATTTACTAATCTTCTTTTCTGCGATGGCGTAATTATTTGGAAAAACATTTTCGGGTGGGCACATGATATTGTGGTGGGACCAATGCCCACTCTAACCCGCCCTTGGTTACGTGCCTTAAATAATGCACACTGATAAATAGTATATTCAGATGACTGTTCAAAATGACAATTACAAGTTAAAAAACAATTGTATCTTTTATTAATCTTCAATTGTAAATTAAATTAAAAGAAATTTTGAAAATTGCTTAACTAATGATCGTGAAGTTGGTGCTCAAAAAAAAACAACCTAGACAATCAAAAATTCTAAAATTTCTTTTATAAAAGCTTCACTAATAGTTGGCCATTTTGTTGATTTTGAAGATTTGTTTGAATCTAACCTAATTGTAGAAAATATAATTTTTTAAAACCTTTCATCCGCCATATTGAGCACCCATTTCATCTCGTATTATTTATTAAACTAACCTTCGAAAATGTTAAAATCCTTTACTAGTTCCATAGAGATATCAAGAAATTCCAAATAATCAAGATTTCTTGATATTTTGGACCTTTGATCACCGTTTTGAGCACGTTTATAAAGATATCTTCGAATGAACATTTTTAAAAATTTTGGACCTTTGATTGTTTATAAGGGAGGAGTGCCAGAATAGCTTTGGCTGAACTCCTTTCTTATTCTTGTAAAAGAATAAATTTATTATTATTATTGTCACGTTGAGGAATCATATAATCGGATATTTACTAACCCATTTTTGGGAATGCATTTGAATCCTGTCTTAATTTGAAAAATGACATTTACTCTAATTAAGAGAACTGAAGATTTCCAAATACGAACATGTCTGAGAATTATAGATTCTTGATCATCATTCTGAGCAGTCATTTAATCGGATCTTTATTGGCTAATTTTAAAGAAAGAATTCTGATCTCTTGATCGTCACCTTGAGCAGTTACATACTCGATTATAATCAAATAATTTTGAATATTAATATTATCTTGCAGTTAATAGATGTGAGAATTTCCCAGAATTAATACTGCAGAAAATTCTCGAGCTTCTGGTCATCACTTTGAACATCCACATTTTCATAAATTATTAACTTATTTTGTAAATTTGTTTCAATTCTATTTGAATTCAATAAATGAAATTATTTTGGGTCTTTTAGCTATGACTTGTCCATTTGTCAAGTAATTTTACAAATTTATTCTAATTCAGTTTTAATTCAGTTAATTACTAGATGTAATAATTCTCAGAAATGGAGATTTTGGAAAATCTTGCAGTTTTTGGTGCATATTTTGAGCACTATAGCAGTCCATAACCTATAGCTTACTAAACTGAACACCTAAAAATTGCTAAAGATGTTATTTCCATTTTATATAAAACTGACAACATTGCATTTGTAGGGGTTCTGTCATGCAATCTAACCTAAAATCGTTTAAAAAGCCTAACCATACATGTAAGACCAGTTTAAACTAAAAAACTAATGTTCACACTGCTAAATTGGTAAATCCCTCATGCAAAAAAAACTGCGAACGCATATCTGTTTGCCTTTTTCAAAAATTCGTTCAAATTCTACAACAGTTTTAAATTATATGTAAATGCAACCACTGTAAAATGACGACACAAGTTCGTTGTTAACTTGTTTTTACCAAAACTATTGTTACCCTTTCTGTCCAAATGAATAAGCTCAAGTGCTGTGGAAAACTAATCTGCTCAGAGTTATCTAAGAGGATTCTTCGATATTATTGAAAGTCCGGCAGTGCTCAGAACTAGCTAGGTGGTACATTTAATTATTAACCGTTGAAAAATCACACTCAAGCTTTAGAGTGGCTCCATCTTCTAAACGGAAGTCTATCCTATCAAGCATCAAGGTCAAAAAAGGATTGGTTTATTAAAATTGTATTGCAGCAACTGATTAAAATATTGCACCAGAACAATTACTTTTATGACTGTTTGCAAAGTGGTCCCACGAAATTTTAATTTAACGCTGAAATTGTTCTTAATAAAGGATCACGGTTAGAAATTGAATAATTAAGATCAGAAAATGTATATGCAAATAAATGCTGAAACCATATTATTAAACAATAAAACGTGCGGGAATTACAAGATTGATAAATGATAACAAAAATTTTTAATCCGACTCTGTAAATAGTAATCTAAACACAGATTACAAAAATAGGAAAAGTGGTGTTGTAACAAACCAATTTATATTATAATGATTTGTTGTGCCATTGTTTAAGTATAAAACCATTATAAAAGTGCTATCATAGCTGTAGATTTCTAATTATCTACAAATCAATCGTAATCGATTGATGCGTTAGCTTGTTTTATTGAGCAATTTGTCTCGAACACAACGATAGAGTGAAAGTTTTGACATTTTCTAATCACACAAATAAGAAACATAATCGTTTATTTTTTCTTATAATAGCACCGAATGTGACAAGAGACTCGTTTGAATATTTTAATGTCCCAAACATCGCCCAAGTTCCAAGTGATCTTTTCGATGGCAATTTTCGACTCATTATTACGTAATGGCGTGACGGATAGGTTAGGTGCAGCAATGCCGGCCGGCTCTCCGCAACCAATCGACATTCCGGTTCACAAGGCCGAAACTATTTATGTATTTAGACAACACAAGGTTGCAGAAACGAAGGCGTATCAAGCAACTAGAAATAAACAAACATAAAAATATTTTTTTTATTTAGCTGGAAAACACGAAAAAGCCTGCTGGACGAGCTTTCTATTTTCGCAGGTTTTCTTTTTCTCTTTCATTGTGAAAGTCGTTACGAAACCGTTTAGAAGTTTTCAACAAATATTCACCTTATTATGTAGAGGTTAGAAAATTCTTGTTTCCTTTTTCTTGGTTTTAATCTAGGAGTGCAAATAGCATAATTATAGTGTACCACAAGTATCGCAATACACTAATAACGCGTTTATTTTGCGCTGCATTACACGTGCCGGCTCTCAAGGACGATATTTTATCATGTGATGAAATTCAGCTGGCTTAGAAATCAACTTTGCGAGAGAGATGCTTTAAAACAACCTTTAATTACATGCGGTGTAGAGCCTACGCGAATTTACTACGCACGCTTAACTTAACCTAGCAGTGGTTTTTGATGATTTTCAATTTAATTGACCGTGAATAATCATATTAATGTTTAACATGAGATTACTATTCATTACAGACTATCAAAAATTGCACGACTAGGTTTTTTAATCGAGCATGCTATGCACAAAAAATAGAAAAACAACTTCCTCGCCAAACTACTTTGATGCGCTTGTTTTTCTTGCAATAATTTAGAACAAATTAAGATTAGTTTTTGAAAAATAAAAACAAAACAATCTAGCTTGCTATTGTTTTTTATTTTATTGTTAGTTCATGATGTATACATAAATACATATCAATTTGACATTGCTCTAAAATTTAGAATCTAAATCAGTTCCTGTTTGTAAATTTATTAAAGAGAAAGGAGTGTTTTATACAGTAGCGGATGCGTAACGCAAGGTCGTTGAGAAATACGCACCCTGATTAGGAATATAAAATTTCTTTTACCCACACGCTCGCTCGCGCCTAGCTAAAAGTACACTGTACATTTGCATACCTTGAAATAAATGAATATAAATAAATCATTTCAGAATCGATTGCAACCTTGAGAGCTTATTTTTGGGTTTAATTAATTTGGCAATTTAGGAAGTTAGTTACGCGATATGTTATTGGTAATGTCAGGACTGTCTTTCTCTGTTTATTGGACGTAATATTTATTTTCGTTTATTTGACTTGAAACTCTTCCAGCGTGAAAAATGCAGATTGGATTTATTTTATAAACAGTTTCGTAAAATTCTAATCGCAATAATTGGAACAGAATGGAGAGAGGTTCTAAAGAGAAAAGATATTGACGATGATGAACGAATCCGAAAAGTAGAATTCCTGTTATCAATCTAAGGTTATCCAAACCGCTTATATAACCTCGATTAATAGTCGTTTTGCTTTGAGAAAGTCTATTGACATGATTGCACATAAAGTAAGGGTCGTTCAAAATAAGGATTTTTTACTTTCAAATTGAAAACGGTGAACGTTCGTTTTTTTCCTTCATAACTATCTTCCATTTTGCCAATTTTTTTCCTGATGTTTTTTCTGAACTTCTTCCAGAAATATCAGTCAGTACACTTTTCTTGCTGGTTTCCAAAAGTCTATTTTGATGCACCTGGTTTTGGGTGTCATTTCTATTTATTTCTTTTTCCATTTCGCTCTAACCTTATCCATTTAATTACACTATCAATCTTCGTTTGATATTCTTTTGCTACCGAAGAATCTCATTTTCGTTAGCCTTGGCCTTTGCTTTTTAAGCTTCTTTTTGTTTGTCAGAATTCATTAACGCAGTTTCCAAGAACTTGATGTGTTATACAATGAATTCGAATTACTTAGTACTTTACATTGGGAAATTTTGCAGGTAAAAAGGAATAGAAATGTACTATCTAAAAAGGGAAAACGATAACTGCTAGAAACTACATGTATTTCTATTGCCTATATAGTTTGCAAGATAATTAAAATTTAAAATTAGATGAGCCAAAATACTTCATGTATTGTATGAAACGAATTATTGGCAACGATTTATTCTCATTCGTAAACTATCCTACTTATTCTTAGAGATTTTAAACGTTAAATACAAGGCACGAGGAATGTGAATTTGTGTTTGGCCTTCTTCCCAATTTCTAAGCTTAACCTAGTATAATCACTCTTGGTCAAGAATCCAAGCAAAAACCAAAATACTTGTGTCTTGGTATAAAACATCCATCCATGTCGCGGAAGCTTAGTATTAGTGCTTTACAAAAACAAGACAAAACTGACGTGATCTTGTTTTTGATCTTTTTACATGATTTAAGAACCATACTTTTGCAAAAGCAAGACAAAATCTAATCTTCTTTTTGGTCCTATCATACTCTTCAGACTATAACCTAGTATTATCGCCCTTGATCTTGAAGACCAAAATGTGAAATTTTTTGTTATTAGTACTTTACAAGAACAAGGCATTATTTTGTTGTTTATTGTACCACTTTTGAAGTTAACTTTGTTATTATAATTATTGACTCTAGATTCCGAATAATTTGAACTACGAACTTGACTTGTTTACACGGTCATTGTTGTTTTAAGTAGGCGCTGGAATAATTTATAAAACAATTCAAATACGATGCTCCTAATTTTAAATTTTTTTCTCTTGACATTATCGTATAACAGTCACGATAATTGACGATTTTGTTTAGTTTTTCTCATCTATTGATTTTCATGGTGGATTGTTCCTGATTTAAGAATTCAATGTTCATTTAGTTAATATGTGTAAATTTGATTTTAAATATTATTATTTATGTGTATAAATCATAATGTACTGATTTAGTATTTCGAAGTTTCTATTTTTCAATTATCTACCCATCATAGTTTATCTATTTGCTAGCGGGTTGATACAGTCGTGATAACAAAGTATTACTATTATTTTGATAACAAAGTTTATTAAACGTCTGGCTTCACATTGTTTTTACTTATTAGAGAGAAGAGGAAAAGACTTTATAATAAATAAAAATCAGAGTCTCGCATCATCTTAATAAAAATATTTCAGTTTTCCTGTTTATTAAATGTCTCCATACTTCCGTTAAAATGTTATTAAAATTGATTTTGCATTCCACTTTTTGTTTTATAAACTAAACTGATTACTACTACATCCTCCTACAATTACATATTCCATTTTCCTTCTGTGTTTTTATTTTTACATAGTACACGAAACTTTATATTTATACCCTATATAGGCGGGTGTGTAACATAATAAGTCTGGCATACAAATAGGAACCGCAAGTAACGACGTCATCACCGCCAAAATCGTATAGGCGTGTGTGTTACTATTCCTAGTTACCATTTGAATTAGCTAGCCTTGCTTTTAAAATTGTATCTATTTAAAAAAAGACGGTTAATATTTCGCCTTGATTATTCAAGTACTGTTTTGAAGTGCATGATAGTAAAGCATAGTAGTATATAAATTATGTAAGCCACTTAGGAAATTGTTATTAGACGACGGACCGGCGTAAAGTGAGTCTATTATCGTGCTTGGTTTTATTACGCCCGTTATACACACAACGTATACACACGTTCGCCTTTCGCTTTCAACAACAATAAACATCGAATGGGTTACATTTATTTAAAATTAAAACAATTTCTAAACATTCCCCGGCTTTCACTGCACTGGATTTTGTCGAAGGTCGCTGACTTGCACACAGAGTGGAGTCATCATCTCATCTCTCCGGCAGGCAAGTCAGGAGGAGTAGTGGGTTTGATGACCTGAAATAGTAGGCTGCGGTGGCCAAGGGTAAAATCGCAGATCTTTTGCTATGTTATGATTATGATACAACAGCAGACTAGCATGTTGTTTGTTGTGTGTTTTATACTAATCAGAGTCGACTTCAGGAGGTGTTGAATAAACGATTCTTAGAAGAGACATAATAGCACGAACAGGATCTGCAGGATATGTTAATTTTTATTCAGAAGGAAGGTTAGACAAAAAACCATTCAATTCAGTTCATATATTTATTTAAATAAAGGGTAACGATTTTTGAAAATTGCAACTGATTATTTCATTGAAACAAAAAAGACTTCAATTTTAGAATCGTATTGGTTAAAAGTTTAATTGTTATAAATTACCATTCTGCTAAAAAATAGCTGCATTTTCGGCATAAGCTTGTTTGGTAAACAAATATTTTTCTCATTTTTTGTTTCCTTTTTTTTACGGTTTCCTACCTGAAACCACTTCTTGTTCAAGGGAATGATTAAATCTACAAAAATTAAAATGGAACTTGAGCAGTCTCTTCGTACGAGCCTTCAATTTGTGAATATTGACTTTCTAATAAAATTGAAATATCCGTTGTGTTAAATTTTTCAAATATACTACAAGCCCAGGTGTTGGCGACAAGGATGTCATCAAATCTCATTTTCCAGTCTTCATCTATCGTGCCACTTTGCCTCAGATTTTTTTTGTGTTGGTAAGCATAAGCATATAAAATCAAATGAGTGCGTTAACGAAATGTAGATAATAATCCTTTTAACTCGGAAGAATTGTAAGATTATTGTTCAGACAAAAAAAATTGAATTAATCTCCTCCACATGATCCCGACGTGAACGTCTTGACAGAAAACTTCAAATCAATAAGTATAGTACTTTGTGCGTTTGCTCTAAATATTTTCCATTCTTTTCATATCCCCACCACTAAACATTATAACCGAATAACGAGATTTGGACTTTTCTTGCTTAATATAAGTGATTTCCTCGAGAGTAAACAAATGAAGAAATTGTAATCGTACAGAAAAATAAGTAAAGATAGAATATGTATACCATACTAATCCAAAAATCTGTGGAGAATTTCATACCTCTGAAGATAGCATAAACACATCTCAGTATCCATAGTTAAAGAAGCGTATACCAGAAATTTTTGAAAATGATTAAAACGGTCATATTGGGTTTATTTAGTACAAAACGGCGTAGATTTGTTCGGCAATTGCCTGGCGATGAAAGCGTCAAGTTATACAATGTATTCATGACGATAAGCATGGTTTGAAAGGTTGCGTTGAAGGCAATTTAATTAAGAACCATTCTATTGGGAAACATTCCATATTCTATCAACAGTAAGATAATACTTCGGAACACTTTTTTCCACTGCCCAAAAAGTTTTTGAAATAAATTTGATCGAAAAATAACGAACAGGTAACCGGTAAAAGGCATTTCTGAGGTACTCTGGTTTTTATCATAAATGTAATATCTTGAAATAGTAAGCGGTAGTGTCCGTAGGTAGCTTCCTTCAAAGAGCTAATTAAGGGCGAAGCCTGACTATGGGTTACCGTAGGTGACCCGTTGGGAAGGTGAAATCCGATTTCACTCCATGCATAGCTCCCTCGAGAAGTCAGCTCTAGGCGACTAATAAACATCGTCATACCAAGTTACTTAGTTGCTATCACAACCAAAAAGCCTCGGTTAACTAGCTATGAGAAGAACCCGTGAGATTGTGAAACAAAGATTCTAAAATAGAATATTTGAAAGGGGCCACTTTTAGCGATGCTAGCAACAAAACACTTTTATCTAAACATGAACTATCGGACTATCGGTGATTATTTTCACGCGATAAGATAAGTTTCCTAAAAAGTCAAATACCTTTCGAAGTACCATATTTAAAGTTTCTCGTTTTCCAGAATTATATTATTCCTCAAAAAACGTAATATGCAGTAACATTTCTTTGGTAGAATCTGGAAATACAATCCATTCAAAGAATATAGAAATTGCTCAGGAAGCATATCAAAGCATTTTATTTGCAATTTTTTATACTGATCCGTCAAATATGAAATTTTCTAATTTATGGAATTGCATTTTTAGAATAAATACTCAGTTGTATTAGTGAGAGCAACAGTAAAGAAGTTAAAAAAATAAATTTTTTATACACATTGAAAATGAATTACAATTGTCAATCGATAGGTCTACATTTAAATATTCCAAGAACGTATACATTTAGATAAATTTATATTTTAGAATGCAGAATTCTTTGTAAAACAATCGAAATTTAAACTGGCATGCATAACTAACTCTTTGTGTGTAATATTAAATATACTTTAACTATAAAGCAATGTAGGTATCCAAATTTCGTTGGAACCTGTTTGCAGCTTGCAGAATCATGCAGAATGCATTAGTCATGTTTGTATGAGTGATGACCACAAGTCCGTTAACATGTAAGAAACAAACAAAAGAGAGTTTCACTATTTATTATTTATTGTTTATTATTGCATTTACCTACTTTTTAATTAAGTCCCGGAAAATATCTTCAATACGGACCTGTGTGAAACAGATTTAAATCAAATATTTACTTGTTGGCGTAATTATGTAATAGTTTTTCAGTCTACCAGGTTCCAGGGTCATTTAATTTGATCATCATCACCGTGCAACTCGACGTCTTTCGAGGTCGCGTCCTTGTTATCAATCTGGGTGTTGTGCTTTATGTACTGCCGCTACTGCTTGCCGTTACAACTTTATCGTCGCGTATTTTTTCTACGCGCCAAGTCAGCCAGTCGTCGCTAGTAGTAAACTTTGAAAAAAATGCCGTTGCTGAGTCACTTTAAAGGCAACTGAACTCTAAATTTAATATATACGGGATTTGATGCGTGGCCTCTCCACATTGCTCTATCAAATGGGCATTGACCACTAATAATAATAGACCCAGGACATGGCAAATCCACGCGTTTAGGTACTGTTATATACAGAAGTTCGATGCGAAGATGTGCGCTAAAGGCGTTTTACTTGCATGATTAACCTATTCAAATCTGCTTGCTGTACGTATAACGTTTATGTACGTACTATGTACTTGTTTATGATTTATTCATGAATGCTCCTTTCCTGAAAACCGTTTAAGGTTAGTGGCATTTTATATTAAGCCCTAGAACCACTCGGACTTGATTGCATTCAGATAATCCATCAAAAGTCAAAACCGTGACACTGTTAATTTGCCAAAAATGTTTAAAATTAGAGGGGTCTAACGCCCATTAACTACCGGAAGGAATTTCCGGTTTTACTATCACGCACAATTTTATTTTTGCAAACATGAATTGTAAATGAAGTCGTAATAATAGAACAGTTAAATGATACTGCTTATCGTTCTAATTTAAATTCTTCATTAATTTAAATTTTTCTGTGCTCCTTAAAGAATTTTTTCTTCACTTTGTATTGCACGCATTAGCATTAAT
This sequence comes from Ignelater luminosus, assembly GCA_011009095.1. Taxonomy (NCBI): domain Eukaryota; kingdom Metazoa; phylum Arthropoda; class Insecta; order Coleoptera; family Elateridae; genus Ignelater; species Ignelater luminosus. The sequence continues at coordinate 314,385 of VTPC01090748.1, forward strand.
GTAACTGTACTGATCTTATAAGTTAAGATCAAGAAACACTTTTTCACACATATTATGTACACCTGGGTAATATAAGAAAATTTTAAATTTTGGTCTAAAATAATAATGTCAAATTTGCACAAAAATTGTTTGTAATAAATTACAAAAACGTGAGAAATTCTTTTTCTATTTTCTACTATGTTTCTGCGTCTTTTACTACGACTCTTTCAAATCTTTTTCGTTTTTACAATTTAATAGGGGGTTTTGTTATATTATTTATTGTGTTGGTAGTTTTATGACATCAAACAACAGCCGCCGTCGTTATAAATCAAGTTATCACAATTAAATCCGTTTGAAATTATTTAAAAAAAATATATTTTTTATATATTCATGGTTTTAATCTGTTTCAGTGATTAAATTAATTCAAATGGTTTTCAACAAGAACCAATTAGATCTGAAAGAACGTGTGATAGTGTTTTGTTATTTTGGTTAACTAACACGTACGAGTGTTTTTAACCTAAGAAAATAATTTTTTTTAAAATTTATTTAACGTACTTAGCTTGACAGGCAATCTACACATGCACTTACTGAAACTTGATAACATTCTGAAATAAAATCTACTCTAACCTATGAACATCGTATATCATTATCTACTAGCAACTGCAAATAAATAACGTAACTAGTTACGGTTGTTTACTTGTTGGGTATAACTATAAAATTGGCAGCCTTGATTGTCAAAATTTACAGTAGTGGTTTTGAAGGTTAGTTAGTGTGCTATCGCTGTTTCAAAACTCTAATTCATTGACTCGATCGAAGTGATGGCTTCTCATGAAATTAGATTGAGTTAGGTTACATTAGATTAGGTTAGGTTAAACAAGACCCAACTTGAATTAGATGAGACTTGAAAGACTGATTCTTTAATAGCAGCGATGTTCGAAAAGCAAATGATCAGTGTCTATTAAAGCTCTCCTGATATCCCTGCTGGATTTTGGAAATTTTAGGCAGTTGCTTATTCTACAAAATTCAGATAGCTACATCTGAAGTCTCTTTCTTGATTTATAAGACCTCTTGCAAGCGAAAGACTGAATCACTGCAACAGGGTCTACAGGAGCTCAAGCATCTAAAAATACATATCGATAGTTAGAGATCTATTTGTTTTTTTTTTTGATATGGAGAAATAGCGACTCACTAATGACAGCATTGCTTTACATTTTGCTTGAGAGACAGTCACGTGATGTATGCCAAATATTTTACATGCTCTGAGAGTGATATAATATTTGCAATATATTCCCAACAGTGATATATTAAAGAGAAATGATCCTGGCCCACACAGAAAGCTGATGTATCTACATTTCAACTGTTTTTTTTTATTGGTACCCGGAGCAATCCTTTGCAAGATTTCAGACGTAGACACTTACGCTTTACATTTTTACATCAGCTTTAGATTTAGCTTATACCCTGATCCATGTTGATTCTTCGTGTCAAATGAATGTCAAGGCTTGCTCAAAACCTAACACGAGTTACTTTTCGATTGCTTAATAAAATTCTAGAATATACATGATAAACAATGAAAAATCAGAAGTGTAATTGGAGCTGGCGCAAAACGACGCTGTTGTTGTGAATTGATTTCGGAAGAGTTAGGTGTTTATGTTGCTCGTCTGGGAGGTACTATCTAAGGCAAAACAGAGAATGTAACCAGAATCCATAAAATGAATATGTAAGTGTCTTATGAACGAGGACGATCGTAATTTTCTTTCTTGTATTCGAGCATGGTGAGAATTGCGGCGATGTCACCAACTGACTGTCGTTACTGTGTCCACCTTGCTGTTGCTGGTAGCATCGGTGCGATGATAGTTTATGAACAAATCAACAAATGCAGGGAACAAACCTAGATATTCCTTGCAGATTTCTTCAATTTCTGCTTCAATAGATTGATACTAAGTCTGTTCAATTTTTTTTTGAGACATTGTAGATCTTATATAAGGTGTTTGACAGGCGTAGTCCTCGACAAGAATTAAGCCTTTTTTGTCATATAACATGCCCGATAACTCATTTTGTTCTTGAAATATTACGAAAACAAGAAATTTTAAATGAAACTTTGACACCCAGTATATCGGAAACAGTGTACTTTAGGAAAAACAGTTATGTGACAAAAATACTAAATTTTTGCCCGGGAATGTGCCTGTCAAGTATTTGCACTCATTCTCAAAACACCCTGTATAACTTTAACGTTTGATCAATCTCAAATTAGGTTGGGTCACAGTTACATTAAACTCTGCATATTAGCAAAGTTAGCTCGATATAAATCACGGTTATGTTACATTAAATTATGTCATTTTACTTACATTAGATCAGAATAAAATGGAATTGGTTAAATCATTTTTGGATAAATAAAATGTACCTAATGAAGTGGGGCACATTAAAAAAATCGAAACAGCTATCTAGTTAATCACATTTTAATTTCACAAATGTAATGAATATTTAATTTGCTATAATATTGTATTCATATCCAAACTTTATTATTTATAAAATACGATAGAGGGGATTTATTATTTCATTCATGTTGTGATCATTATTCCGATAACCAATTGATGGTACCCACAGAGAAGATATTAACGACTAAATTATCGTTATATGAAAAATAATAAATTGATAAAGGAAATAACGCGGGAGTTTCAATAAAATTACAAGGTTCTCACATATCGGTTCTTTTTCATCAATTGCATTTTTATTAATTAAATCAACACTAACCTAACCTCTATCACTTTTGTTCGACCTGTTGCAGTATTGTTCGGAAATTGAGAAAGAAAAAATCTTTCATGACAGGATTGTATAGAAAACTTGGATTATAATACAAAAGAACATGTTACACAGTTATCGTCTCCACAATTAAAGATTGGACAGAAGAAAACATTAAACCATAACCTATAAAAATTAATACTTTTGGTTCTGATGATCTGCGAGAAAACAAAAGAAATAAAATCGTCTTCTTCTTTATAAAGCTTCGTCTACTTTCTGAAAAGTGGATATTTCTAAAAATTCAAACTGTCAAAACAATCAACACACTGAATATCATTCTGTTCCAATAAGGAATTTCTAGATTAGATTACCCACAAAGTTATAACCAAATTTAACAGGAAATCACCCTGCATAAATCTTTTTTATTATTAGAACAGATTTATCATATATCTGTCGCCCCCTTTTTTTCCTTAAGGTAGTTAAATTTGAATGCCATTGTTTACGACTACAAGGCATGAAACATTAAATTGCTGCGATATTATAATGATAGTGAATTCTCTCGATTAACATGGTAAAACCCTAAAACTCATCACGCTTGTCGAGAATTACATTCAACCCCCAATCGGCAGCATTATAGTCCCTTTGTCCCTTTTCTACATACATGTATACGCACAACTCTATCTAAATGCAATGATGATAAAACAAGCGAATGTGATTATTAGTGACGTTCTAGATTTACAACCGGCGCCTATTGTTTTAAAGCTGTGTACACTGGTACTCTGTACTCTGTGCACACAGTAACCCATATGTAATTTAACGACGCAGATATACGATATTATAATATCGTCTCTCTATATATACACACAAACAAACCGGGGTAACTGTTTATTGCCGTTTTGTGTATACGCCTTTGGCCAGGAGACTTTGTTCAGCAAACGCGACCAGTGCCAGAAAAAGAGATCTTGAGAGGAGTAGTGACGTCATGATTTCTGTGTCGGACTGTGCAACACAACATATACATATACACAAAGAGTGCGTCTCCTGAACGGAGAGAGGGGATTTACCGCCAGGGCATTGCCCTGCAATGTTTACATCGCAATAGGGCTGCACCCCACGTGCACCGCTGCTTTGCTGCTCTTGCTTGTGTACACGCCGGTCATACACCTGATCGGCCCCAACAAAAACTACAAGAAACAATTCCGGTAGCAGCTGGAATAATTGCTATACAAAAATTCGCATTGATATCGTTATGTGTGTAAACAACACGTCTCTTTTTTCTTAATTATTATTTCAAGCAACTGTAATTAATTGCAAATTTCCTTTTAATTAAACATCATTATATGTTTTGCTTCCAAGAATTCTTCAGGCATTTTCATGATGGCCTAAACGACCTCCAGGTGAAGATAAATATTTGATTATGTTGATATTATAGAGTTTTACTGTTACATGCAAATGTTTTTTGCTTAATAAAGCAGCTGCTCCAATTCTGAAATTTTTATTAGATGACTGTATTAATAAATTATAATAATATGAGTGTTTGAATAAAAGTTGGGTTTAATTGAAGTTCTTAAAATTTAGTTCTTACAACAAAGAAGCCTTGAAGCATCTCATCTTCTCTGTCCTTGCAAAATGTACCCTAACGCTGCGAAACGGGAAGAGGGAAGACGGTGCATTTACCCCGAGCAACACATTTCCGAGTGTTGCGCGAAGTTACAATTTGATTTATTAGAGATTGCGATGTAAAAAGATCGAATCAGCGTGAAAGGATTTGTTATGAAAAATGAAACATTTAACTAGTATAAACACATACAGTTTGTGTCAGGATAAAACATGATAACATGACAGAAATACTGACAAATTGTCCCAAATATTTTAGTGCACATCAGTTTCGGATGATTCGATCTTAAGCGATTTAAACAATTCAATAATTTGATGAATTGCCTTATTTTTGCACGTAAATTTAATCGGCACGGTAGTTTTAAAGTTTAGAGAAACAGTAATAAGTTATTACTTAATAACAGAGAATGGACATCGAATATGTCTGTGTTTAAACTCATTTAACTTTGTTTCGTTGAAACAATTTCTCCTTAAAATTGGATTTGTGAAAACAGTTTATAATTTATTTTAAAAGAACTTTTGTCCTGTTAGTCTAGAGATTGCTAAAATAAGGAAAAACATGAGCAACATGAACGAAATCTTCCTTTAAGTCTTTACAGACGTCGGTGGTTGTCTTTAGAGAAAGGCGTTGTCAGTCTTTCTGGGAGAAATCTTATTCCTTTCTTACAGGGTCTGAAAGCCAGCTAGTTTTAAATACTTAATTTTCATAAAATTTAGTGCTGTCTCTACAACTTTTGTCTTCTTTGGATTGTCTTCATCTTATTCTTGCGCTACAACAGTCCCTATGTGAGAATCTAATTTTAGTTCCATGACATAACTTACAAAGATTCTTATGATTAATATTTGACTAGTCACAGTCACAAGTTGTGATTCTACATGATCTCCAACAGTTGTTGAAGAGTCTGATTAGCCTTGGTTGCAGAATAATGTGCTTCTTCACCAGCTGAATACACAAGAAGATAAATTAATAAAAGAAAAATGCAGAGACCAATGCGGATTTTCTTTCTGTAAGTTATGGCCAACGAACGAGAACGCCCATTTGAACTTTGAAGGGTCATCAGATCAAAGTCAATAAAAGTCTTTATGGGATAAGCTTCTACATTACTTTGTGCAGGATCAAAAGTTCGTTTACAAAATTTGCCAGAAGATCTCTCTCTAGCAGTACCAGTTACTATCAGGGCATTCGAATTTCATTTCTTCTTATCCTTAAATTGATATTTTGCACTCTCTGTTCTATTATCGTAATTCAGGAGCATAATTCAAGCAAACTATTTTTCGACCACTCATTATTAGATTTTTTTCTTATTTAATCTTGGAGTTCTTTTCCAATGAGCGTAGTTTTGAAGTCTTGCCAGTGATAAATAAAATACCAAAATGTATTTCTTTGTCTGATCTCCATCTTTAGAAAGCAATTTGTGTTCTGTCGCTCCATCGTGTTAAAACAGTATTTTAACAAGCGTGTACGTTCTCCTACCCAGACGAGAAACTTCTTTTTAATACGACCATTTTGGTCTAAATGCAGTGTATTTTTGTCCTTATCTGGAATTTGATACTTCAATCGACATTTCTTATTTGAAACTAGGTCACTTCATCAATTTTAAAGGTATATATTTCGTTTACCTAAAATAGAACACTATTTTTCAAGATATTCTTAAATTCATTCTTATACAAATAAAAAACGTAAAACTAGAATCAAAATCATTCTATTATTAAATTTCATGATAAGATTTAAAAAAAACTGACATTTATTATTCTTATTTATTTATTTTCCTACTTCAGCAAGTTTTTCTTATAGTAAATTAAAATATTTCCATGTTTTGAGGTTAAGTAATTTCGTAAAAAGAAAATCCCTTGTACAATAGCTCTCTGAAATTTCCCCCTCGGTTTGTTTTTTTAAATCACGAAACAAAATGAGAAAAGAAAGTGGAATTTTATTAAACATTTTTTAAATCTTTCATGAATCGTAATAGGAGCTGATTTCGGCAAGAAATGAGGTATTTTTCTTTTTTCCTTTGTTTTCTTCTGTGTTTAAAAACTAAGTATAAAACGTTCAACATACTTTCTAGGAAAATGAATTAGCGATTATTAATCTTTATCATTCATAAAGGTATTAATTTGCCGTCGTAAAAAAGGACTGATAAATTAAGGGGTGTAAAGCACACGCAAACCAAAATTAGGAGTTGTTTTTAGGGAGTGTCATAACCAATAATAATCTCAGTACCCTCGACAGCTTTATTATTATTATTACTAAAGTTATGTAGTGGAATTGAGAAGGGTTTCCCTACAAACTATATAAATTGTATGAGTATTTACGTGATTGAATTGGAAATTTCAATTTTAGTAAAACTTTAGTTTGGATAGTTTATATTATAACTGGTTTTTGTTCTTTGTTTGAATCTTTGTAATGGTTCTTTTCCTGAATACGGACAGAATATTTTTGATGTTATTTATCGTTCTTTCGTTTTAGCTAATGATTTTGGGGGAAATAACAGATGTAAGGAATATGATTGCGGGAAGATTTTTGCTCTAGTTATTGCCATTTAGAATAATGACAGCGAATAGAACATTCGATTTATTAAAATTGTAGTGGGCATTGACACAAATAGTACCCATGTTGCAGTAAATGGATATTTTTGCATTAGAGGAGTTAGTAATTAAGACTGATGGTTTCCTTTTTGACACTTAATCATTTTATTTTGAATTTTGTCTAATGATAGCAAGATATCACACCTTCTAACAAGATATCAGTAATATCAATAATCGTGTCGGAAAACTTTTTCAAAAAAGAAACTTTCATAAAAAGTTACAAAACCTCAGGGTTAAAAGTGATGCTTGCGAAATATCAATTAAGACTCCTACGTTACAAAGGATCAGCTATGGTACTTTCTGACTTACTACCTGATGAACCATTTTTGGTTCCAAAAGATCACTGGGTGTATAACTCAAGAGTATGATCAAGAATTAAAAAACATAATTTCAGGAGAAAAAGGTATATGTTTTTGGTTTTTTGCCTAATGGCATTGTTAACCTTGAAATGCCAAAACTGCAGTCTAAAGATTAGATTCTTTGTTGGTGAGAAAACTGGGGATAACCATGTCCAATACGAAAAGAGAAAAAAGTTCAAGAGAAGAATCAATTGCAAAAGATACAGGGCGAAGAAACTGTAGAGTGAACCATCCATCACTTTCGTAGTTGATGTGCCTAGACAGAATCTTTCAGCGTGTTCTTTCTGTCTTCATTTCCATTATTTACAACCCTGAGTCATACGCCATTTAATGTTATGGTTCAATACACAGACTATAATAATTTAATTTCTATCGTTAATTCAAAAATGCTCAGCAAGTTGTCCACATCCATCAAAACCAATATTTTAGTCATTTCCAACACCATCCCATCCTGGATCGTTACCCACAAACACCGCGGGAACATTAGTTACGCTAGTGATCAAAACCTTCAAGTTTGCAGCTTTAGAGATTTGAGATTATCTCAACGCTTCCACAGGCAGTTACAGAGCACAAGTCTCTTTATCCGTGAATGGTTTTCTTGGAAAAAGGGAAGAGTGAGATAATGGATATCGGGTTTCTGCAGAGGAACTGCAAATGGGGATGCGCAGGTTTACGTTGTAGTTTATAGGAGTTGGTTGTGTTTTTCTATCAGATGACAGGGCCTAAAAGCGCATCAGGACGTCAAATATAAGATCAGAAAGTAACAATTCTTTAGGTGATCTGAAGATATGTTTGGGAAGAAGTTATCAAATTTCAGGCAGATTTGAGAAATTCTATGAGGGGAAAAGAAAAATGCTCTCATTGTAGTTTTAAATGTGAAGTTGTTGAATGTAACCATTAGTTTAATAGAAATTAAATAGAGTGTTTTTGAAGTCTGGTGGCAGTATGGAAGCTTGAAGATGGATGCTTTTATCTCGTTCTGGGTTTCTTGCGGGGAGCAACTAATAAAAGTGTTCTGTACTTGTGCAATTCTGTTCCATTACCTGCTTTCTTAAAGAAGGATTATTTACGACTCAGTTGAGTTAGGTTTGATACTTAATAGTCGGAGTCAGGTCTCTAATGGTGCCATTGTATAGAGTAACGGATCGATCGATGGGGGGGAAGGGCATTTCCTGGCATTATTTTCATAAATTTTACATTTTTTATTCTGCCGTAGAAATTATTATTACACAAGCATACATGTGATGACATGTTTGCCTTGCAGTCACGACTGAGACAGACATTCCGAGGCAAAAATGTTCCTAAGTAGCATCTCTAGGCATCTTTTCAAAGTCGATACGCACCTTAAGACGCCTGTCACATATTACAAATGCTACAACCCCCACATTTTTGCTTTACAAATAGCCACTGATGGCTGTACACGTGCATTCGAAAGATTTCCAAATTGTACATTAGATATCGTGTTTTTAAGTTAATATTCATATTCCAGAAAAAAAAAACTTCAGAAAGAACATCATCTAGTTAAGAAATCAGAGATTTTCAGTATTAACTAGGTCACGTTCTTTCAAAATAAAATAACCATAGTCTTAAAGACAATTTTTGATTTTATTTGCATCAGTTGCAGACCTGGCCTTTTATAAATTTCAGTAAATTCCAGGTTGTTTTATTTATATGAATTTACGGTAGTACGGTTTTGGTAACGATGCAACAAATTGATTCTTTGAAACAAAAATAATTATACCGTATCAAATACACATATAAGTATACATTTGTTTATTTGTTTTCAATGTGTCAGTTCCGTGCAATCTTTCATTTATTTTACAGAAACCTTCAATTATCCAAATATGCGTCATAACTGTTTTTTCCTATCTTCCGTTGAAGGTAAAAACCAAAGCGAAACAACACTGAAAAAAGGACAAACTGCTGCACATTGGGGAATTTTGATGACGAAATAACTGACATGTAGGACTTATTTAAAATAACAAAGAAAATTCCATGCAGAATTAATAATTTCATGCACTGGATTTAATTATACCAACCCACAAAAAAAACCTATTAATTTTAAAATTTTCCTAACAATTTTTCATTTTTATTTTGCTTTTAAAAAGTGATGTCTTTTTTTCTGTTTTCATCGAAAATAAATTGCACGCGAAAAATTGAAAAGCGGCCGCCGCCACCTTTTAAAATTTCGGGGTCAACAGTGCCCAACGAAGCCCTTTTCATGCTACCACTCATCTCGTTTCAAGTTCGTTGACTAATTTGCATTAAATCCGGTGCGTTAATTTTCAAAAGGCGTTAGTTGTTTTTGTGGGTTTTATAATTATAAATTTTTAAAAACATTGAACAAATCAGTTGGCGTAGTTTACTCACGTCTCATTAGATACACATAAATCAATGTTTGCATTTATTATGGGTCAAAGGTATTTCATGATGTCAAGTTTAGATAGAGCAAGACGAGGAATGTTTATTATATGTATTTTCTTATTAATTATTTCAAAATATATAGGAAATTATGTTTAATAGTAATAATAATAATAATCAATAGAAAATTATTATTAAATGCAGTTTGCGCGAGAGAAGTTAGTTGTTATAAATAATGTGAATAATAGAAGATTTTGTTATTATCAAAAACGTGTGTGGTTACTGTTATTGTGATTAATTTAGAAAATTTATTTTTAGTGTCGATATCCACACACATATTCTCGAGCTTTTGTTTTTTTGATAACAACCAAACAGGAAATTCGTTTAAAAATTTAACTGCTTATCGTAAATCTGATGAGTTTTTTCGTGATTATGCTTGTTTCAATTATTGATAAAGGCCACAATTAAAATCACATAATTTCACGTTTGTCATGGTTTATTCCCTTTTTTAAAAAGACCTTATACTGCTTGAATCAACTGTAAACATGTCAAATCAGGAAAGGTTAAAACAATGATTGAATAGGTGCTACGTCTCGCTAAAATCACAACGTATAATTGGTAATTTACAAACGGGTTAATCTATAAAGAGATGATAGCTTGAAATGAATAGAACTGAAGGGATGCATTTTGATTGATGAGGTTTAAATCAATACTACTTGTAAAGCTATTTTCAAGATAGTTGGTATTAATGGGGATTGTAAGATAAAATAGATGTTTGATATTCAGAGTTTTTAGCTTTATTCTAATGGGAGAGATATGATCAAGACGAAAGTGTTTTGTTCTATTGTTCAATAGATATTGCTCATATGCTCATGTTATGAACTAGTATTTCGTTTTGCACTTTGGTCAATGTTGTTTGATCTCATAATTCACCTTCTGTCTTTTTTTATTGTGTTCTGATTGCATCTATTTCACCCATTTTAATACGAAACTGTTTTTCAAGTCTCACTTTGTTTGCTATTTTATCTTATTTTGTTTTCATAATATTAGTACATCTTGTCCTTGATTTATAAAACGTATCATCATCATTATCACTGTTAACACAGAAAATAATTTTCAAGAATTTGTAATACTCATTTCTGCATTAGTGTACATGAAAACAGTTAAAAATATCATATCTTTCATCGTGTTTCTGATAATTTCAGTGATAGAATCGAAAAATAACTCTTAACCGCAAATAATACAATAAGCAAACAATAATAACAGAAGAAATATCCGGTGTGCGGTGTACCCCATTTTCTTTGAAACGGAAGTTTTGTCAGTTAGAACGTTTTTCTTACCTCTATTTTCTCACGCATCACGAACAAAGTGCTTATAATTATTATATCTAAAAATACATATTTTTGTTTGTAGTAAATATCAAAGCACCCTCTCCTCTCTGAATTTCATGTAAATGCAAATGCAAACACGACGTAAATTGGTAGGTAAAAAGAGGAAATGCCACACGTTCACGTTGATCTGCTGATTAGTATTTGACAGCAAATTACTATGACATGCACGTTGTTGCATGTGATTTATTGCTGCCGTTGCGAATCACTATGATTTTGAATTTACGTCGACTTAATGCCATTATTGTATTAATTTATTGATTTTAAGGAAAATAGTTCGTCGACACCTGTTGGAAAAAATAAAATTTCAACACGATATTTTTGCAGGAAGCAGATGAGTACACTTTTTCTCTCCCCTTCCATTTTATATCGATAGAAATTTAGTTGCTATTCCTTAATGAGCTTTCTTTTTAAATTAGATGAGTGCTAGCCTACTTTTTATAATACATCGAATATAAATGGCTTTAAATGTAATTTATAACAGGTGATGATTATACTTTTAAACTTTTTTAGGTTAAATTCATCACCATAAATTACGTTACTTAAAACTTCTTTTTTATCTATAAGAATCAATTTTTGCAAGAGTATCATTAAAGAACATAATAAAAGAAATAAAGAATAAAATAAAATCAGCGAAGTAGACTGTGAAGTTGAAATTAATTTATAAAATGTTTAGAATTTGCGCTTTTATTATTATTTTTAGGTTATTTAAGAACACTACATTTTTTATTAACTTGGCGATAAAACAAAAGAATTTTATTTATTAAAAATGTAAAACAAAAGCTTGTTTTAAAAAGTAACTCGATTGTAACGATACTGTAACCTCTCATAATAATTCATTTCTAGTAAAAATGCAGAAAACTAAAATAAATAAATACGTCTCTGTTAGAGTTTCTTGGAATAATGTCGATATAAATCTAAAATGACACAGTAACACACAGGGAACAAAGTTTAATAACTTTAATAATGATTTTTTTCTCCACAAAACGTCCAATATATTCATTTTCAGCAATTCCTTTGTTCATTGAAGGTCAACAGCAACAACAAAAAGGATAATTAACCACAATTTACTAATTCACTAGTTTATACCTACTTTCCTAGAATACTTAATTTGTTATATCAGTTAGTATCTTGTTTACAGATAAGTTTTATTGATCAATTATTAATCTAAAAAATCCCCTTGTGTGTTCCTCTATCTATCTAATTTTACTTGTCAGACGTTTTGACACCCTAATAATATGAAAAGCAAACCGCAACTTAAAAATTTAAAAAATCCGAATTCCCCTCTTATTAGAATACACACATTCTGGCTGCTCACATATTTCAGATACAGTTGTCACATAAACATATCTAGACACAAAAAGGTTCTCTTATTTTCCATCTATCCAGGAGGTTTCTTTACCCTCCACTGAAAGTTTCACAATGTTTTAAATTGAATACAATAAAATTGCTGTGTAACTCTCTTATAATGATATCGTAATTAATTGAGTGTTGATGATGCTCACCGAACTAATTAAAGAATATTTCCTTTTATTACTCTAAAATAAAAAAAATCAAATCTTACATAATCTTCTCAGAATAATTGTCTACAAAAACGTTTTTAAGAACCTTTTTGCAACATCCAAGTTTATAAACAACAAAGGTAAACTCAACACTCCTTTAAATATTATTTTTTATAATCCTCCTAACTTTTTAATTCTAAAAGGCAGTTCAAATTCTATAGTTGTTAAAAATTGAATTAACCCCTTGGGATATCAAACTAATGGCAAGGGGCTCAATATAATTTTTTAATACCACCTTGTTTACGTGCTAATATTATTAAAAATTAATAGGTAGTCTCAATCGAATGATCATGATTATATTAACAACACGCAATATGGTTTTGTTTGTTTCGTTTTCTTCTTTTTTAGTGGAAACAAAGATACAATACATACGTCATTGTGATTTCCCAAAACTTATAAATAAAAAATTTCGTTTAGTACTATTCAGTGTTCACCTTTGATGGTTGATGTGAGGAAGATGTAAGACCATATCAACTAATTAAATCAAAAGAGTTCTGTCTGTTATAAATTAAAATAGTGTAGATTGATATAAACTAGAAAAAAAAATATTTCCAATAATTTGAAACAAATGAAAAGGATGCTTATATTAATCAAACGTTTTAGCCATTATTGTTGCATTTTCGTGCTTTTATGATTTAATGTATTGCTACTTTGCAAAACCAAAAGCAGATAAACTTTGGTCTAGGTATCGAGCTTGGACTTAAGAAAAAACAAAACAAAGACTGAAGAAAATCTTAGTCTTGATATAAGAAGCCTTGATCTTGATAAAATAGTCTTGGTTTTTGATTTTAGAAAATCTAACCAAAAACTTTTTAAGTAGGCATTATGGAAAAAGATATGTAAAAATTGCCATGTCAAAACATTCCAAGTTTGATTTCCAGTAAACTTTGAACAGTTCTGGGAATTTTCCTGATTTTGGTTGGTTTTTCTTTACGAGTACATCAGAAACTATACAGTGTGTCCAAGATAAGAATGCACCGCATGGGGATCTTGGAAACGGTAAGAGATACAGCATCGGTTAAATGGAATGAAAGTTGGCTATTTATAGGACCTTTTGGTTGGCGTTTGCAAAATCTAGATATCTTCGATAGTTTCAGAGATATTTAAAAAAAAGTAGATTTCTCGATTTTCCTTATTATTTTTTCTTTCCTTTATTTGAAGATATATCGGAAAACTCAAACCACTTTTTCATTGCCACTTTTTGTTCTGTATTAAAATATGCTAACAAAATTCCTGTAGATCGTTTCGGTTTCGAGTAACCATCATCAACCTAATTTTTTTAAATAGGCGGAAAAACAATTGAAAATTGTTTTGAATAGCTCTTGGTGCCACGATTCTAATGATGTAAAAATGTAGTTTTGGTTTTATTATCTAACTCAATTTCTAGTCTTGGTCGCATCTTAATTCGTTAGGCACAACCAAAATTACGCTATCCTTGTGGACTAAACTAAAAACAATGAGACTAAAGACATTATTGAATAGAGAAGGAAAAGTATACCTAGAAAGATCTTTTGACGGAATTGGTCACTTGAACACAATTGCAAGATAAATCGTAACAAACTACTTTAGATCAGTAGCATGCATTTATTTATTTAATTATTTTTCTAGAGTACTAATCAGTACAAAAATGTCTTTTTAATTTCTTTTTTTAAATTCATACACACTGAAATAAAAACTAGAAAAAAAACCATTTCCATTGATATTTTTTCAATATTTCAATAACCACAATAACCATTACATTCCACTCTTATCTTTATCACCTACAAGAACATTAAACTTGACTTTGATTTTGACTTTTCATTGTTTAAATCTCCCCACGCAATGACTATTATTAGATTTCGATTGCGCTATGCTTATTAAAGAAATTCGAATGTTCATTTATTTTACTTGTTATCTGGAAGACTATAAAATTTTGAAATCCTCTCTTGTTGCATTTAAGGTGCGACATTATGAGACAAACAATAAAGCGTAAACCTCATTTCCTGTTTACAAAAATTGACCTGGATAGCCCAAAATAGGTTAATGTTACCTACCAATAATAACATATCGTGAGAACTTACGATAAATATTTGCATTTTATTGTTTACGACTCTATAATATATTTTTGGAAGAGATTTGTAAACTATCATCCCCCTCTTTGTTTTCAGAATATTTCAATTTTTACACTTCTACTTTAAGGTTTCTGCCCTTAAAAGGAAAAACAACGTTTTCATCACTTTTCTTTGATAACTATATTTAGAAAACGAAATCAATTAAAAAGATATCTCCGTTCAACGTGAAAACCTTCAAACAAAGGAAAGCGTATCCTAGAGCGCGAGTCCTAGGCCAGGACTGTGTGTTAGTGTTTTCTCTCTTCTTCTTTTATGTCAAGATCGAAGTGGAACCCAATGACGTTTCAAGATGGCGGCCGATCAATATGTTGGTACACAAAGCCACGTGTCTGCAGTGCAACGCAGCTAGGAACAGGAGTTTAAGGGTCAAAGTCGACCGAATCCTTTGTCCTTGAGCTTATTTTAATGCTGACGTACTGCAGCAATCGCTTTGCTGGATAATGATTTTTTTCACGAATCTGATAAAAAAGGAATCTAATATTGTATTTTGGCCTTGTTTTTATTTTACTGGAAATTGAATGGGGAAACAGAATTCAATTGTTTTCACACTTTTTCCCTCTTTTTTGTGTGTCTAAATCTGTTGGGAGTTTTAAAAGTAGCATAAAGTCGTAAGTGAAGAAACTTCTTGTGTTGCCGATAATGAGAGGAAACGGAAACTGAATGTGAAACTTTTAAGAGCTTTTTGTCTTGTTTTGCCCATTTAATCGATCCTTTGAATTGGATTTATCTGAGGGATCTTTATTTTATTAACAAGCAATTAAAGGTCAAGGCTTTGTAGTCATTCATTATTTAGAAATGCTGTCACAACCTTGTTGTATAGAAGTTTTAAATCAATGTTAGCATGGGAGAAAAATTGCATTTAAATCATTTAACTCGTTGCTTGTTTTATTGCAGATTTGACAGATACACGTATAACCTAATTCTTGTAATAGTTAAACCTCGTGATTTAACTTCAATTTAGAACAATTCTTTATTGGGTGGAAATTATAATCGGGACAAACCGATTGCAAATCGTGAGTATGAGTTTCTCACAGGAAGGTTAACATCTAATAAATAATAATTCAATGTTGATTTTTGCACTAAAGATAAATCAAGTAATCGAAATAACTCGATTGTTTCAGAGATTCATTTTTATATTTTTATCTAAGTTTGGTACTTTAAATAGGAATATTTGTTTTACCTAATTTGCTTTCACCTTCCAGGGACAGAATTATAATGATATTTCTATTGTTTGTTAATTTGCATTTAATGCATCTGCAAGGTTGTTTAGTATATCAAAATTCTCATTATCTTCTTTTGCAATTAACGTTTTTTTTTTGTATTTTCCAAGCCGTTGCTATTTTAAAAGACGGAACAAACTGAAATTGTTCAAAATTAAAAACCATATCCTCGATTCGTTTTGATGGATGTAGTTTACATATTTGGTTAATCGAAACTGAATTACCTTAAAAGGAGTTTTACATTTTGCTCGATAAATTGTGCATGCACTTAAATGGCGCAACATTTCAATAGACTTCGTGACATTGTAGTGTGGAGTGTATTGTGCATGCATAAATTTTATAATGTTACCTACCGTTACACCCTGATTAAATTTTTTCTGTGTCATCGTATAAATTACTAACGAACAGCTAACTTTAAGTTAATGAATTACTTTCATTTTAATGGGTAATTTTGCTAATGCACATCACATTGAAGAACTTGTGAAATGTAAAGCAAGAGCTATACGTTTTTTTCATTTATTTTCCATCTTCTTCTAAATTGAAGTAGTCAAGGACGTTCTAGACAATTGAATAGTTATTTTGAAATCAACGAGTGCTAATAAAAGATAACAATCGAATTATGGTAAAACTGTTTTTTGTTGCAGATTTCTAAAATTTATTAATCGTCACAATTTAATTGATCAAGGATACTTAAAATCCTTCCTATACGGCACTGTCTTAATTCTCCTATTTCTGCTTTTACGGTTATGTTCACGTAATAAAGTTAAGTTTGATGTGAAACTGTGTCATAAAATTAAGAGAAGTGAGTGCAAAAGGAATAAAACTGACGTCATATTTATTGTTATAACCTGTAGGACACTCAAGTTGTTTGGATGATATTTCAAATACCACAAAAACGTCACTTTAACATTGTTTCATGTCCGCTATAAACTAATAGTAATAACTAAAGATGTGATTCTAAAAAATTAGGAAATAAAGCAAAAGAAGTGACTAGCCGTGACATTTAATCAAAACAAATTATTAAGTAGTTAGTAAACAAAGCCCAACTACTAATCGATTTGATTTTTATAATTCATACTCCGTATTAAAAATACAAAAAATATCCCCCCCAGATAGAACCCTAACAAAGATTTATCTCTAACGAGCTTTTTTTGTGTTGCAGCCCTTAACTCGTATAGTATTCCAGTGCACTTGGCCGGGTTGCATGGTCACAACAAACAGCTGCGAGACCATAGAGGCTCACGTCAGGAGCGACCACCTCAAGTAAGTCTTTTTATCCTTATTCCCCTTTCTCGACCTTGCTGCTTGGGTCTTCGCCCTCTGAGATCTCAACCCCACATGAACTCCTACGCGACATAACAAAAACCAGACGAGATGCGTTTTATACTATACGAACGAATAGTTCGTCGACTGACGACGACGACGACGGCGACGACTACCTGTGTGAAGTCATTTTATACGTTTTATAAAACTTTGAAAAAAAAATTTAATACCGAATTTGGGAGGGAGTAAGGTTCGATGGCACGCCGTCTGGATACCTTTCTGTTTTTTGTTCGTTTTTAGGGGATGGTTCAGGAATGTAATAAACTGATTTAAACAGAGAAAGAAAGAGAGATAGAGAGAAAGAAAACAAAGAAGCAGGTGTTAAAATTTTAAAATCGTTTTTATAAAAGCTTTGTGCTCACGTAACACAACGCACTTGAAACCTGTACAAGAAAATAATTATAGATTTGAGCCCCGAAACCTGTACGAATTTAGTAAGTAATAATAAGTTGGCAAGGTGTATAACCTTCAACTTGCAATATTGTATTCCTGCCAAAACACGAGACCGCGCCCTGATTTTTTTTGAGGGGGTCAAGTCCAAAGACCGTCCGTCATTCACTTTTCAAAAGAAAGATGCTGCAAGGTTGCATTTTATTGCTTTTCTGTACGTAATGGCAAATTAATCTTATACAACATAGAGAGATTAGAGATAACTTTCTATTCTTATTTTATAACGTGGAGGATTTGATCTTGCAACTTAACAGTAAAATGGAAACATTTTATTACCGGAGAGTCTTCCAACGCAATGCTTCGTTGGCAAATTTGGATACTGCATAAGAATACTTAAAATGAACGTGGAAAGTGCCCACTTGATTTTTTTCTCAGAAAATCTTCCATAAAAGGAGAAACGTGAATCATAGCTGATGATGTGTTTTGTGCATGGATAATGAGTTGTAGATACTACACAAAACTGCGACTTCAATGATCATCTCCTTATTTTCTGTTGTTTTTCTTAACAAAATTCTTGCCAAATTGGTAACAATATTCCGACTATTTGTAATTCTTCCAACTCCAAACTTGTCATTAATATTTTAAATTGAATTGTTCCATGCGCCAAACACACCAAATCTTCCAACCAAACACATAAACATAACCTAGATTCCTGTTTATGTAACGAAACTCTTTTCTAAAATAAACCTAGTGTTTCGTTACTATACACGCAGGGTTGTAATTAGTAAGATTTTTAATCGGTTTCTAAATGATTGCATAATAAAACCTGTAATACACAACGTATGTCTTTCTAGAATAATAATTAAAAGGGAACACGGTTTACAATAATTTATTATTATTTCTAAGTCGAAACCGGTCAATTTATTTACACACAAGCTCAGCTTGACATTTTCTTGCACTAATTGTTAAAAGCAATCTAGATTGCCTTGCCGTTTTTTAATAATTATTATTAGTATCATTTCCGTGCTAGATTTATTATTATATTACACTTTTTAAGCAAACGTGTCAATTAACTATTACTCAATTAGCCGTTGATTATTTTAATTGAAATCAAATGCTGAAACTTTAAACACTATATCTTTTTCTTCTTAATTTAAAAAAAAATGGATTGTATCATCTCAGTATCAAAGATTTCATAAATGAAAAAACAAAATATTTTGTTGATACAAAACAATCCAGTGTGAGCGAGAGACAAAACCTAAATCAACAATATAAACAAAAAATTCTGATGATTTGTAAACATGTTTACAAATTATCTAACAAGGTTGCAGGTTTTTCACGAGGATTTCATCAATCTTGTTTTGGTTGATTTTGGTTTTCTTGAATTTAGCAGCAAACTTAGGAGACTGTTAATAGTAAAGTCTGTTTTAAAAAGGACCAATGTCAAAATCTGCAAATTGTAACGAGACCAAGACTACTACCTTTATAGTATCGAATTGGAATTTGCTGACCTTGGTTTTCTTGAATTTAACAGCAGGTTCAAGAAGAATTGGTAAGAAGTCCAAAAGAGTTACATTAGTCTTGGTGTTTGTCTTCTTGAATTAAATCCAAACTTAAGAAAACCAAGACTAATGCCAAATCATGCAGATCATAACGGCACCAAAACCACAACTTCTATTTGAAGACCATGAATTGCACCAATGTTGGTCTTGTGTTTCTTGAGTCTAAGAACCATTTCGAGAATGCAAAATCATTACCAAAGATTGAACAATTATAGCAATTTTGATCTTGGCCTTCTTGAATTTAAGAGAAAGTATTAGTCTTGTCGAGTTTAAGGGCAAACTCAAAAAGAACCAACCTGCAGAAATGCATATGAGGTGACAAAACAAGAAATTAAAACGTTGCACTAAGTGTTTACAGTAGAAAAGAGGCCCTGGGAAAGAGACAATCCCAAAATTATAGATAAACTAGGAAGAGTTGAAAAACGGATAGACGAGGCAATTTCTGGACTTTATTGCAGACACAGGACTCTTAAAAGTATCAGAAGAGACAAGTGGAATGCATAGATAGAATAATAGTAATATGTTAGTTTTGGTCTTGACCTTTTTAAATCTAAAACTGAACTAAAAGACACCAAAGTCAACGATAAAACCTGCCAAAACTTGTCTTGGTCTTGAAATTCTTAAGCTTAGGAATAGACCAAAGCTTTAGACCAAAACAAGACCAAGGTCACGACTTTCTAAATGAAAACCAGCACTTACTTTAGCTTTGGGCTTGGTTCTGAAGTTTGAAACCCAGACTGATACCTATATGCAGTTTTCAAATTATAATAAGATTAAGATCAAGATCAAAATTCTTAATGTCAAGGCCACGAGCAATAGCAATTTTAGTCTTGCTGTTCTTGAGTTTAAGAAAAGACCAAGACATTTAATCAAGACCTGCAGATTATAACAAAATTAAAAACATGATTTTTAATATCAAGACCAACATTTGCATTGGTTTTAATCCGGTTGATTTAGGACCAAACTAGGGAAGATCAAGATCGGTATCAAACTTTGAAAATTATAACAAAACCAAAATTACGATTCCTAATATCAAGACCAAGAGTCACAACAATTTTGGTCTTGCTATTCTTAAATTTAAAGAAGATCAAGGTAATTCAAGGTAATTGGCCTAAACCTACATATTACAACAAGACCAAAACTATAACGTTTAAGTTAAAACCAACATTTACATTAGTGTCGGTCTTCCTTATTCAGTTTAAGACCAAAACTGGTACTAAAGTCTGCAATCTCAAGAATCCTGATGTTGAGACTCTAGTCTTGGTCTTCTTTAGTGTGAGAGGCCAATCTAACAAGACCAAAAACATGACTTGTATCAAAACTACCAGTTACATTGGTTTCAGTCCTGCTTCTTGAGTATTAAGACCAAACTAGAGAAGAGAAAAGAAATTACAACAAAACTAGAATTACGATTCTTAATATCAAGACTATCAGTTTAGTAATGGTCTAGCTCTTCTCGAATTTAAGCCCAAAATCAATAAGACTAAGGACACATTAAATCAATAAATTAAGATTAAGACTAAATACTTTTGTGCTTTGTTTTTATCATCTGAATGAAGTAGTCCAGGACCGGTTCTAGAACGTTGCTTAATTTTCGATTACTTGCCCCTTTTCTGTTTTCTATTCTCTCTTACACCGGATGTTGTCTTGATACCAGCACTTGATAGGAGCTGTGATCATGTTTTTATTTTTCTTCCTTGTTGGATTTTACACACTTTTGTAAATATGCAAACATCCATATATATTTAGACTAATTCTATGAAACCAGGATGAGTCTCCACACTATAGACCTATAGACATAGAGCTTGTTGAACCATAGAAATCCCGTAAAAAATCTTGCCTTAAGATTTCCGAAATCAAGACTGAGATCGCAATCTGAAAGTTAGGAGAAGACAAATCAAGAAGCCGTGGCGCTCTTATGCTCTAGGAAAAACTCTTTTAAGAGAGAAATAGGTAATTTAGAAACATAATAGCAAAATAGCAAAGTAATATAACATATTTTAGTAGAAATATAAGGATACAGAAGAGATAAGGAAGAAAAAGAAATTTCTGGAAAAATCCAAAAGATATATCAGATTATTTAAAAGTGAATTTTATCATTAATGTTGGACATGATTGTGAAAATTGCAATTGCACTGTGCACGCAACCTATTTTATTCCTTTGTTTAAATCATCAAACCAAAGAATGCTGTTTTGTATTCTTTTGGCTAGTTTTGTTTTAATCCTCTTAAAATATTCCAATCGATACGATAGAATTGTAGAAAAACATCCAGATTCTAGTCTTGATTTTTCTCATATTATTCAAAAACCATTTTTGTTCAATTATGAGCTAAACTTTAAAGCACTTGACCTTCCCAAGCACTTACTATTGGTATTTTGCGTGATAAACACGTGCGATGTATAGTATAGCAGATAATGCATAATTCCAAAGACTCGTGTACATAAACGTAAGTAGTTGCTTTCTTTGCATACTGTAATGAGTTTGTAAATAAGGATCAATCTTCTTTGATATCCCAAAATATAAACTAGAATTATAACGAGTTTTTTTTTGTTTCGAACATAGCTTTACATTAGTGGTTAATAATTGTAAATAGAAGTCCTTGGAAAAAATGAAAGATCCTTGTACACGCGCCGAGATTTTTCATAATAGTTATGCAAAATAAAACAACAGGAAAAAAGATAATTTTTCATCTTTCCTATTGTATGCATATTATAGTAGGCTGTAACCAAAACAAAAAGAGGAAAAAAATTAATTAATTAGTGTTACGTAAAAAAAATCACGCATATATCGTATAAACAAATGAAACTAGGAAGCGCGTGTGTTACTAAAACAAGGTAACAACGTTCAGCGGACCAATTAATTTTGTTACACTAAAAATACTACTGTCCATCCATTGGTGGTGATACACACTAGAATCAAGAAAACGACCACTATTTACGTGAACTTTTAGGCACTAGCTGTAATAATAATGATAATAATAATATCCAAAGAACAAAACACGCGAAACAAGGTTATAAGGCAACCTTGGACCGTTAGTGGTTCCGTTTACGTAGTAGTTTTGATATTTTCGACGATGATGACCATGGAACCACCAAAAAACGCACGCTTGTTTTGTCTCTCTCTTTTTTCATGTGCAACCTTTCGGTAACACCAGTAATACTATAATAAATGAACATGCTTTGCATATCTAAGCAGATTTCACGCAATGATTAGATAGTGTAAAACAAAGAAAAGTCAAGTTCACTTCGACTAAAGTTTAGAAAAACATACTTTCACTGATTTTTTTTTCAACAAACAGAAAGGAAAATTTTAAAAATGCATCCATGAACGTTATTTATGTCTTGTTTATATGTGTTTAATGTCATCTTAAAGGATAAATTTTGAATTTCAAGTTTTAAACAAATCCCTCACTTTATATCTAGTAGCTGTAAATATTTTCAGTATGACTAATGGCTATCAATATTAATAACAAATGACGGTCAAGTAATATTCAAATAAAATTGTTATGAGTATTAATTTATTATAGTAATTTTGAATTTGCTTTCTGAATGAAAGAAAATTCTTTTGGGGAAACGCAATATTTCCTAAACCAGGAAGTTGTTATTTTATATCTAATCCTTTTATTATTCAAGCAAATTAGAAACTGGGGGTTCTACTTTTCGCTTTATTTACTTTTAACATGCGAATTTAAAAGCACATATATGACGTATAAACAATAATTAAGTGGGTGGATTTGGGGTTAACGTAACCATTTTCTTATGTATTGGAGTTGCCTATTTTGTATAGTGCTTACTTCTTTCAAAATTAATGTTTTAAGCTTTTAAAGGTTTAGTATGAATTTTACGGTCGTAAAATGGTTATAACCTGCGTCTCAAACGATGAAACTAAAGTTTATTTTTAGTCTCTTTTTCGGTGTCTATAATAGTCAAGACAATGAAGCACGCTAAAGTGTTAAAATATTACACTGTGATTTCCAAAAAATGTTTACATCAATTCTTTATGAAAATCTAAAAAAATAGTTGAAAGTTTACATTTTTTTTCTTGTTGTGACGATAAAGAGAAACATTTTACTTGTTACTGAATGTAGATATAAGTTATATCAGGAAGAAATAGTTATTTAGAGTTAATTATAACACCCAAGTAGAGCTGATACTTCTTGGTAAAGTGTCGATCTCTATTACTTTTCTTGAATTTAACAGCAGATTCAAGAAGAATTGTAAGAAGAGCTGCGTTAGTCTTGGTGTTGGTCGCCTTGAATTTAAGACCGAACTTAAGAACACCAAGGATAGTGTCCGAATCTGCAAATTATAACCAAAACCGCGACTTTTACGTTACATCAATGTTGGTCTTGGTTTCTTGAGTTTAAGAAAAAATCACTAGAACAGTAAAACCAATGCCAAACCTATCACGATACCTACTGTCAATACCAAAAATTGGAGGATCACGTCAAGAAACTCTTGAGAAAAACAGCGCTTTAACAGAAAACTACCGAAAACTAATTATAACAAAAAAAGTTTTGACTTTTTTGAGTTGAGCAGTAACATATAACAAGACCAAGACCACTACTTTTAGTATTGGTATTATTGAAATCTTGGGTAAATCACATCATCATTCTTATGAAAAATAGTGCTTGGCGTGCTCCAAAGACTCTTTAGTCTATAAAGCCTAAACTAGTTTTCAATATACTCTTTATTGGAAGTCACTTTCTGATCAGTCTAGCGTTTTAGTTTTTAAATTTTGCAAAAACAAGATTTCCTCAACTTGGAGACCATCCTATTAGACATAGCTCCTGGCAAATAATAATCTTGCTTTGATGACTAAACTAAGAAAATATTCTAATAGTCCATAGTGTTTATCGTCTGTTATTTGTTTAGTCTTTCTTTCTCTTGCATCTTCTAAAAATTATTTTTCTTATTTTAGGGATCGTGGTGATCTCATCACTGACGGAGAAGAAGAATTCTATTACACGGAGGTGGAGGTCGGTCTACACAACAACAGTTCACCACCGACAATGTCCCATCGAGATATGGCACGTCCGCCACATGAAGATCCAGAATACCAACGCCAAATAGTGGGCACTTTTCGTCAGAATCTACTCTCGGGTCCCATAAATATTCCCCAATCGCCACACAAACTGCTCAAACTCTCCCCACGTCCACACAGCCCAAAAATGCCAGTATCGCCGCGTCGTGTACGAGGTGAAAACAAAAAGTGTCGTAAAGTTTACGGTATGGAACATCGAGAACAATGGTGTACTCAGTGTAAGTGGAAAAAGGCGTGCAGCAGATTTGGAGACTGATTTTCGCTGAAATAAGTCAATCCCAAAAAATGTGTTCAAACGGGCTATGTAAAAAAAACCTTAACACACACGCAAAGATGACTTTTATTTTCCTTTTGAACTGTTTCGTTGTGTTCGAAACTTGATTGTGTGCATAAGTATTTTTTAAAATGAATAATGTGCGCATAAAACGACAAATCGGATCTCAAACTCAGAAGAAAAGTACAATTATTATCGTATAGACTTAAAAATGATCCTAAGATCAACAACCAGCTACAACTGTGTTCTTATTTGTATAAGTAAAAAATGTTATGTTGCGTAAAACGAGAAATCGTGTCGAAATTTTTAAAATCTGCCAAAAGAGCAATCAATATTCGTCTTTTAATTATTAAACGTTGTATGTTGGTTATTATTGTATGGAGAAGATGATGTTTTATTATTATAAACGTGTTCGTACGTTGTTGTGGTATTGTGTATTCGTATTGTTGCCTATGACAAATAATAGTTGTATTTGTAAAATTAACGCAAAACAATAATTTTCCGTGCTTACTGGAAGTAACACAAAATTTAATGCAAAAAAAGTTATATTCATAAAGATGATCGCTAAAAATTACAAGAGCAAAAAAGTATAAAATATACGAATATTTTAGCGCTACTTCACATAACCTTACAGCTGATGATAATTAAAGTCAGCTGTGCTAAAAAAGCCATATTGTTTTCGCAAGTAACGCGATTGTTGTGCAGTCATATCAAAGCTGTCTGTGACTCTTTTCTGATAAAAATTTCGCTTGTACTGTCTGGGCAAACGTAGAGATTAGAGATATTGATATGAAGGAATAGTAATCACCTGCCATAATTCATTATAATAATAATTATTATATTATTATAGCTCTATGTAAAACAGGGGCGTGATTAGATTTATATTTTCTATATCATACGAGGTATATTTTTAAAAGTCCGCGGGTTCGGCCCACTATTTTTGAAAACGCCCCTGTATCGTCGCTTAATGCATCATAACTTCTATCGTTTTAGATGTGTAAGACATATTTTTCTTTCTTTGTTAATTTGTCTAATTATGTTTTTACATGTATTTTCACATTATAAATTGTATTTTACATGTAATTATAATATTTTATCATTGTATTGTATTTTCATCATTTTATTATTACCTCTATGTCTTTCATTATTTTCATGTTATGTTTTAACGACGATTATTACTTCTATCATTATTATGTATTTTTAAGATATTTATATACATATATTTTACAGAGTATTCATATACATATATATATTTTAATAATAATAAGTTAATAAATTTTATTGCATCTAGAAATTAAGTCACCTATTTTAGAGAACCTTATATTTACACACTTAGATTTATTGATTGAATGAGTGATTCTATGGATGAAAAATTCTATTTGTGAAAGATATAATAATAAAGCATATAATTACACTAATAACAGTTTTTTTATTACCTTACTTCACATAATTATCTGCATCGGCTATGTTCATAGGAGATTTCTTTATTCTCTCACTACAAAACATGTTTAATTTTCCAAACACTATTAATGGTAAATCACAGAAAATCAATCTTTAAATTACAATCCACCAACAGTTTATCAAATTAATATTCGAAGAAAAATACTTTTTTTTAAATATGAACACCCGTACGTTCTACCGGTTTTACGTAACTGTCGCCATCTACAAGTGATCATCAGAACCAGCTTGACAGTTGTCTAGTACACATATTTGCCGCTAGAAATTTTCAATTGTTATCTGTTCTTTCAAGTATATGTCAATTTTAAAATGTTTTTGAATTTATTTTTGTTAAACATTATTAATTTAATATTATTTATATACATATATACCCACACCGTTTGCAAATCTAAAATGTTTCTGTTCTTATTTTAAGTGTTTTTATGTACGTGCTAAAGTTCACGAAAATAACTATGCGACGAAGGACTTTTAGCATTTGAGGTTATGTTTTAATAGCCTAACGGTCTTAGAAATGTCCATAAATGTAAATGTTAGTGGAAATCCTGTGAAGATACACCGCGGGAAGATGGTTACGGCAGATCCAGAGTATGTAACAAAGGAATTTCAAAAACGCAGACATATGAGGTTGGAACAAGTAGGTATTCATTGTTGACACCGAACAGTATCTTAATGTTGTACTTTTTAGGTACGACAACAATCAAAGGATATAGCAGAGACTGTACGTAACAGAGTGCGAAACGAGACGTCTAAGCAACTGTCTGATGTGGAGAAACGAGGGGAAAAAGAACTCAAAAAGTGGCAGGCACGAAAGTTACTACATTTACAACAACAATACCGTGAGTGCCTTAAAGATATAGGATTAGGCCATTCAGAAGCAGCTGTAGAAGAAGAATCTGATTATGCCTTAGAATCACGCAAAGAAAGTTATAACAAAATTGCAAAGGAAAGGGGTCAACATGCAATTGATAAATTGCAAAGAGAAAAAAGTCAAGAACTTGATAATAAAGCAACTGGATTTCAGAAGAGGAGATATAATCAGCTTGTTGAAGGTGCAAGAGCTAAGATGGTGGCTGATTTAAATAAAACTAAAAAGAGTAAAAAAAATCCATTTAAAAAGAAAAAGAAAAAAGTATCAACAGATATTAATATTTCTAGTAGGTTATCTAGTGATTCTGAATCTGAAAGTGAAGTACCTGAACTTTTAAATCTTTCTAGTTCTAGTTCTAATAGTAGTGGTATACCTAGAAAACGTATTGCAGAACATACCGTTTCAAATCCTTCTACAATAGTCGAAGAACCAACAGAAAAAACTACTTCAAGTGAACCTAGCAAGCAAAACTTGTTGGAAACTCCTGCTGAAGAAAATGTTACTGCACCTGCACCTTCACAACTATATTCTTTGGATGATGGACTTTGTACTGGTTATCATTATCCTGTTGATACTAGAATATCAGATAGAATAAAAACTAGAACGCTTTTAGGTAGTGCTAATCAAAAACGTAGTGAAAACTGTGATATATCTCCTGGGCGTAGGACAGCCCACACAATAGTTAGTGATCAGAAAATTTCACCTGTTAGTTCTCCAAAAAAACTATCTGTTGCTAAAAAATCTAGATCAAAAACGGCCTTTAGTGAAGAAGTTCCTATAGCAGTGTCTGAAAATAATTATGTTGCATTCAAATCTGCTTCTAACATTCAACAGGAAGAGATTCCTAACAAACCATCAGTAACATTACGATCAATGCAACAAAAATCGACAGCGCAGTTAGCAGGCGAATCACATACAAAACGCCAAAGTTTTAGTAATAGAAGAAAATTGCTAGCACAGTCTACTAGGGGAGGTCCAAATTTAAATAAAGTGCAATATTATGATCATAGAAATCGTTTTACCAAAGAATATCCTGAGGATAAATCAAGAGTACAAAGAATTCCAGAAGAAAGTATTGAAGTGTGTCCAAGTGATAGAAGCGAAGCAGAATTTATAGAAAGAATTTATAAAAGGGATCGAGATGCAGAAATTCGTGGACAAAAAGCTATGGAGAAGGAAAAGGTTCATCGAGATTATAAAGAGATGATGAAACAGTTGCCGCAATTGCAAAAGAAGGAAAGAATAGCTTCGATACCATTGAGGAAATCAAAGTTTCATATGTCAGAGGATAGATTAAGAGAACTTGAAAAGAAAAGACAGAGTCATATGGAAGATGTATATGAAAGATTATTTCCAACAGCTCGTTTAATTACTTTGCCTACAAAAACTGAACAGAAAGCTACAACTAGTACATTGCCGTATGCAAATATTGATGTAGAAGATATGAATGTGCCTAGTTTAAATGTGGGAACATGGGAACATGATTTTCAATTAAAAACCATACCTGATACAGGCCCTAAGCATGTTGAATCTAATCTTATGAGAGAAACGGCTGAAAAAGCACTAGGTGAAATTTCAGATCCAGAAAAATCGGACTTGGAAAGAAAAGAAAACTTGCAGAAAATGTTGAAGAGCCTTAAATCTCACCGAGATAAGCTTGCAAAAGAATTATCAACTCTACCAGAAACTAGCAATCTTCATAAGCTTGTTGGTGAGTTAGGAAATATTGATGATATTATAGGATTGGGGAAAACTGCTGATAGTACAGATGTGAGTACTAAACGAAGAAAACGTTTACGAGATAGCAGGAAAAGCAAGAGCCAAAAAAGTGATCAAGGCAAAGGTAAGTTATGGCTCACAAAAGTCTCTTTTATGGTAATATCATAAAAGATCTGAAATTGCCAATTATACAATATGATTGAGAAACAAAGACATGTAGGATGTCTTGGAGTCTATTTATGTTGGCAACACCAGTGTTGTTTATTGTTTAAGATTGATATTTCATGTCTGGCTGTTTGAGGGTGTCCTATGACTAAACTGACATAGCTTAAAGGTGTGTTCCTTAGGTGATTTCAAGTCAAAAATCTCTAATGTCATATGTATCTGAAACTCAATAGTAAAAGAGTTATGGGCGATAGCATTTTCCATATAACAAATGATTTGGTTAATTATTAAACATATTTATTGTTTAAAATTAATGCAGGAAGTAGGCTGAAGAATTGTTTTGTCACATTGTCATTACAATTGATTGTTACGGATGGGTGATATTAAATTTAAAAGAAGATGTGCAACAACTTAGCATAACATTGTGTTTTATTAATAAAAAATATGTTTAACACAAAAGTTAATTACATTAATTGTTCAAAATGTCTTCCTTCCTGCCACATTTTAGCTCTTTTTATAATTGAAGAGGTAGCTTTTTGAAGAGTATGAGGGCCCACCCTTATGGATGTAGCTGCAGCCAAAATTTTATGAAGTACTTCATTTCTAGTGTGAGATTTTTCAGCATGTGTCCCCAAAGATAATAATCCAGAAGCATTAGGTCTGATGACCTCAGGGACCAGGGAACTAGATCTCCTCTTCCAATCCCCACTGGTTAGCAAAGTTATTATTTTGATATACAGCATTCACGATGTTTCTGGGTCGTATATGGCTGTGGAAGAACGACAGTTTGAGTATTGTTTATCTATTAACTCAGTTTGTAAAATCTTATTGATGCTTAATGTGCTTTAAGGTTATGATTTTATGACAATCTCAGGCTGTTGTTTTCTTTTGTAACTCTGTAAATATAAGAAAAACTTGATTTCCTTTTAGCAAAACAAAACTAATCGGTACTAAACATTTATGCAAAATGTTTGATCATATGGTAGGTACGACAATTTTCAAAAAAAAAAGAAAACACTTCCAACCTAACACAATGAAAGCATGGCCTGTTATGACCCAGAAACATCATGAACAGAGTATATATTGTTACATTTCTACCAAAATGAGGAGGTGCACCGTCCTGCTGCAATCACATGTTTAATCTGTTTTCAAGAGGAACTCCTTCCAATAATTCTGGTAAATCGTTTTGTAAAAAATTTAGATAATGCTTGGATATTAAGTGTTCTTGAAGTATGAATGACCCAATAAGTTGATTGTTAAGAATGCCACACCTAATGTTTACTGAAAAGCGATGTTGAAAATGCATTTCCATGATTTGGAAAGGATTCTCATATGCCCATAATTTTGGGTATTTGTAATTCCATCTTTAGTAAAGGTGGCTTCATCCGTAAACAGAATTTGTCAATGAAGCTGCCAGTGTTCAATAGACTGCAGGCTGTAAAGCTTGAACAGATTGAATATGATATGGGCACAAACCAAAATTGTGTAATGTTCTCCATACTTTCATTCAAGTAACCCCAACACGATTTGATATTCTTCATATGCTACTTGAGGGGCTGGTTTCAATGTTAAGGTGGCAGAAATAATGTAAGATAAACGTCAAACAAGAATCAATGCTAATGACAATGTGACAAAACAATTCATCAGCCTACTTCCTCCATTAATCGTGGACAATAAAAATGCAGAATAATTAACCAAACCATTTGTTGTGTGGAAAATGCTACTGCCTATAACTCCTTTACTATTGAGTTTTGGACATCTATGTGTTAGGTATTCTCAACTTGAAATTACCAAAGAAACATCTTTAAGCTATGTCAGTCGAGTCGCAGTAGGTATGAAATTTATTTAACCGAAGAACTTTATGTATGGAACTGACTGAAACATGGGTCAAAGCAGATATTTCACATATTGAACTCTGGGGTACAACAGCAACATTTCCAAGAGCTTCTTTTTGAGTTAATTCATCGATTACTCTTTATTCTTCCCTCTTTTTATTATTAACAGAATCAGTTTCAAAAAGTTTTTGAATTAATTTTGTTGCTTACTTATGGTTCAAACTGTTTTCTGGATGTCTGATGTTGAATTCAGCGTCAGTTTGCCCTGCATTTTCATTGCAGTTTCTGTAAAGAATAACAATTTCTGTTCTTTCTGCTAAAGTGTACACCATTTTCAAATTATTATTCAATTTAATGACGAGCTGTTACAATCATTTTGACAACACTTAACAAGCAAATCAAACACAAACAACAAACATGTGTTAATCTAATTTTCTGATTTTAAGTTCATTTCAACAATCCTTTACTTATTATTGTAAAAATTAAATGTATTTTAACTAAAAAAGTAATTAAAACCATAAATAAACTATAAAACTTTCAAATTTCTCCATTTGCCTCATGACTTTGTGCTTATAATTTTCCAAAACTTCATTAATTTTCAAAACTGTATACACTGCAGTATTCCTAATAAAATTACCTTTTAACTGATGTATCACAAGTATGGTAATGCTATTAAAGATTTTCAAGTGTAGGGTGTTGGGGGGTAGGGGCTGTAAAAAAAGTGTCCCCCTTCAAATAAAAGTTGATGTGTCATGGCATCTTTTTATATTTCCAATTGTTTTGGACTTATTTGATCGTGGTTCATTTTAAAATGAACACATTGTAAATTTTTTTGAAATTTGTTCATGTTTTCAAAATTTAAAATTTGTTTAATTTTGAAATTAAGCTTTTTTAATTTCTCATTGATATACACTATTTCATTCACTTTTTAGAAAAATTAATGGATATTCACTAATTTCTTTTCCAGTAACTCACTATAACCCCTATAATAGTAGGGCAGTAAGTTCTAGACGATTTTGTCAACCTGTGCCTCACCTTAGGTAAAATTATGCTGCGCTATTGCCATATTTATCAGATTTTACATAAAATGAATATCAATAAAATTCAAAAACTAAAAATATTGTTAATTATGACAACAAGTATTAATTACTTTCTTAATCAAATTGTTTTTGTATTAAAAACTAAAGTAGAACAAAACTAACAAAGATTTATTATTGATAAATAAATTTAAAAGAAATTGGTTGCATTGAAAAAACTGGCAGAGTGCAAAACATGTATAAACAGCACTGTCTAAACTGTTACAAGATGTTAATCTTATCTTATAGGTCTTCTAGCCGGACTCCTAAACGTGATCAGAAAATGGGACCTTTAAGATAGGGAGCAGCAAGCCAAGTTTTTTAGGCTCTATTAATCGAGGCTTAGTTAAACAGAAGGGTTTTGTTTGTTAACCACATGATGTAAAATAGGGGGTTCAAAGGAGAGTAGGTTTGTCTTCACTGTTCCAAATGCTCCAAGTTTCCCGTTGGCTGGCCAATGTTTCTTTTACCTACTGAAAATATACTTTACCTGCAAGGCAATGTTTTTCTTTAACTTGCAAGCAAATATTCTTTTTTTCTGATTTGTTAAGCTTAACAAAGGAATCAAATGTAATTATAAATATAAAAGCAATATTAAAAATAATATAGCTTGGTTAGCAGAGTTACTGATCTCATTTCTACCATCATGATTAAATTTAAATATTCTCTAACTATCATGACAACTGATTTTGTTCTTTTTCTTCTTGTTAAGATCAGATAAAGTTATAATATTGTTTTATTTAAATTTTAATTGTGACTTTAATTTAATCAACAAGGGCAGAATACAATCTATTAGTACAAAAAGGAAGCTCAAATATGTGCTTAAAAAATGTATGTCATTTTTATTTATAATAAGTTTAAGTTATCAAAGACTTTGAGTTATCAATTTTTGAGTGTAATTAAGTTTACTGCGGTTTACTGATTGGAAACTCACAATGCAGTTTCTACTTTTCTTATTTAATTGTTGATCATATTTTAATATGTAATTTCTATTACAGCCTCAAGTTCAAGTTGTTTGAGCCCATGTCACTCATTGAAAAAATCTCCAAAGAATCAAGACGAGAAAGACTTCAAATTTTCTCGATACCACATGCGCTGCACATCAGCTTCAAGCAGCAGCCCATCACCACCATCGAAAATTGCCAGCACTGTGAAACCAAAAACAGAACGAAAAGTTAAGCGTTCTACAAAACTAATTTTACAAAATACCAGTACTCAAACGACACCTACAGTTGAAAGAACTGATGATGCAAAGAAACAAGAGAAAGAACAACGACCAGTTTCGCCTAGTAAATTGCCTGTTAGTGATAGTAAAAGGCCTTTAACAAAGCCAGTGATATGTGATAATAAAAACCTTAAACCATGTGATTGCAATTTACATGTTCATGATGGAAAGATGGATGTTTGTGAAATAGTGATTAAAATTAGTGAAGATAAAAAACCTGAGATCTGTGTTAGTCCTATTAAAGCACGTGACAAGAATATTATTATTAAAGCAGGTACTGATGAAATTGTAGCTGTAAAGAGTCCAGAAAAGAAATCAGCAACTATAGATAAACTTAAAGAAGAAAAAGAAAAATCAAAAGCTAAATCTCCCGAATTACAACCAAGTAAACCTACAGTAGAATCATATGAAAAGGAAAAGAAACCAGATAAACCTAAACCAATAATTGAACTGAAAAAACCTAAAAGTAAAGAAAAGGTTGGTACTTCATGGCGTGAATACTTAAGTCAAAATTCTAATTCAAGTACTTCATACTTTAGTCCACCCGACTTTACTAGCACATGTATTCAGAAACCACCATATTCTGAATATGATGCACCAAAGATAAAACCAACAGGACAATTAACTAATATTTTAAAAGAAAAGCCTCAACAGAGTAATATACAAGATTATAGTCCCGCATCGTCATCTATAATTCAAAGTAATAAACTTGTTGAACAACAGTTACTTTCTTATATAAAAAGATTACTAACCATGTCACACAAAAGTGTTGATGATTTAGCTGTTAGTTCGGTAAGTGAAATGTCAACACCAGGCTCTAGTATTATTAATGTGCAAACAAATATACATTTAAATCAATTTGAAGATATCATCAGTCATTTTAATTTAAATGCAAGTTATCCATTTGATAATAGCAGACACTATAACACAATTGCAAGCTCATCAAAATCCACTTCAAATACTTACACTTCTGGAACTATAAGTAGTGACACACAACAGACTAGCCATGATGTAAGGGATACAGCTTTAGATGAATTCTCAGCTGAAAATTATCCAGATGTATTAGCTGTGTATAATAAGTTAGCTGAAAATTGTGCAAAAAAGATAGAAAATCTAGCTACATTAATAGAGAGAGTACGTTTAGAAAAGCTTGATATATTTGGAAGGAGTCCAGAAAGTGGAAGTGACAAAGAAAATTCTACGAAATATTTGGATTTACCTACAACACTTAAAACACAACAATCTGAGAGGAAAGATACCCGTAGATTTGAAGAAACCGATAAAAAAGGACAATCATCGGATAGTCTGACAGAACAAGAAGAACTGAATCGTCAATTATTGGAGATTGATTATAGTTTTGCTGAACAATTGAAAAAGATGACCCCTGAAGAAATAAGGGAACAATATCCATTAAGTTCGAGCACTAATAGCTCCTCATCGCACAAAGAAGATAGTCAACAGAGAGATAGTATAGAACAGGAACTTCTCACTAGACTTCAAAACCTAAAAGAAGGTGATAAGGCAGAAGCTGATTCAAAAAAAGAGTACGAAAACTACTCCTACAGCTACTACATATGTTGCATCAACTCAATCAGCTGATTTACCATTTGTACCTTTGTTGATGGATATCCCACGGTTGCCAAAATTAGAAACACCAAGTGTTACATTTATTCCACATAAAAACTACAAACTGAAACCACCACCTTCTAAAGGCCTTACAGCAGCAAAACGATTTAATATCGATGTAGCTCCTCATGAACTTTCAACTATTGCAGAATCAGAAAGTTTATTATCTGCTAGATTGCAGAAGTCAAAAACACCCGAAAAAAATTTAGAAGATCAAGATGTACCTTCAGTTACAATACCAACTCCTTTACATGAAGCATCAAGTAAAGAAGATCGCAATAAAGTTTTAGCTGAAGAATCATCGAATAAAGAACAAGGGAGAGATGAATTAGTTGGAGCAACTGATAATATCCCTACTGAATTACCATCATCTAGTGATAGTTTACCAGATATATTGACAGAACTAATGAAAAGTGCAAAAGATCAAACACAAACAACATCTACTAAATCATCAGAAAATGGTGCAGTACAGAAGAATGTAGAACTGCCTAGTGATAATAGTTCTGCTAGTGAAATTGAAAATATGGAAGCAACGTTAAGAAGTCTGGGAATGGGTTGGGCCATTGCAACATTAAGAAAAACACAGGAAGCTTTAGCTTTAACTTCAAGTTCTAGTTCAACAGATGGTAGCAGAAAACAAAAGCCTACGGATTCAAGTATTAGTATTAGTGATTTTAGTTTAAAAGATATTTTAAATAAACCATCTTTAGCTAAATCAAGCACTATTTATTCTAAGTCGGAAGACTCAAATACATCATCTCGGTTTTTGAGAGAACTTCAAGATATATCAGGAAGTTATGATAAAAGTAATGAAAAAACAAGTAGACGCACATCTACTCCCATACAAAGTAGTAAAACTACAGACAAATCAAAAAGTGGTTCTCCACAACGTATTATAGGTAAATTGGAGTCAGAAATATCATCCGTTAAACCAGATTCAGAGGATAACAGTCGTGATTGTGGACCATTTTATAGTTTAAATGAATCATCAATTAGGAGTAAAAATAGTACTTAAGAATGACTAAATTTTATATTTGTATTTATTGTAATTGTGTGTATTTATTTTTAATTAGTATTTTATTGATATTTCAAATTTAATGAAACAAAAAGCGATTTGTTAAAAATAAATATTTTTTTAATAAAATGAATTCATGCAATCAATTCGTGTATTATTATAAATTCAAATTTTTGCGCTTTTATACATGTCAACTAAAGCAGATAAAAGTTCCTAAACTTTCTAACTAAACACAACGTCACATAACCTCACATCCGCATGTGATCCTGTTTATTTGTATTAGAAGTTAGTGTGTAAAACAAAATGAAAGAAGAAAGTTCTGCAGATACATCTAAAGAAGTTAAAAAGCCTCCCAAAAGAGGAATTATATATTTATCAACATTACCACCATATTTAAATGTAAGTCAGATTAGAGAAATTTTTAGCCAGTATGGAACTGTGGGCCGTGTATATCTACAATTGGAAGGTATATCTTTTAATATTAAGTCTTTTGACATCTAAGATTATTTTTTATATCTAGAACCCAAACAAAATGAAAAGAAACCTAAGAAGCACAAAGCAAAGAAGTTTACTGAGGGTTGGATTGAATTTGAAAAAAAATCTGTAGCAAAAAAAGTAGCAGCAATGTTGAATAACACACAAGTAAGCACAAGAAAAAAATCGAAACATTATGATTATATTTGGAATATCAAATATTTATCAAATTTTAAATGGACACATTTACATGAACGCTTAGCGTATGAAAAAGCTGCAAGGAGACAAAAACTGAGAGCTGAAGTGCAATTAGCTAAGAAGAAGACTAATTACTTTACTGCTAATATTGATAAACACAAAAAGAATAAAACCATTGTAAATAAAGATATACAAAATGTTGAGAAAACAGATAGCATGGAAACAGAAGAAACGCCTGCTGAAGATGTTCAAGATAGAAAAGAATTTTTGAAATCACTATTCTCATAAGTACTTCTTTTATTTTTTACAAAAGATGTGATATTATTTATAATAAAGATTTCAATGAAACACTGCAGTTTATTAAAAATATCTATTAATTCTATTTATATACAGTTCAAGCTTTAGCACTAATTTTTTCAGGTTCTATTTTTGAAGGTGGTTTTGTTTCTCTACCACGAATCTTATTTCCATCTAAATCTAGAGCAAAATTATAATCAACTGGATTATTAATTGCATATTCAATAGCAGCATCTAATTTATCAGGAGTGATAAAATGCTGTGATGCTTCTTTTACTTGGCGAACAGCTTCCTCAGCAGTTTCCCTCTGTTCAGCATAAATCTTAAGCCTCTTTTCTAACCTTCTTTTAGCATCTTCTATACTTTCTTGTAATTCCTTTTCTACGCGCTCCTCTCTTGATTTTTTAATTTCTTCATTCCATTTATCATTTATTTCAGAACATTGAATAAAATCCTCTTCTATTTCCATTTTATGTTTCTCTTCATCAAATGCTTCCTGGTTTTCTAGAGAGTATTTCTCTTCAAGATATTGCTTAATAGATTTTACTTGTGTGCGGTAACTGTTATAAAGGCGTCTTTTCTCTACCTCTTCTTCTTTTGGTAAACGTTTCCTTGGCGACACTCGAAAAAGTTTGGATTTTGCTGTTGGGAACCACAATGGTTTTCGTCCCCATCGAACGCTTTGCTGATATAATGAATTAGGACTAAATGTCTCGCACGTCATAGATAATAATTTGAAGTTGTTTAAGGCTTTTAGCATTTTTCTTGGTTTTACTATTTACACTCTAAGATAATTATAACCTTAAAAGCGAGCACGATTTTAATTTCGAAGATGACATACAATGTTACCAACGGATACCATAATTTGATTTAAATCTTAAATCTCTTTAAATGCTGTTTTTAAAAAATTTAGAAATGTTTATTAGTTTTTAGAAAACATCTTCGTACAAACGGACTATTTCTGTCTTTGTGAAATAAAAAAACTGCGACTTGTGAAATTAATTCTTCACCAATTTTCGAAATACAGTTGGTCGTGTTGGCTACAAAATGAATTATTCTGATATAATCTGCAATAGCTTAGGATAGATGGCGCTCGAATTTATAATAAAAGAAATTTCCTGTAGTGTCGGTTGAAGTCATCACTTGTAGATATCGGTGGAATTGTCAAAGTTCATTAGAGAAAACAAATTTTTACATGATTTTATCGTCTTCTAAAGACAAACATTGTTATATAAGTTTTAAAGTTAAGAGCATTTGTCAACAATGAACAGCATTAGCCCATCAACAGGTAAGATTACTATGAATTAACCTCTTATTTTTTATCAGTGTTGTAGTTATCGAAATGCCATTACATTTTCACAACGTATTGCTCGTTTCAAATTTTTCAATAGATCTTGCATGCTTGCATTGCTTTGTATGGTTATCCTTGGGGGTTTCATTGAGAATTTATTAATTTGTTTAGACAGCACGTAATGTTTTTTGTTTGTACCGGTATGACGTGTCAAACAAAAGAAAAGTTGTACCGTTATGTTTCTTTAAGACGCTTGCCTACTTTGATTTTTCGTTATTTTTAGATTGTCAGAATATAATTGAAATCAATTTACCTTTACACATAAATATTTGAACAAATTCTCATTGACGTGATCTGGATTGTTTTTTTTTGTGTAAGAACCGTGTTTCACACTTCTATAATAAGTTTTTTAAGGGTGAAAGTTTTAGCTCTTTCATGCTTGAGCTATGACAGCTGTGCAGTTTACTTTTTTAGATATTTGATACACGATTTATTAAATGAAATTTCTCGTTTCAAAATGTCTATTAGTTTCATCTTTCGCGTCAGTGGTTAGGGTAGTTTTTGTGTAAATCAGCGAATTTATATAATGAATACAGAAGAAGAACAACATCCTAGTTTAGATTATATTGAAGATCCATATTTTAATCCACAAGTTAGTACAACAACGCCGAGCTTAGATGATTTAGATAATTTAGAATATTTAAATGATCAGGATCTCTTGGAAAACGAATTAGAATTATTCGATTTACGGCAACTAGATTTCGATGAACTTAACGGAAACAGTCTACCATCGCTTAATGGTGTCGATGAGTCTGTGAATGTAGAAGCTGAATTTTTTAATGTAAAACGTGCTAATGCTATCATTCGAGCGTTTTTTAAAACAGATTTTAAAAAACAAGTTCGAGTAACATACTGTGATCTAACGAAACCTTATTTAGCAAAATTACCTAAAGGAAGTAATTTTAGAAAATATTTAGATATTAGTATTAGTGGTGAGTTAATGTTTTGCATGATTAATTTTTAATTTCTTGCGTGTTATTTTATGTGGCGGTTAATTTTGGAATTTCCAGAAGAAGCCACAATTGCCACAGAAGGTGCCGTTCATGACATGTCACAATTGTCTATTGAAGAACAAGAACAGCAGAAAGCAGCATGGAAAGCTGAATTAGTTCAAATAGAAGATGAAATTGCGACATTACGAACAGTATTAGGTTCGAAAATGAGACGAAGCGCTGAATTAAAGCGTAATCTTGGTATAACCGTGTGGAAGGAAATATCCGAAGATATGAATCAAGGAATTAAAAATGTTAAAGAGAGTAATGTGTAAGTATTTTTTACTATGTGCAAGATAATAATAATAATAATAATAATAAGAAATTAGATGCACATATAGTTGAATGTGTGCATGCAGCTCATCTAGCTACAACATTGGAAAATTCTTATTTCTTGAATTGATAAGAATTTTTCTGTATAAATGTACATGATTTGGGTGTTGGAAATTAATAATAATCTTAAATATGTAATAAAAAAATATGTTAAATGTTTTAATGGTATGTATGTTAGTATGTTTTTTTATTTTCATAGTTTGCATGACTTATAGTTGCTTTATTTTTCTTTTCTTTGTACAAATTAGTTACCAAACTGTGGAACAGAAAGTGGGGCAGGTCACAAAAGCCGTCACCGATGCACCAATGTGAGTAACTGTGAATTTTGAATGTTTTTTGTTAGTGTTGTGACTGATTAATATCTTGGTTTTTGTTTTGGATAATTGCATGAAAATTAAAAAAAGATATAGCTTTGGGCAAAGTTTTTCTGTTTGGTTTGAATTTAATTTTTTTGTTGGATATTAATTAAATGAAGTGTAAATTGGTAGAAGAATGTTTCATGTTATATTATATATAGTCTTTTTATGATAAGTTTGAAATGACACAATGTGGAGTTGTCTAATTACTAGGGTGTGGAAAAATATGCAAAATGCCCACTGTATATTTCAATATCACTCTTCAGAATTATGAAATTGCAGATTTTATTGTTTTCTAGAGCTATTTAAGACATAACAAGTAATAAAGTGGGCAATTCCAATGTTTTGAAAGAATATATTAGAAGATACAGTGAGCATTTTGTAGCATTTTGCATATTTTTCCGCGCTCTACTAATTATATACTAAACATAACCTCAAATTGAATGACAGCAAAATTCAAAAGTCAAGACATAAAAAACTAATTAAACTTCAAAAGTGACAGAAAGCTAAGTATTGGCAACAGAGCCATTCATTGTCAACATTATATATGTAAGATTTTCTAACTTTATCGGTTAGATAAAACAATTTATCTAACCGATAAAGTTATGCATTCCATAAATCGCCAAAAGGTGTTTCTGAAACGCTATGTTGTATTTATGAGACCGATATCGGCTTCATAAGTTATCGGAGCAAGTCGGTGCGATAAGTTATGTAGCGCCGGCGCATTCTACATCGGTTGAGGTTTCGCGCGGCTTTTTTTCAATTACCTATCGCTAACAGCAGGTTATGTTTAAGATGAAAGTGCCGGTATAGAACGACAGTATTGTTGAAAAATGTGTAACAGTTTCAAATTATTTCAGTTTTTTAAAGTATTTTTTGTTTTTCTAGTGTTGCAAGTGCAGTAGCCACCTATCGGTTTCTCTCGTAACTACTTAAGAAACCGATAGTTATAAAGTAGAGTACAATATTTTGAGCAACACTTATGCCCGGTTTCTGAAAGGTGATGTTATGTGTCATATAGTTATCGGATGCATAACTTTATGGAACCGATAAAATTCTTAAGTGTTGCTCAAAATATTGTACTCTACTTTATAACTATCGGTTTCTTAAGTAGTTACGAGAGAAACCGATAGGTGGCTACTGCACTTGCAACACTAGAAAAACAAAAAATACTTTAAAAAACTGAAATAATTTGAAACTGTTACACATTTTTCAACAATACTGTCGTTCTATACCGGCACTTTCATCTTAAACATAACCTGCTGTTAGCGATAGGTAATTGAAAAAAAACCGCGCGAAACCTCAACCGATGTAGAATGCGCCGGCGCTACATAACTTATCGCACCGACTTGCTCCGATAACTTATGAAGCCGATATCGGTCTCATAAATACAACATAGCGTTTCAGAAACACCTTTTGGCGATTTATGGAATGCATAACTTTATCGGTTAGATAAATTGCTTTCAGAAACTGGGCATTAAAGAAGTTTATCGGTTCCATAAAGTTATGTATCCGATAACTATATGATACATAACACCAGCTTTCAGAAACCGGGCATCTATCATTTTGTCTACACAACAGATTTAACCTAGTGCTGATAGATCTGAATTACTATGATATCATTTCAAATTTAACGTAAAAAGACTATATTTGAGTTGATATGATTATTAAGAAGAAAAATGTAGTAAATTGAAACAAAAGGCTTTAATAAGCAATGACTTATTTATGGTTACTAATAGTAATTTTGATTTCTAAAATGTGCATTTTAAGAAACTCAAATAACAGATTAACAAGGATATATATATATATATATATATATATATATATATATATCAAATGTTAGTTACATCCTTTAAAGTCTTTATTAGCTCATGCAATGTTAATTTTAAAATCTAGAAATCTGATTGGCGAATTCTAACTTGATATTAAATTCTACTACTTCTGATTGGTTAATGACATTTTTAATTTGACAACACAGTTAAGAATCCTTGATTCAACCGGCGGTAAGTGAGGTTATGTGGTTACATTACACATTAATAAAATCTTGTTAAAGATATGACCTAGTTGAGCTTTTCTGTTACT
This sequence comes from Ignelater luminosus, assembly GCA_011009095.1. Taxonomy (NCBI): domain Eukaryota; kingdom Metazoa; phylum Arthropoda; class Insecta; order Coleoptera; family Elateridae; genus Ignelater; species Ignelater luminosus. Next base: position 355,970 of record VTPC01090748.1, read on the forward strand.
TACAGTTGTATTTAAGATTATTGTGGTACTCCATTCTTCTAGGGAGAATTCAAATAAATTGTGTATTAACAAACAAACAAACAAAACCATTTCATATGACACACATACAGGGTCGCTAAAAAGTATGGAAACACGCTACCCCCGCAGAAACGGTAAGAAATAGACAAATAAAATTTGGAGAACTTAGAGTAGGTATTTTTTGCCATGTTTTGCGAAGATAATTAAAAATAAATCTTTAATTGTTTTTTCGTACGGCCGCCATATTAAATTTTTTTAAATGGAACATTAGGTATATGAGCCCATATTTGGATAGGGATTTTCAAGACAAATTCAATGATATAAGGGTTGCTATACTTATCTTGAAAGGTTTTGGAGATAATCGCTATTCTTTTGGGGTTTCATTATTAAAAAGTATGGAAACACGCTGCTTCTGCAAAAACGGTAATAGATAGATAGATAGGTGTGACCCGCCTTGTTGGTGTTGAATTCCGACCTAAAATGTCCCAGCCGAATTTATAGTATTTGCTATACTGTACTTATACACAAATTAATATTTACTCATCATAAGTATAAAATAATCGACACATTTTTATGACAGGGGAGCGAGAGGGTCAAAGTTGGAAATTTTCTACTTTTCAAAATCGGAATAACTCGAGAACACGTGGACCGATTTTGACCAAATTTGGAGAGTAGGTGAGCGCAGAGCGAACGCGGTGGCATCTAGTGGCAAAAATGGACAAAAACGACCGCGGTCTTATGCGAGGTCCTAGCGATCTGGGACCAAGGGCGCTATGATGTAGAGCCTTCCTGAAGGGTTTTTCCAATGACAGATTTAAATTCGCGCCCATAGGCGTTCGTGAGGGAGGATAGCGGTGGGGGTTTTACAAAAATATCAAAATGGCATTTAGTATCCCAATTAAGTGTCTTCCCCTGTGCCCTGTGTTCGGCCGCTAGAGGGCGTGACAAGTCAAACCCAGACAAAGCCAGTTGATGTGAGATAAAGTACCGACACCAAACAAAAGACGGATTGTAAATTGAGCTCAATAACTATTTTTTCTTCGCTAGAGGTTGTTGTTCCACATCAAATTTGACAAGTTTAAACGTCAGTTTATAAGATTGAGGTTATTAGAACTTAACCTTTAGAAAAAAGTAATTAATTATGCCTTGTTTCTAATTTTCTAATAACCTCAAACTTATAAACTGACCTTTAAACTTGTAAAATTTGACGTGGAATAACAGCGTCTCCGGCGAAGAAATTTGTATTCTAGGAGTGCTATCTACTGGAAAAAATCCGATTCGATTCGGTTAACTTCGCACTTTTTTTCATGGTCTTCCGCGATGCTCAACTAAAAAATTCGTAACTGTGTTATTTATAGTCCGATTGAGCTGGGTTATTTCTTAGCCTAAATCGCAAGAGATTTAGGTGGGTACCAGTGGCGTGCGCCTGTCTTTGGGGTGGAATGGGAGAAGAAAATCTAATTAGCCTTTTTTTGAAACTTTTTGGAGTAGTTCTTCCAAGATCCTAGGAAAATATAGTTGCTAACTTCGTTTGCGCTGTGAAATAAGAAACAAAAAAGGCTCTAATATATAATTTTTCCTACCAAGCCAAAAACCCAAAAAACTGAAAACGGTGCAAATACGGCCCTGGCTGGGTTTGGGGGGGGGAGTGAGCTCTTCCTCTTTCAACCTTTCTAGTGCCGTTATTTTAGGGTAGTTAATGCTGAGATTTGGCAAGTAACTCTCTCAAACTTTTGTGCATTTCTCCTCGAAACTCGGTTAAAATGCCCTGAGAAATTTCGGAGAGAGAAAATCTTGAAATATTTTATGAATTTGTTATTTTCGGTTTATCGTCATTCGTGCTGATATTTTTTTTTCGAAAAAGCACGTCTTGTTCCTGAAAATCAGATTTGATGATAAAATGTAGGGGAGTTGGTGCCCATAAGCATGCAGTCGGGTGGTCGATAGGACAGTTGCGGGGAAGTATCTCTCGCTATCGAATATTTTATATTGATGGTGAGGGCTGTACCAAGAGTGATCACAGGTATAGCATGTGTGCAAGGAGGCAAAATGGGCCGATTGGGGATTTTTAATATACTCATAACATTACAATTTATTTTAGAAATTATGAGAATCTCATTTACATGTTAATGCATTAATTGAAATTGTGTAGCATGCAATTTGAACTTATTAAAAAAAAGAAGGAATTATTTTTATTTTTGTTTCTACCTGTACAAAAACAAAAGATTAATGTTATAATCTTTGTTTACCAATATTGTTAATTCTACAAGTCAACAAACTTAATTTAAAAACTCAGCGGTTACTCAGCCATTGAAATGACGGTTTTAATTATTATTTATGAATTCATTGACCAAAACTCGTATAATAATAGTTTATTTGAATTTCATTTGTTTATTAATTGTGTATTGAAGAATTGTAAATGAGAAAAGTGTAAAATTGCATAATCCAATTGCAAATGAACCCCACGTTTATGGCGCCAATAAAAGCGTTTTGTCTGAAATATAAAGAATAGTTTATTAAACTTGAGATTTGCAAACTAAAGGCAAAATAAGAAACAACCAAAACTAAAATGAGTCAAGTGATCGTTCCTTTAAACTTTGATTGTACTGAAGTTGAATAATACTAAAGAAAAAAAAATGTTTTTTGTGGGCTTGATAACGAATATTTTGCTTATTAGAACTTCCCAATGTCCAGTTCTGTTTTTTTAATGTTTCTGCAGCAATTAAGATTAACTTATAGGGTTCATGACTGTCTTCAATGAAATTTTAAAAAATATCAAGTACTATATTCAGAATGGATAATGGGTATGTAGTGTTTCATTTGAAATTGAGTACACCTTAAAATGCCACAATCAATAAGTCCATTGTAACCAAAATTTCTGCATTTTCTTTTGTAAATTTTTTTTTCAAAAAGAATGTGAAAGCTGCAGTGGCCACAGTAGACAAATTTATTCATTGCACTGTGGGATAAAAAAACAGGCAATCTAAGATGAACAAAATTTATTACACTGTTTTATGCATATTCTAAAGTCTAGTTAATATAGAAGTCGAATACAAGAGTGGTAATTAAATTTATGGAATAAATACAATGTTTTCATAAGATATTAGAACTGTGTTAATCAAAACAGCTATTGTAATATACGTATGCTATTACATTTTAACATTTAATTTTAAGAATTTTCTACATTAAACTTCAAATAGTTCTTTAAGTGATATACTCATAGCCTCTAAAAAAAAGCGTTAATAATTTAGTTTTGTTTTCACAAAGGTGGCTGCACATTTTTAACAGAGCTAGAGTTTTTGGCTTGAGAATTTTTGGGACAAAATTTGCAGAAAATCTTGGATAATATGTTATCTTGAGCCTTAGGAATAGCAGCTTGAGACTCAAACCTTCTGAATTTTAATTTAAAGGATATAAAACTGCTATTTATCGTCAAAGCTGAAAGAAATTGCAAAATAAGGGTCGCAAGCTTCTGGTTACAGAGTGCATATAGTGCAGTCATATTAGAATAAATTTTGCCAAATAACACAATTACTCTGAAATGGTAGCTCTGACAAAAACAATAATTCCAAGCAAACTGAAACTGTGTTAAACTTTCTACAAAAGGTAAAAACAATTTATACCATCGTTTAGACAATAATAAAGTTTATCAAAATTGCAAATAAAATTAGAGAATTTTCTTAAAAAAAATTAATGGTGATGTCTTTGCTTTGAAACAAATGAATGCTGAAAGGTGATTGCAACATTAAAATATGTATTTTTATAATAGAAAATTGACCTGTCTCAGAATTTTTCAAAATACTTTCCCATGTGAATTTTGTGCGTTATTTTATACTCACGCTGTATAAGTGTATAAAGGTAAAAACTAGACATAATAGTAGCTCTCATCCAATGTTCTTGTTCAAAAGAAGATGAGATATTCTCTATTAAAAATATTCCACAACTCAAAAGTTTCTTTACCGTTACTTTTTTTCAGTTTTCAGGTCTAAACAAACAAAATAGTATTTAACAAACAAAATTAAAATAATTCATTTAAATCAAATGTTGGGAATGCCATCCATCAGCCTCTAGGCAATAAGCAAACCTATGAACACTTTCTTCTTGTACATTGTGAATGACCTCTGGACTAATTGTACTCATTTCTTAACTCCTCTAAATTCTGCGGTCTGGTTATGTAGACTTTTGATTTCAAATAATACTATTTAATTTAATTTATTCGTTTGTTCTTAATGTATTAAACTTATTTCCTTGCCTTCTGTTTATTGAGCACTCTTAAAGATAGACCCATCAATATCTACATTACTGTATTTGTGAGACAAGGTTTTATCCAAATCTGTAGAAATATACAGGGTGTTCTATTTAAAAAAAAATAATTTTCTTTTCGTGCAGCTTTTTAGAATCACCCTGTAAAAAATCAGATGCACGCGAAAATAAAATCCATGTGTCTCGGCGTTTTTTATAAAAAAAAATTATTACGGTTTTATTTACTTCGTTCCATAATTTAGCCACTCACTGTATATGTATACATGAAAAATCAGCCCTCATTAGATTAGTCTCATTATACCGTTTTTTTTCCATAACATAATTTGAGCCATACTACATATATTTGATTCTATTTTCCAAACGGTGCTCCTTACAGAAAAAATGTATAGACCAATTTTGTAGAAAATTTGACATAGTTTAGTTTTGCTTAGAACTTTTTTTTCAGAGCTACCATTTCCAAGTAAATGGTAAAATAATTAAAATGTCCACTATTTTTCCAAAATAACGGTATTAGTTCACAAGGAATCACCAGGAACTTTTAATATATTGTTAACTACTGCTATAGAGAACATACTATATACCAAATTTCTGCTTGTTACTAATTAGTTCCATCATTTTTCCTAATAAATATGACTGCACTAAGTAATAGGCGCACATTTCAAATCATATAAGTTAATGTGATAGTTACTCAAACAAGAGATAATGCTTTTCAATTGTGATTTCAATTATAATCATGACGATCATTCCCTATTATAGAGTGCATCGTTAGTTAAACCATAAAATTAATTAGTTGAAGCACGTTTAGAAATCTGTAACTGAAAAACTTTCTTATATTCAAATTAATTTGTTGATAAGATGTGCATTGTTATAATTAAATTGTTTATTATTAATCTTATAGCTGTTTTCATAATAAACTTTCTAAAGTAGCTTGAACTAATGTATCACTTTTACAGCTAAATAGTATAAAGTCTTTGATTTTCATAACAATCTTCAAAATGTACTTTAGCTTTTAAATTAAATCGAATATTTCAAAGCAGTTGGTACTCTTAAAAAGCAATATTTTTGAAGGTAAACAAATTGCCCGTCGGCCCATATCGCCTCCTTACACACATGCTATGCCTACTATAACTCTTGGTATAACCCTCAGCCCTCGCCATAAGAATAAAATATCTATCGACCACCCCATGAGCACCAACTTTTCTACGTTATACCATCAAATCCGATTTTCAGATACAAGGAGTACTTTTTCAAAAAAAAACCGCATTTTACACTTTTTACGTATTTTTACCTTCTCTTTGCAGTGGTTAAGGCTTTGAGTCGATAGGACACGCCATTCCAGCACAAATGATAAAAAACCAAAAATAAAAAATTCTAAAATTTCTGTCTTCAAAATTCCTCCGGCTATTTTGATCGAAATTGAAAGGCGAAATGAACATAGGTTTGGAAGCGCTAAAGACTGTCCACGAAAAAATCGGAATCGGTTTTATTTTGAACATTTTTTGATAAAATTTTTGCTTGTAAGGCATTTTAAAGATAGTTACATTATTATAAATAAACAAATTCAACTATCTTGGTTACGAAAGAAATTTCGCATTTTTCCGCTAACCCCAGCCATAAGATTTTGTACAATATCGTCGGATATCATGTTAGTTGCCTGAATCCATTTTCTTTTGAATTCACTTCGTTTTTCACGTTACATTTCATTTTCTTTAATAGTAGCCCAATATTTTTCTATGGGTCGCAGCTCCGGGCAATTGGGTGGATTTGCTTCTTTAGGCACCAAATTCACGTTATTGTTTTGGAACCACTCCAGAGCCCTTTTCCCGTAATGGAAACTGGCTAAATCTGGCCAAAACAACGGACGAGTTTCGCGTTTTTTGATACATGATAAAAGAGACGTTTCTTCAGACATTCTTCAATATAAATATCTTGGTTTATGCTCCCCTGCGTAACCAAAAACTCGTTTCTCCAACCATAAGTGCAGATCGATTGCCACACTAAATATTTGTTTGGAAATTTTGATCGTTTCTTCTCTTTAAACTGTTTCTCGACTTGTCCACGTTTTACTGCAGCGTAAAATTGCAGTCCAGGAAGTTGCCTAAAGTCGGCTTTAACGTAGGTTTTATCATCCAAAATAATGCAACTTGCGCTTCTCACATGCTCATCGTACAGCTTCCGTGCACGCATTTTTGCAATTGTTTCTTGGTGTTTGCTTCTGTTCGGAACTACCCGAGCTTGGTAAGATCACAACCCCGCACGAAGTTTAGCTTTCCCTACGTAAGACTTCGATACTCCGTATTTTTGGGCTACATCTCTCACCGAGATCCCAGGATTACGGCAAAACGTGTTCTCTATTTTTTTTTCCTCTAATTTTGGGTTACTCGGACCGCTTGGTCTTTCAGATCCAGATTTTCTATCGATACTTAAAGAATCTTTGAACCGCTGAATCACCATATACACCGTAGTTTGTGGCAATCCGAGCTCTTTGGCAATGCTTGAATATGAGCGATTACGATTTTCATTATATTTGTGCAAAATAACTTTGCGCCGTTCAAGTTCATTCGACGCCATACCAAATTTACTGTTGAAAGATGGTTTAAACGTCAATTCGGTGCAATTTCTGAACTTTTGACAGTTCATTGACAATAACAACAACGCCCACTACGCAATTGTTTTTATGTAACGGCCTACACAATTTGTTCCGATTTTTTCGTGAACAGTTTTTACATGCCAAATTTCAGCATTAATCATCCAGAAATAACGGCACTAGAAGGGATAAAAGGGGAACGGCATCCTTTCTAGGTTTCGAGGATGTTTTTTGTCAAGATTCCGAATTTGCTTACAGAATCATGTATAGGATATTAAAGTACATTTAGTGCAAAAAAATTTGTCTCTTTACCTTAAAGGGTGTTCATTCTAGGGCTGTATTTGCACCGTTTTCAGTTTTTTGCGTTTTCGACCTAGAAGATGACCTTGTAGGAAAAAAAGTGTGTTAAAGTTTTACAACTATGTCTCTCTAGAAACTCGGATGACTGCCCCAAAAAGACTCAAAAGAAGACAAATTGTTTCTGTTAAAATAAAGAAAATGCAGCAGCTTCTATAAAATTCTTTTAATTATAAACAACTTCAAATTGAATACAATGCACGATGCTCTTATATTTTTAAGAACTACAGCCATCTTTTTTAGGGAGCAAAACAGTTTCTATGCATACCCTTAAATAACAAAGTTAAACTATTTTGGCGGGTTTGTTCAAATAGTATAACATTCTAACGGTTTCTTTCTTCTAATCGACTCTGAAAATGGGGGATATCGAATTATTATGTTGATCAGACTATCTGGACAGTTTTGGTCGGGGTTGCAAAATTCGCAGATTCTCCGAACGGTTTTTTTGGGGAGCTTTGGGACGTCTTTATTTTCCACTGGGCTTTCTCTGCTAACTTGCCATGGTGCATGCAAGCAAAAACTAGCCCCCATAACCCTTACAGTTTCTGAGCTAGGAGCTCTCTTCTGTTGTGCGAAATCGGTTCGAGAGGTTTCAGATGCAGGTAAAGACACTCAATAAATGCCATTTTGATATCTTCACAAAACCCCCACCCGACCCCCTCAAGGACGCCTATCAACTCGAATTTAAAACTGCCTAGGGTGAATCATTCTGTGGGGGAGCTCTACACGACAGAGCTCTTGGTCCCAGATTTCTAGACCTGCCCATAAGGTCCTAATTGAGTTTGTCCATTTTCGCAGCTAGCTGTCACCGCGTGCATAGGGTAGTTGAAGGACATTTTACTCTACTTACCCTTCCTATCAGCTGGCCCTAGTCTCATCTAAATACAAGAGATGTCATAAAAATATGTAGATTATTTTATACGTTGGTGAGTAGTGAATATATGGTGAGTAAAGGTAATTGTTAAAAAACAGTTCAAATAGCATTAATGTCCGTTTTAAAATAACCACGATGTATTCACAAATGTTTGTAGACACTCAAGTCAACTTTGTTTTAAACGGTCTTAACTTCAATAGTCATATGAATATAAAAAAGAATTAGTCTGACGAAGTAGAAACATTCTAAAAGAAATAGTTAAAGATAACAGAATCAATCAGTTTTTAAAACTGTCTTGAATCTCAAAAACTTCCAGGAATTGAGAAAAACTAGTTTCAAGTCCCGAGAATCAAAACATGACCGAGACCCAGAAATTCTAAACAGAATACATAACGGTGTGTGGGTGGGACACAAACTTGATTTAGATGCCACTTCATGGGATTGTAATGGTTACAGCCCTGACAAACTTGAATGGGTAGCCGTAATATTCATCTGTGCGCCTGTTGTCAAGTAATGTTGCAGTCACTTACAAATGCATGCCTTTTTATTCAAACCCATGGAACAGACTTTAATGTGTAAAACACCGGCATGTATCAACCATTATGGAGGTTCAACATTATGACACGAACTTTTGTTAAAATGCGTGCCCATCTTATTGCAATTACTAACAGAAATCTTCACTTTAATAGCTTCAGTCGTTTTTGTTTTTAAATGGGGGCATTTAAATTTAACAGAGGATTTAATTTGTTTATGAAATTGAGCAGGAGTGAATACAGCAGTTAATTCTTTTCTTGAAAACACTCTACATGGAGTGAAAATTAAAGCAATAATAAAATAAACAAGATCTCAAGATTGTTGATTTAGAAAAGATTGATAGTTTTGAAGGAGAACGTCTTGAAGAATGATAGCCTGGTTTTCACAATCATTAATTGTGTTGATGAAAAGTAAAATAACATTAAATGGTCTTTAACATTTACGATATAAATAAAAGAAACCAGCCATGCTGCTAATTAAACGTTCCTTTCGGTTAGAAATTGAAACTGAAATGCGATTGTAAAATAGGCAAACATATAAATTTCAATGCCATTATCTTATTTATTTATTTATGAAATTTAAGTTATTATTAAAGGTGTTAATATGTTACACAAATTTTGTAATTATACTTCATAAATTTTGTTCACCTAGATTTTAGTACCATTGTGTATTACCTAATCTCTAATTTATGTATGCGACTTGAAGGTTTTTCCTTATCTTCAGTGAAGAAAAAAAAAACAGTGGTTGAAGTAAGATTTTATATTTTTTCTGAACATACCTAAACTTCTATAGAAATGACTGTACGGGTATGTGTTTGTCTTGACTCGTAACAATGCTTGTGTCCATGAGCAGATAGTACTCTATTGTGCTACCAATGAAAAAACTCCTTATTGGTAATATTGTGTATTATCTGTTTTATTTTTGTCTATTATGTATTGTTTTATGTTCACTTCTTTCATGATAATGACGGTTTGTTTAAATCTTTGCCATTCTAGTAGTCATTTTCAAAAAGGTAATGCCATTGTCATATTTATAAAAGGTTGATGCAGTAGGCCATGATTTTACAAAAAAAAAAACAATATTAGCACATATGGACGATTCAAGCAAAGCCAGTTGATGTGAGATAAAATACCAACGCCAAACAAACGATGATCGCAAATAGAGCTCAATAACGATTTTTTCTCCGCTAGAAGCGCTGTTTGTTGTTCCACTTCAAATTTGACAAGTTTAAACATCAGTTCATAAAATTGAGGTTATTAGAGTTTAAACTTTAGGAAAAAAGTAATTATTAATGCCTTGTTATTTCGCATTAAACGCTTATTTGGAAACAACTTATATTTCTGATCTGATCATACAAATTACAACACGATACAGTTATTTGAGTTAACTCAGTTTATTAAAAATGGTTGCGCGACCACTACGATATCGATTTTACAGCAATTTATAAACAATAATTGTGAAAGTGATGAAGATGACTCTGAGGAAATAGGATATATTCTTGTTTTCCAAAGAGTAAAGAATAACACTCAACAACAAGGCAATGATAATTACCTTTTTCTAAAATTTAAATTCTAATAACCTCAAACTCATAAATTGACGTTTAAACTTGTCAAATTTGACGTGGAACTCTAGCGGAGAGGAAATCGTTATTAGCTCAATTTACAATCATCTTTTGTTTAGTGTTGGTGTTTGTCTCACAATCAACTGACTTTGGATTTAAGCTGTGACATCCCTGTTGGCGGAAATGCTGAATTAAATGAGAAGGCTCCTGGGTTTATTTACATGCTGTTTACTGCATATTTCAGTTTAAAGTGAATAATAAAATGATTTCAAAGCGCACAAAAACTTAATTAGAATCACTTGCAGGTAATAATGACTTATTTTCGAATTTAAGCATGTTCGCAAAAATAACGAGTTTACAATTTTTCCCCAAAGACCACTCATTAACTTTTGCATACCAGTCTCCATCACATTATGAGAAGCTTTGTTTCATATCGTTTTAAACTGATCGAAGTTTTCTGCAATTTGACCACCTTTTCTAAGATGTCTTTTAATAGCCCAACATCTCACTATTGAACATATTTCTGGGCAGTTAGGAGGGTTCATAGTTCTTTCTGCAATGAGGACGTTATTTGTTCTTAGCAGGTTCAAAGTATCTGCTGCGCAGTGTGCGCTAGCCAAATCAGGCCAAAGTAGTGGCGGAAGTTCATGTTGATTATACAAGCAGAATAATTGTTTTTGAAGGTATTCACTTTGATCTGTTGTAACTTTTATGGTACTTTTTGTAAAAAATGGAGTTGATCTTTTCCCACAAGAGCAAATTGCTTGCCATACAAGAATTTTTTCATCAAATTTACCAACAGAAATTGTTTATTTACTTCTTTGACATTCTCACCTCTAGCAATAGTATAAAACTGTGAACTGCTCAATGAATTTTCATTTTCATCGTCTATTGAAACACATCCTTCAGTACAATTTTCTAACTCTTGTTTTAATTGCATTTTTGTTCTTTTTGGCTTTTTCTCTTTTTTATAGGTCGTCATGCTGTACCACTGTTTGTTTTTTTGCAGTTACTTACTCTTTTTCAATTTTTCTTGTTAACATTGAGCAGTTTTCAAGAATATTATTGTAACGCGCCACCCCTCGAATATTCTAGAAAAACTCCCTAACAGTCTCGAAGAAGCTGGTCGAATGTGCCGGGGAAATCTTGATCTATCCAGAGTTCTCCACCGTCGAATGTTCCAGAAGGAACGCGAACTTTCTGGGCTCATCAAGAATCACGCGGGAACGAATATAAGGCTGCGTTGATCGAGCCGAAGGCAGTTCTACAGTCAAGCAGCTAGTAGTTACGAACGAAATAAATGTTAATTAGTCATAAATAAATTCTTCTGTACATAATTAAATAAATAATGTAGTGTAAATAAATTCTGGAAATAAATTGTAATAAACTAAGTAAAAATAAATATTAAAAAATAAATACACGTTTTTGTCAAAACGTAACATTATGCTTGCAAAATTCTTTAATCACTTTTTTTTTACAAATTTACACCATTTTTACAAATACAAAATTATTTTAACAATGAAAGATAGTAACAAATGCTATTTGCAGTCTCCACAAGTTTGTGTTTATAGAAAAGAACTAATATCAAAATGTGCACTATCTTTTGCGAATACATCCATTCTGGTAAAAAATATTTTCCACTTTGACCACTGGAAAAGACCAATCATAGTTTTCAGGCGAATTAGTCTTTTTGAACCAACTTACCTTTGCTGGTTAGATTTTCTGAGTTGAAGTTTTTCTTGTTGGAATTTGATGTCATGAGGGAATGTAATAATTATCAAAGCACAGATTTATATGTGCTGTAAAATACTAAAATATGCGCATCTTTGTGCACGGGAAATTAATAAACTATGCACTGGGGTTTTTAAAATATGCACTAAATTGTTCAAAATATGCAAAACGTTGAATGGAAATATAAATTAAAAATTTATATTTAAAGTTGGTAATTTATTTATGTTACAAAATCTCTAAACAATTGAATATTTAATGTTAAAATAAAGTATAGATTTGCAGCATTCTAGCCGCATAGCAAATTGTTTTGGGGAATGATTCCTGCTTTATTTCTTTCTCAATTGTTTTTATTCTTTGAATTATTTTTACAACTGTACACACTACAAGCAGGCACTTTTAAATTAAGTTTACAACGTAATCTAAAAACTGCTTGTAAAAACACCAGCAAATGTGAATGCAATGTATGTAAAAGTCAAGCGTCTGTTGCGACCGGTCTGCACATTCACGTCACACACTTCTCAATTATTGCTCATAACTTCCTTATCGTGTGAGATAAACTTCCCAGAAATTACACACAAATATAAATACTTGAAAACTTCAATTTGAGACAAACTTGTTTTTCTGTGTTGTGATCCCCTTTAAACTGCAATTGCCAACAAAGTCTTAAAATACTGTTATAGAACCAGTAGTTCTTAGAACTTTTAAAGAGAAGTAAAACTTGTTTGAGGGTTTGAAGGGTTTCTTGTATTTTATTTTCTTTTTTTCTCGATTTAAATTCAATTTTTTTACTAACAGTTTACAGTCTTCACTATAAAATCGAAGGAATTATGCAGCAATATGCTTTTAATTAAATTATATGCACAATTGACTCGAAATATGCAAATTTATTTTGATGTCATTTAATTGTATTTTATTAGATACGGATAGAAACAAAAGCATTTGTTTGACATATCTATAGTTATAAATATGCATTTGCATAGAATCTGTGCCTTGGTAATTATGAATAAACAAATATCAACTTATTTAACATTAAATCAATGTTATCTAAGATAACCAGTAAAATTGTCAGTCATATTGGACTAAATACATAAATTCCTGGTGTGCATTGAGCATGAGAATACCTTCCAATGTGGACATTTTAAAATGAATTTTCATACATGTAAACAGAAGCAGTATAAGATCTTTCAATGCTTATTTCAAATTATAATTACGTAGAGAAAAGTTTTGATGTTCTAAAATGATGAATGCCCAGCACTACAGCCTATTTTTTATAATCTCTATTACATCACTCTGTAGTCTGTAAACATGGAGTTCTGTATAAATTTTACAAGCATTCATGGAACCTACCACAAGCTGTAACAAATATTAGTTTAATTTGCTTCTTTCAGTTATATTGCTCTTACTACACCAAGCTTTAGGACTGCTTTATGTATTTATTGATAGCTTTCTTCTGATCTTTTTTATTAATACCTATACAATTCTGAACTATATGCTTAACATATCTAAATGTCTATACAGGATGATGCACCAATGACGACAAGCCTTAAAAATATTGGATGCAACCCAACATACCTATTTCCAAAGCGACTAGAAAATTGAATAATAAAAATTAAAACTTAATTATTATAGATACCTGAGAAATTCCACTTTGTTTTTTTCTTTTGTCAGTTTTTATGTTTGATATGGTTTGACATTTGCAAAAAAAAAGTTTTAATTCAGTGCATTCAAAATTAGTTTTAAATTAGAAAATGTACACAAATGACAAAAAACTGACATAATGTTAATTTATGGTGAATCTAAAAAAAATCGTCAGTGCTACCCCGAAAGAAGAGCACCAAGGGACAAGATTTTTAAACGTCTAGAAATGTTGTGAAGAGAGAATTGGTCTCCAAATGAGAAACCAAGACAAAGAAGTGCTACTGGAGAGAAAAATGAAGTTTTGGTTATAGAAGCTGCGGAAACAAATCTTCATAAAAGTCAAAGAGCAATAACTAGAGAAACTGGAATCAGCTAAACATCAGTTAACTGAATACTAAAAGATAATGGGTTTCATCTATTCCATGTCATCTTAGTGCAAGACCTGAAAGAAGCTGATTACCCTAAAAGGCTGGAATTATGTAGGTTTTTTCAAAACAAAACAAATTTAAACAATAATTTTTTAGACATTTTCCAATAATGGTAATGTAAGTCAACATAATTGTGATTATTATGTCCAACAAGATCGTTATTGGATAAGAACTGCTCACTTTCAAACGGTTTATTCTGTAAATGTTTGGTGTGGCATTCTTGATAATCGTATTATTGGCCCCCATTTTTTTCCCTGGAACTCTAAATGGAGAAATGTTTTAATTTTCTATGAGATGATTTGCCAGAACTATTTGAGGATGCACCGTTAAATATTTGCCAGGAGCTTTGGTTTCAGTTAGATGGTTCTTCACCCCACCGCAGACATGTGCAAGATTATTTAAATGCTGTATTTAGAGATAAGTGGATCGGGAGAAGTTCAACTACACCTTGGCCTCCTAGGAGTCCCGACTTAACCCCTCTAGACTACTTTTTATAGGGTACAGTCAGAAACGTTGTGTATGAAAGTCCATTTCTAAATGTAGAAGATCTGAAAAAAATAAGAATGTTGACGCCTGCAGGTTGATTACTCCAGACTTTAGAAAAAGTAAAGGTTTTATTTAGAAAACGTATGATTGCTTGTACAAAACAATGGACAACATTTTGAACAATTTCTTTAATTTATCTTCTCTAATTTTGTTATTCTTGATTGGTTACCACTAAATTGCTTTTTCTGAATTTGTTTCTTTTTGGACAATTGTATAGTTATAATTATATTGTTAAGATACTTATGTAATAAATCTTCATTAGTTGTTAAGATCATTGACAAATGCTAAACTCAAAATTATGGTATGACAAAATAAAACCAAGAAACAAGGTAACTATGTTTCATGATGTTTCTAAAATGAAAATAGAGTTGACGTGATCCTTGGAAATGTATAATGGGTTGCATCTCAAATTCTATTAGGCTCGTCATCCTGTATACTCTTAACCAATTTAAATACATAATATAACAAAATCAAATGGATGTTGCACAAAAGCGATGTTAAGGAGGGGGAACTTTTTTCTAGAAAGTTTTGATGTTATTCCAAGTATACGACTTCTTACTGATATTTATGTTATGTACATACTGAAACCGACAATTAATTTTGATAAGCAACAATTTGTTTACTGATGAAGTGCGGTTGTCGCTCTTTAACATCACTTCTGCTTGGGAGATTTTGTGAAGAATGTTGTTATTGCTAATCTATCTTAATTAACTTAACAATATGATCAACAATGAATATAAAACAATTTCTACTTTTAATTTCTTTTTTTATTTAAATTTTTTTAGTTATCAGAAAACTACATCTGTGATCGGTGGAATAACCGGTAGTATTACAAACAAGCTTGGTCAAATGAGACATTCCGAATCATTCAAATCTATTGAAGAAAAGGTGGGTTCGGCCTATGAGAATGTCAAGGTGAGATTTCACTTGTACTTATAACAATACTCTCATTCTTTCTTTTTCCTGTTTAGACTAAAGTAACAACCTCAAGATCTGGCTCAATGCAAAATTTGGATGAAGCAGCTAGATCTAGATCTGGATCTGTAGCGACCAGCCCAACAATTGCCGAAGAGAAACCTTTGGCATAGGGCAGTTTCTTTCCTCCTCTTTACTCCGGCCACGAATGCCTTTACTGCTTCACTGCAAATATGATCGTACTGTACTAATTTCTCCTGTTCTTCACTGTAATTTTGTCTGTTGTATGTGGATTCTTTGTGAAAGATTGATAATCACATTTAAAAAGAGATAAATCAATGAAAAAACTTAATTATAATTAATTATAATGAAGATTTAGGATATTAATTTTATAATTTCTTATATGGGGATAAATTTGGAGGATATTTTTGACTGCATAGATTTTGTACAGCGAATTATTTAAGAAGAAATAATATTGTAGCAATGTTGTGGATCTATATATATAATTTTGTTTTTAGTTTTTATTATCACTTAATATAAAAAAAAAGAGAATCAGAACTATTTTATTGTATCTTGTATTTTATTAAGTGTTTAGCTTACATTAATAAATAATACACAAAATAAATCTACTACAGCAACTGTATTTGAGCATTTTCTTACTTACTTTAATATATCAATTACAATATAACCTAATTAGGTACAATTATCATAAGTATGCAGGATAACATTGTACATTTCATGTTGCGAAATTATTGTTGTTTTTGTTTGATCTCAACATGTTTTATTTCTTTTGGTTTCCTTTTTAACATAATGTTTCTTATTGTGTGGAATGGCATTTCAAACAGTAGCGTTAATACTACTGAATATACAAGTATCCAGAAAAATTCATTGAGATCAATCTAGGAATTTTAAAAAGTTTTTCAGTACAATTAAAAAAAAATCAAAAATATGAATGCTTACGTTTTTATATAAAAAGCTGTAAGTTTCTGGTGCTCTTGTAATACCTATATTGTAAAAGAAGACAGGAAATTGGACCAAATATATAGCATAAGAGATCCTAGTTGTTATTAAAAATAGTCTCATTGAAAATAACTGACCTAGAAGTGCTGTAATGAAAAAGAACAAATAAAATCAGTACAGTATGATGAATGAATGAAACTAAAAAGCCACATACTTGACTGTCCTATGTGCGATGTAAATATAATCCATGCAAACGATATACACCAGAATATAGGTGCAAATGCAGCATACCATGCAGCATCTCTTGGATTATAAATATAATCCATGCTGCCCATAAATGATGGTCCAAAAAATGAAATGCAAAAACTTAGTAATGCTATAGCATTGCCAAGGTGAATCTGCGGCTGAAATAAGAATATTTGTGTAAGTACTTGAATTTAATTTGTTTCAATTGATCTAAATGTTAGTATTATATCAGTGAGATCTTCAAATTAAACTGTTGTGCCACTAAATGGAGTCTTGCAAATGAAAATTTAAATTAAAACTGTCCTAAATGTAGAGTTGAAGTACTCGGTACAAAAATGTACTGCAAATATTGTAATCAGTAGTTTAGGTACTTTAAGTACTTTACTTCCAGTACTTTTATAATTGCTGTACTGATACTGGAATTGCCAGCAGGATGTCTACAAAGTACTGGTACTTGTTTTCTAAAACTACTGTAAATATATAAATTACTCCAAGTACTTTATTCCCAGTAAAATTATGAACATTCCCAGTAGTTTACACTAAAGCATTTCTAGTATTTTACTTGCATATATGGAAATAATCCAAGTACCACTTGTTTGATAGTTAAATAAGAAGAAAAGATAGACACTTTGAAGTGATGGCAAATGCAAAGAAAGAAATATTCAATGAACTCCCAAAGGAGTCGTTACTGAATTTGCAGTCTGTCTTCATTTTTTTTTAAATTTTGAAATTTTGACTTCAGATTTGAATTTTACATCAAAAATTAATAACACATGGTGTTGTCGTTTTTTGATATCAGCTTGGGAACATGGTCAAAATGGCTGCCGACATTTGAAAAAAGTAACAAAACGGAGTTTGTTGTGGTTATGCTTTGCATTCCCAGATGTTTTTTAATAAATTGATTTCAAAATACCTTTGCGTGTATTTATTCTATGTCTTTTATATTAAAGATATAAACCAAGAAATAAAGTCTTGTACGCTATTTAAATATTTTTTAACAATTCTATTTCAAAACTATACCAAAAAGCATAGCGTTTACAAAACGTTTCACATGACGATTATAGGAGCATTTGATTATATGTGTATTTAAAAATCATTCAGACAATTGACATTACTAACTGTTAGTTACTGCTCAGGTAAAATTGTTAGAACTGACTATCATTCAATTCAAAAACTAACTCCGTTACTAAAAATCATTTGGACAACGCTTATTATTAAGTAGTAATTGTTCGTTACCACTCCTATATGTAGATCTTTGAACATATGTTCAAAGACGTAGATATACTAAACCAGGTTGCAAATGCTCAAGTTAATCACATAATTAGCCGATGTGATTGATAACTTTGAATTTTATGATCATTTGATTATTTAATTATGATTGTTTTATGGAACTGAACCTAAGTAACTAGAAAAAAAAAACTAACTGTATGAGTTTAATATTTGATTAGATTGATTAGACATTTAGACATCATAAATTAAATCAGATTATCTTATTTTCTTTTTATCATATCATATGAGTACCAAAACATGATTAGAGCAATAAAATTGCAACTATCTAATTGTAGTTTTGTTTGCACTATACCAGAATGTATTAAATGTTCAAACTTAGCACCATTTACTTCTTGACAGTAGGCTAGTTTGTCAATAAATTCCCTTGTAACATTGGCTATTACTTCTGGTGTAATTCTTTGAATCTCTTTGGTTATTCTTTCAGCTAGTTCTTGCAAACTGTTTAGACGGTTAAACTAAGCCTTGGGCTTCAAATAACCCCATAGAAAATAGTCCAATGTACAGTTATGTCGATTAACTGTACCGTTCAAATAAAATGTAGACGAATTTTGTATGAATAATATTTTTCTCGTTTTAATATTGTTCCTATTGAATGACGGCTAATTTCGTGCATATTCGCTAGTTTAGTAGTAAATTTGTGGCAATTTTTGAGCTTCCTTTTTTTGGTAAATTGTCTTCTGTGCCACTTCTGTTTTACCTTTGTAAAGTTTTTGTAACTACCGAACATGATATTTGTCGATTCTTGATGCGTATTCTTCTTCTGTCCCCACACTCGGTCATTATTAGTATTTCTATTCTTCATTACTAGATCGTATTATCCTTTGCCTCAAAAAGTACTTTTTTTTAATATCTCGATTGGTCTTGAAATAAAAGATATCGAATCCTACATTTTTGTAATCGTAACAAAATGTTACTTTCAAAATTAAAATAATAAACAGTGTGTTTCATTACAAACTTTTAAATCGACATTAGTTCTGGTCAAACCACAAACTCAAATTTGTTAAAAACATTCTCCAGAGATATTTACTTGGTACCACACATTTGCCCATTACTGTACAAAAACTTGAGTTTAATTTTAAAAATAATCTAGTAAGTAGTTTTTGAAATGCCCATATTATTTCCTAATAAAAACTTCTTCCAAGATGAAGCCTTCTTGGTTCTTAGTTTTTTCTAGACACAGTCAACTCATAAAGCAATGTCATAAATTTCTTCATACTTTAGCATTAAATGGCTAAATGGCTAATGACCATGGTATAATTCAGACATCAAACACTAAATGTAAGGATTTTACAACATTATGAGTTGACTACATCCAGATTTCCCCAGACATGTTCTAGTTTTTAAGGTGTCTGGTCAAATTTTGCAAAAATATCCAGATTTTAAAGAATCATTTTTACAAAACAAAACAGCCCAATTAATAAAAATGATTATACATTATTTTCTTAGAGCATACACAACAATAATATTTGCAAGTTGCATTTTTATTTATTTCTCTTAGTGCAGTGTGTGATGATGCTTCAGAATTGTTTCACATGCTGTAAATCTTATAATGTCATCATTTAAGTTAGTGGTTGATACAAGTATAAAAATGCCAAAAAGAAAGTGCAAAGTGTCTTCGAAACTGTTAAGTCAATATCATTCTTTTTTAAAAAAACAGAACTGGTAATGAAGTAATTTGCAGTGTATGTGATTGTAACATGTGGTAACACACAAGAAAAGGTTAGATAATGGGGAAGCTCAGCGGACTGTATTCAATGAATATGTTTAACATGCCTGTACAGTTTTTAATATTATGTTTGCAATATATAAATTTTTAACTTTATTTGTTACTATTCGCTCCTGGATAACAAATTCAGACCTGGTCAGCCTATCTATTGTAATCACCCTGTAGGTATATCATGGGATCTTTTTTTTAATTGTTATTTTCTGTTATTCCAAAGCCCAGCATCTTGCATTCTGAAATTAGCTGTGGCACTGTGACAGCCTCTTTCTTTATTTTAGCTATCAAGGTTTGGCAGACCTAATAAAACATCAAATATTTGATGTCCTAATTATCTTGATCTTAAAGATGCAGAAGCTTACTGGAATTCATAGAGAATCTTGCAGTCTAAAATTGCGGTGGTAATTTAACACTATACAGTGTGTCCACATTTCGATGCTCACTATTGGGATCTCGAAAATTGTAAGAGATACGAAGTTGGTTAAATTAGAAAAGTTTTGGCTATTTTGGAGATCAGTTTACTTATGCTTTTGTTTTTTCAAAAAAGTCCACAGCTTACTAGATATTTGCTAAAAACGAAATTATCTTATTTTTTTTTAAGTGAAATATCTCAGGAACGGGCAAAGATAGAAAAGAACAGCAAAGAGGGTGAAAAAAATTATTTTCGCAATTGTCTTTTGTTTTACTTCGGCGGTGAAACGTAAATCCAATTTTTTCTAATGGAACGCCTACTTGATTTCCAGATTACTGAACTACACGCCTTAAATGCTTTTCAGTGATACATGGTTTAACATAGCTATTCTTTTGTTTTACCGAGTTATGAAGTGAAAATCTTTTTTCATCATAGTGTGCCATGACATCTAACACAAAGTCGTGGAGTTTTATCAAAGAAATTCATTTGTTATGCAAAAATTGCTAAAACAAAATAAATATGCTTTTATGGGGCATTAGCTGCTTATTTGATGCTATCTGTGAATGCTCAGTAAAGTATCTTAAAAGCATCTTTTGTTTTGTTTTAGCAATTGTTACATTTATCTGACAAAAATCAATGATTTTCGTATGTTTAAATCCATGGCACACTAAGCAGGAAATGCTTTTTATTTTAAAAACAATAAGATAATTTCGTTATCTAATAAGCTGTGAACTTTTTTGAAAAAA
Source organism: Ignelater luminosus (assembly GCA_011009095.1). Classification (NCBI taxonomy): domain Eukaryota; kingdom Metazoa; phylum Arthropoda; class Insecta; order Coleoptera; family Elateridae; genus Ignelater; species Ignelater luminosus. Next base: position 376,796 of record VTPC01090748.1, read on the forward strand.
CAAAAGAATAAGTAAACTCATCTCCAAAATAGTCAAAACTTTTCTAATTTAACCAACTTTGTATCTCTTACAGTTTCCGAGATCCCAATAGTGAGCATCGAAATGTGGACACACTGTATGTTTGAAAGTGCAAAGATGAGCTACATAATAATAGCATGTTATTGCTATTTCAATAAACATGGCATGGTGAAAAATATTCTGTGTGTGCAGACTTTGTAGTATTTGTTCTTTTTGCAAAATAAGTAAATGTGGGCTACCATAAGTACACACAGTAAGCATCACACCTACGTATACTCTAAACTTTTTGATTTATGCCCTCCTAAAGCTATTACTGTTGTAATCAGCACTGGTCGAGAAAAAGAAAATAACGAAATATGCAAGGTACTCCATTTAGGAAAAACCTAAGCTTTACATGTCAGGCTTTTATGGTATACCTGGTGTACTAAGAATGATTTTAGAAAGTGTCCCCTAGTAGCAGTTTTTAATATTTCTACAAATAACAATGTTATCCTCCAAACTCAGACTGTTAGGATAGCCTGCATAAACTCAATGACGATTTGTGTCTACATTTAGTGGCTACAGTACCAAGTTCTAATGAATGTTTATTATTATTACCAAAAACATCCTTTATACTTACCGATGTTAAACGAATTGTTTTGCAGTTCTGCAATAAATACCCTAATAAGATTCCCATTATATAAACAGTTGCTCTATGGGCAGGCAAAATGTACATATTATCAGCTGTACTGAATAGCTGTTCAATTCTGTAAGTAAATACAATGTGTTACTAAATGCTAATGTGACCATACAATTTTATATATTTAATACTTACGATGTACCAAAATGTACATAGTTAGAAAGTCTTTTAGTGTAAGTAACATAATATCTCATTATTGTTGATAAAGTAGCTAAAATGACTAGAGTAAATATTCCTCTTTTAGGCCATTTCCATAGGAAAGGAATTACTAATGGTGCAGTGAAGAATAATTGTGTATCAATTCCAACATGATGTGTATGTGTTAAACACTAAAATAAATATTTGGAATTAACATCTTTCACTATAAAACTATAAATTAAAAGTATATGTACCATATCTTTAAATCCAAAATAATTATGTATAAATAAGAAACTTCTCCACCAATATTTTTTGCATTTGTGAGAATGTTCAGTTATAACTTGATTCCAGTATGGTCCTGAATTTACCCATGGCAATATAAATGTACAAAACAATATTAAAGCTCCAAATGTTGGAAGTATTCGAAACAATCTTGAGATATATTCTTGAGAAACATTTATTTTACCACCACGTTGTAATTTTCCCAAAAGCGAATAAGTTGTAAGAGCTCCTGAGATCATTATGAATGGATCCGTGTATAAGCTAGCGGCTCTTCCTAATACTGTCCATGGTTTTCCAAGGGTCTACACATTCAAGCATGATTAGAACTTAAAATAAAACTTCTTAAATTTTAAAAATTTTTTAATACCATCTCAGAAACCTACACTATCTCTAAAGTTAGTTCGTTACTCTTAATGATAGATGGCGCCATCGCTTTCAACTATTTAAAATTCTTCAAATGCTGTCGAATACAGGCTTTCAGTAGCATATGTAGTCATCGTTTATGTTATCCTAATACAAAATAGGGAAATTTCCCTCGGAATCGACGCTTCGAGGCCGCACAAATTACTCGCGCGGTGTTTCTTCGCGATGATAAACCACACTGAGCATTCGATTCCACATTCTTTCGCAAGAGCCACCGAGCAGTATCAATAACATACTCTGCGGGATATTAAATTAGTAAATCCGGAACAAGCTCGTATAAATTCTATCGTTCATTGTTTTATTTTACCTCTTGTAAAGTTCTGGAAACCAAGTGAAAAATAAAGAATTTCGCGTCCGAAGCGCCAACAATGGAGTCGGAGGACCCGCTAACGTCCGCCGAAGACGCAAACTTACCAATAATTTATGAGGAATTTAGAAAAACGAAGAGTAGATTTTCGGGTGTGCGATACAAAATCTCCAGCTCAATAGCGTGAAAATTTTGAATTATCGCCAAACGTTCCTGTTCTCCTAATGAAAAATCGAGCATTTTCGTCTCTAAAACGCGTTCGTTATTTACTTCTAGTAGATACCGCGCCACTCACAATCAACTTTGTCCATAATTACCTCTTCCGTTCTCTGTTATCCTGATTAAAAGTCGGGAACATTTGACTCGTATCGCGTTCGAAAATTTGATCTTCGCTCTCTACAGTTGATCCGGTTTAAGAAAAAATTTAAAATCTGGCGCCAACTTTATGTTTATTAAAATATGGATAGAAATATTTGGGAAAATGTATTTTATTTACCTCACTCATTTCAGTCCTGTTGACGAATGGTACAAAGAATACCGCCATTGATTTATGTGATACTAATAACATGATCGCATTGACGAGTCTTATTCCGTGCACGGCTTCAACATCGTTTGATGGCCTGTCAAGTGATAGAAGTGATAACACGTTTTTCCGGAGCGAAAATGCCAAGAAAGTTTCAACTGTAAAATAATGAAATCTAGGTTGAAATTAATATGATGAAAATTTGTTTTTATTGTTACTAATCTAAATTGTTTTCTAAGTTTGAAAAAAATAGTAAAATGATAAGGATTGCATTTAAAATAAAATTATATTAATTTAAAAAATTAAGAACACTTACGGTTTTTTCCTCCACAAACATCATAAACAGAAGCGGCAAGTGTAATTAAAATAATGGCGGCAAAAAATCCGCTGAAACAAAAATAAAAAGATAAATAAATAAAATGTGAATATTCAAGTCCTAATTATAAAGTTATAATAAATAAATTCTTTATTATAGTAGTGTTAATTAATAAATTTTTGATGTATGTTAACGCGCCACGTCGATTCGGAATGCTTCAGAAGTTTCTGCTATCCTGTTGCAGGGATGTTGCAGATTTGCAACAATAATAAACACTACTTTTACTTTTACTACTGGCTACTTACTATTTATTACTAAATTTTTTCATGTTTTTAATTTTTTTTATATTATTTTAGTCTTTTTAATCTTAGTTAATGCATATTTTTCTGATTTGTTTAGATATGAAAATTATTATATTTTGCTTTCTCTGATCGTGATTGTTTACAAAATAAAATTCCCCATCGGGAATAATTTTAATGTCTATTTTGTTTGAATTCTCAAATGTGACTTCTATAAATTAATTAATTATAAATTATTATTTCTGTAACTACTTTCCACCATTTTTTCGTTTTAAAGTTCTCTGTAAAATTGAATCGCAGACAATACGGAGACGGACTAATCGAACTTGTGCGATTTATACGCAGATCAACCAACTATCTCTATACTGACTAGCACATTTGTTTCGAAGGAGGTAAATAGAGAACTTAAATTATAGAACTCCACCGACGTGGCGGAAACATTATCTCTGATGTTCATGTTCATATTCTCACATGCTACAATAATGTTCAATTATAGCGGTTAATTGCTATTTTAAAGAAAGAAAAGTTTTGGGTTCCGTGTTAATTATTTATTTATTCTACAAACTATAAAATAAAACAAAAGAGTAGCTTCTCGTAATTATTTTTTCCTTTTTAGAATTACTGTTGTTGGACTTAGTGCTCCTTCGGGTGAATAGAAATGTCATAGATCATTCTGATGATACTTTCCTACCATATTCCCATCATGATCTTGAAGTTTGTAAGTTGTTGAATTTACTCTTCTTACTATTTCATAAGGTCCATTACGCTTTCGGGCGAATTTCGCTGTGAAATGTTTCTGTTCGTTACTCAACACATGAGTGCGTAGTAAAACCTGGTCATCAGATTGAAATGGTGAAACATTTCGACGGTGCTGATCAGTTTGTTCCTTTCGACGATCCTGCTGATTCTCTAGTTGCTCTCGGCTTTCCTTGGGAATTGTAGCAAATCGCTTGAGGTATGGAGTGATTTCTGCCACATAGTTCTCTGCATCAATCATTGCTCTGAGGTCGTTTGTTACTTCATGTGTGGTAGGCCAGTGTTTGTCCAGTGGAACTGCACGGGGTTGTATTGATGATGAATCTGATGGCAGCCAATTTCTCAGACCGACATTCATCGTCGTTTTTTACTAATATAAAAAGCTGTAGTTTTACGTTCCCGTTTTTCTTTTCTACTGGGTTACTTTTCGGATGATACAGAGGAATAAGAGATTGCTTAATTTCCAAACAGTGAGTCACCTTTTGCATGGCTTTGCAGAAATTGCACGGTACGGCTTCCACACTTTCTCAAGCAACTCTTTAGCATAGGCCGTAGCATCAGTTGCAGCTTGCAAAGGGAATAATTCTACCCATCGGTGTCCTAAATCCGTGTTGGGTAGTGGATTCAACACGTCTACTGCAATTGTCTCGAAACTAGAGCTTGGAGAAGTTCCACTGGTCTCATATTGCCTGGTTTATATCTTTGGCATTCGACACAGTTTCAGATATGCTCTGCTGCATATTTTTGCATATCCGTGAAATAGGACTTCTTGGAGATTCTTTGCACAGTCTTATCTGCTCCATAGTGACCTGCTGTTTCGGAATCATGCTATTCGAATAAAATTCTAGCCCTCTCTTGCGATGGCACACTTGCTGAGGTTCTTCATCACCCGAATCTGGATCGTAGCGGTACAAAATTCTATTGGAAAGTAAAAAAACCACGTTCTGTCCAACGTTTGAGCTCCACTTCAGCGTCCTTTTCAAACGCATCTATGATTTTTCATAGTTTCGGATCGTTTAACTGCTCGTTTCTGATTTCGCTGGTACTGCGAGATGGTATCGCGACGGGAACATGACGCAAATGACAGTTGTCTTCTTACCTGTGCACACATGGCGGTCGAGATAGAGTATCAGCAACTACATACGATTTTCCGGGAGTAAAATCGTCCAAATATGCTGCTACAGTTCTATCAACCAAACGATACGTCCATACGTCGATATGTGACATACAAAACACGTTTTGGATTGAATTGGAGATTTATCGTAGACATATGCACGATTCTTTTAGCTTTATCGAGTAAGTTTTCAATTTGCGGTAATCCGTAACTAACATTTATTGTACTCTGATTTAATCTGCGATAATCAATGCACATGCGGAACTGTTTACCTATCTTCGGAACTAGCACTACAGGGAATACCCAGGGACTCTCGCACTCTTCTATTATTCCCTGTTCCACGATGAAGTCTAATTCCTATTTGAGGAAGTCTTTTTTGTATGTTGGTAGTCGGTATGCAGAAACGGATATTGGAGGATGGTCCCCAATATCAATGACGTGTTCGATGAAATTTGTCGCCCCCGTTCCCTGGTTTGAAGATATTTTCGTGTTCTTCCAACTAACATTATTAGCCAGTGCTCGAGTAGTGCTGTGAGGATTTTCTTGCACTTCCAACAGAATATTTAATTCCACATCTTCCGGCACATTTAGGTGTTGTCGGGGATCGCACCTAACATGCCTCATTTCAGGAAGCTTGAAATCTTGCTTACCGTAGAGCGTGTTATGGGAGTCTGTTTTGTTGAATAAAGAGAGGATCAATAACTGCATCTCCAAGAATACCCGTTCACGCGTTAAGTTCCTGGGGTTGTTGTGTATGTTCTTTCCGCAAAAGGTGTGGATTGTCATCTGACCAAGAGAGGTAATTATGTTTATTGACCATTCCATTTATGAAAAACATGCATTCTGTAACGGGAAAATGCCCAAAAGTACGCACAAGTCCCGTATAAGCCAGATATCGGTAGATGTTCAAGCCCATAGCTCATTTCGAAGACGGGAGTAGGTTCCAAAATAGTAAATAACCCAGGCTTTGATGATCTTACCTGAACCTAAAACTTAGCTTTTAGCTGAAAAGCCTAAAAGAGATACCAAAAGGGCGCCAGGAAACAGTTATGCTAAAAAGAAACAATCCGCCGACCTGTCCCCACACCGGCGAACGCTCTGTATAAGGATGTCTGTAAGAAATATCACCCTGTATACGGAAACTTGAAATTGTATCTGGATGCTAAAATGTACTCTCAACTTACCCGTAGGGCTTAAATTGACCCTATACATGACTCAAAAACACAGAAAGACCTATCATGATCTATAATAAGTTCTAGCATCTCTCTCTCATAACTAAAATAGACTTTATAAATCATTAACTTCATAAAACTATAAAATTAACAAAAGCAAAATTTAGACATTTGGTTACTAGGAACCTGAGACGCTCATAACACAATACATTACCTGACGATCAATCAGAGTATTACTTATCAAATAAAATACCAAAATAGGTAACACACAAAGAATTTATTATAACTTTAAAATGAAGAAAAGAAAAGTATTTAACAAAGGTTCAAATCTTGACAATGTAAATGAGATTTAAAGATAACATTAAAATGAATTCAATACAAAATATTAAAATCAATTAAAAGACATCAGTTACAAACATAAACAAACAATATTTTGAAAAGACTTTACATAAGTAAAAATGACGTAACTTTACTGTTGTGTCTTTATACCACAAAATAAGTCGAATTGAATATCATTTTATTCACAACAATGTACATCTATGTCACAGTTAAGAAACACAAACATTATACATGCGTAATTAATGGCAAGGTTACATGTCGTATGAATCATTATTACGCATCAGCGGTAGTGTATACATTTTTACTGACGGTACATTTTAAATATGAATACAACATTTACGCAAACGAGTTTGAACGAACTCGCTGTAAAGTTAAATTGTAATCTGACACTATAATTACATTACTTTAAACAAAAAGAAAAATCATCAAATTGTATCAATCAAAAGAAACAGCAAATTAATGAGAATAAATCCCTGAAATAAACTAATAAGGAAATCTAAACCTCTTTCCCGAAATCTTTATAATGTTACCCTAACTTAATTTTCTTAACAAAACTAATTGCTATTCAAAAGATACACACAACACTATCATAAGTTTAAATATTTCTTACTCTAGAATCCGTGGTGCGTCCACAAAGTTCTGGTAATCCATTTTTCGGAAAACCAAATGGTACAACTGAGAGATCGGTGCGTTTTATTTTCAATAACCACAAAGAATTTAAAATCACTATATTGCCCTTTACACAAAACACAAGCTTTTAATTTTAACGCAAATGAGAGTATATTCTTCGCCTCCAAAGATGTTAAAATGAAATGATTCTTCCGATAGCGGAAGTCTAAAGACTAAACCATAAATAGGAAAAGATAATTGGAGCTGAATAATTCCTAAACGTCTGGCACGATGCGGTTACTTCGTTATTTTTCCTTCTTACGAAGATATGAACGATGGACGTCTCGTTCACTTCCCAATACAAAATAAAATCGAGGTACAACCTTTCGACATCTGAATCTGAATTTCTTCCGCTCTAAAGGCGTCTATACGTCGGCTCCTGGAGAGGCCTTCTCCAGAGTCGAACAAAGGTGCAAATTAATGCCGGTTACCATGAACCAAAGAACCATAACAACAAAACAACAATACGTAAATTCACAGTCACTAAGTGTTGAAGATAACCGACCGCCACAAACTCCAGCGCGAAAGACGCCGGGCCCCGAAGGACCCGGGTAGCGCAAGAACGTCCACGATACGCGCTATCTGCAATTCAACTCCTCGAGAAAAACACAAAGTGCTAACAAAGGAAACGGTTTGGCAAAATAAAGAAGTCAGTTGTACACCCTTAAGGTGCGTATTCACTTGAGCATTTCGGCCGCATGAGCGCTGAATGAGCGCCACCCGAGCACATGTTCGGATAATGTGGACGCTGCGCCGAGCGTGAGCTGAGCCTATGGCGAGCCGCTCAGGCCGATCCGCTCGGTGTCGGTACATCAAAGTGAGCGTCTGAATTTTGCGTGCTCGATTTGGACGGATTTTAATTGACAAAGTTGGCATTCGGCAAACAGTTGTTAATTTTTTAAGGGCAGTATTCTTTAGTTATAATCATGGAATGGTCGCAGGAGCAATGTATGCTTTTAATAGACACATATCAAAGTTTTGAAATACTACATATGAAATTTGAAACAAATTATTATTTTAACATTATTAAAAAATTTTGGTTTTTGTTTGTTTGTTTTCGTCTCTTATTTTTCTTGCGTAACAATTGGTACATTATAATAAAAGTGGCACTAGCCAATGCAATTTTATTCTTCATGGTAAGAATGTAAACGCTCAACTGATGCTCGTGTGCTTCGTAAACGAATGTGCACTAGAGGTCCGTATGAGCACCGCATGAGCAAAAATGTGCTCATTCGGCGCTCATGCGGCCGAAATGCTCAAGTGAATATGCACCTTTAAACGAATTTGGACACGGACCTTTCATTAAAAATGGTAGTTTTCCATCCGTCCTTACTACAATGTGGACCTGTCTTTTGGCAGACATGCATCTGCTGACGGCAGGCAACACTAACGCTTTAAGTATAAACAACAATTCCAAGAAACGATAAGGACTGAAAAAGACATTAAATATTTAAAAACAGCACAAGACACGTTTCGATAATAAAATAGAGTGTAGGGTTTTATTAATGAACAAAATATAAATTAATCTGCTAAATACATTTTAATTTTTAACAAAGAACTTCAAAGAAACGTTAAACAAAATGCTTGATAACTATAAAAATAGCTGAATAAATTTTTAAAAACCGAACGGAATGATAAATTCACAATAACGGAACTTGCAACCAAAACCCGAATGATTATGCAAAAGTTCAAAATGACATTACAATTGGTCGCTAAAACAAATATTTTTTACCAGTCCCGGGATACCTAGTTTTAATTTTCTCGGTCATCTCTTCACAAAATTGTATTCACTTGTCATAATTATTGGACGATTTGCATCTTGTACGGGAAAAGTCTCTCAAGTTTAAGCACTTTCTGCGTTGATTCTAGACAAATTCCCGTTGCAGCACATGCTTTGCGAAGAGATAGTGTTGGAGTCCCTAAAAACTGCCCCAAAACTTCTATCTGCGTGGCTTCATCAAGTATTCGTGGTTCTGCACGATTTTTATTTGCTACCAAACTCGTATCTTCAAATCTCGGGATTAATTGACGGACGTACGTATGACTGATATTTCTTCCCTGGATGTCTAGCATTAAAACCCGTAGCGGTTCTCAGCCCTATAGATTAAAATTATTTTAACCCTCTCTGGCAACGTGTACACCGTTATAATACTTGACTTCACAGATTTCGTATGATAACTCCAGAAGAATATTAGACAATGAGATGCAATGAAACCACCAAGTGTTATTTATTTGGATTTGGAAACTATTTATCAGGTGATTTTGAAAGATCATTAACAAACCATTAAACCTAAATTTGCAGTTTATTGTCATAATTGCCTGATTAAAATTCAATTTATTTTCAATAAACAGAGAAAGAAAGAAAGAAAGAAAGAAAGAGAGAAATCTTCTCATTTACTGAATGATTTGTTAACTAATACTATTTAATGTAAAATGACACTTCAGAAAACAAAACAATACTTGTTTTAAAAATGTTAAATAATGACGTTTATTGAAAAACCATTGTTTTGTTTTCTGAAATGCCATTTTACACCATTCCTAATGCCTACAGTAAACGTAAGCAAACTCTGATCTTTAAAAAGTAGCTCACAATCCTCACAATGATCCCTACACGCACCGTATGTATGATTGAATCAGTTAATAATTACTTACAAAAAAATATCTGTGTATGGTATCAATGAAAAGCACGTTCAAGAATTTTCGAACGATGTGTCACATTTGGAGGGTTGCTATTTAAGATTTTGAAGCTGGAGTGGCTGGGGAGCGGGCGGTTGAGGCTGGCGCCATATTTGTAAGGTCAGTTTGGTTCTCCCTCCATACTACCGAAACAATTTTGGGCATTTTATGATACCGTTTTTTAAAAAATTACAGCCAATTGAAGGTTTTCAAATAGACACCCTTTACATATTATGCTAATGTCTGCACTCTTTTAGTAGTTACTAGCTTTAATTGCAGGTTATTGTTAATAGTAGCTCCTAATGTTACTAATATGTTTTTGCAATTTAATATTATAATTTCAATTTATTATATGTATTTAAGTTGTACCGTGAGAGCAACAAAAAACCAAGTCAAAGATGCCCTTGGAATTTTAAAAGATTGTCTTAAGAGTAATCCTTGAATTATGAATTCAAACATTCAACTTTTAAGTGTCATAATCATTTTGACCATTGAATATTCCCATTCACCATTTTCATTCTTGATCCCATTACGAAAATAAGATTGTAAATGAAAATTTATTGTTAATTTCACAAAGTTTTATAAATTACTCTAATTATAAATTATGTTAGATGTAATCACTTAAAAAATAACCTAAAAAATTTAAATGTCACTTGTTTTATTTTAATAGCTTTTGTTTAACTTTTTTATTAATATGAAACTATCAAAGACAAGAAATTTAGAATCCATGGGTATCTTTGACTTGGGATTTTGTTGCTTTCACGGTACTAAATATGAAAGCTAAGTCAACGCACACCACTACTAATATTGTTGGATAATTTGGAGTTTCGTTTTGTCATTGAAGTAAATAAAATATTGTCATTACTTCACACGAACCAAATTATTTTGGCTGCTCGTTCAAATTCCTCTTGTAATGTTTATTGAATATCCTCAAGGTTTACCTGACGGCCACCAAGAAAATTATTATAGTAAGTACTTTTATTTGCAACATTTTGTTATTAAGGTACTATATCAATTTGTTTACAAAATATTTTACGCCTTACACTCCTATAATCAGCTTGAAAGTTTATTCTCTCGAACTTCTGTTCTCCTAATTTGTGTTCATGCGAGTTAAAGCACAATAATAATATTCTCTAGATTTACTTGTTTAACTTAACCTACCCCACAATAAAAAAGTAAAGTGAACGAAGATCATTTACTAAGTAATTTCAGGGTGATTTACTTTTAGATTTTTAACCTAAAGAAAATACTTTTTGTAGAGTAGTATAACCTCAAAAACAATATCAATAATAAAATAATCTTTTTTACAATTATGCATACAAAATATTTCCGTATTCTTCAGTCTCCGTTTTTTTTTTACTTAAAACATGTTTAGGCAATTAGTTGTATAAGCATAATAATAATAAAATAATAAACATGTTAATCATTTTTATAGGCTTGTAACTATGTACAAATCAGTGAGATTTTGTTTTTTATTCAGTTGAAACTTGGTAGTTGATAATCATGTCTAATATTAATAATACTTCATTTTATAATTTATAATTATTATTAACAAGTAATTAATAAATAATTAATACCTAAAATTAGAGCAATAAAAAAATCGATAATTCTTTATAGTTACTGTCGTGTAAGTTTTGTATTTACAATCTTCTTTCTGTTCTGAGCACTTAATATGAATGCGCACACATTCGAGTACTGTGGGTTTTGCTGTGTTCAGTATGTATGGCCCAAAGAGTCGTTAACGACCCACACGCTAAAAGTCATATCTGATTTAAATTTAAAAAGAAAAATCAAAATTGTTTCAAACGTTCTCTAGTTATGAATGTAATATAGGAGAATCTTATCTTAAACAAAAATTAATATCAATAACAATAAGCTAGACGTAATGTTATTGTTGAACTAAAAGTATCTTTGTGTAAAGCAACTTTTGTTATTTACATTAGTAGTTCTTTCTAATCACGATTTAGAAAAAACCAAAAAATGTCTTCCGTTGCCCTAATTTAGTACCTCAAGAAAATATTTCTTTTAATCGTGGTTACCTTCCCGGTAAAATCCCCGAGACCGGACCTTTGGGCGCCACGAGTTTCTTTTTCAGTTTTTCATAAAGCAAATAAAAAAACTTCAAGAAGATACCTTGGGGGGGGGGGAGCGCTTACATACAATAGGCCTTGGGCACGCTTAAATAGTTGAGATGGAACTGATTTCAATTCAGAAGCTTAGATTTATTAGAAATCATTTAAAGAGAAAAAATATATCATTCTCAATACAGGTGCTTTCCACGTAATTCCATGACTGTCTAAACATCACAAATTAGGGCCCTTTGATCCATTATAGAGTTGATGATTGATCATGAGGTTAGAGGAAGCTTTTTTACCATTGCATGGCAGACCAAGATGGTGAATATCCTGTATAAGTTTTGGAGTATCACGATGGGGTAGATTAATCAATGAACGACCATCAAAAGGCTAAAGAAATATATTGGCATAAAAAAGCAAATGAAAAACATTGTCTTTGTATTCTTATTTCAAAAGTTCAATAAAATCTGTGGTCCGATAACAGTGACCTTTATCTTGGTGTTTAATATTTTTCTTGAAAGGTCATCAAATATATCATTTTCTATGTATATTAATGTCTTCTTAAAAAGTTTTTTTCCTACTAGCGTGCTGGAAATAGCATTTCCCAAACATAAAATGTGTGCAGAAAGTGACTATGACCTCCATTCGTTTTTTACTTTTTTGCTGTCGTTTAAAAGTAAAGAACTTCAAGGGTTTCTTTAGCACCGTCCATGCGAGTGCTAAGCGTACAGGCGTTCACACATGCCTTCATTCTCACCTGTAATCTAGATATTTAACAGCACAGCTACCTTACACTATATCTGTAAGATTTGTTAAGCGACTCGAATGTATTACTGTTATTTAGAGGTTCAATTTCAAAACTTTAAAGAATCTTAAACTTTAAAGAATTATGAGAGGTATTACTTTTAATGTAATAGTTTGATCAAAATCAGATTCGAACGAAAATTATTAATGGTTTTAGTAGTTAATTCGAAACAGTTGATTGTCAAACAGAAACGAAAAAAAGGTACAAATCAATGTGAGTATCTACTATTTAGTTGTACCTTTATGTTATTGACAGAATAACTTACATAAATAATCAAAATTTTAATATCTCTCTTGATAAATAAATAAAGTACCTACTTAGACATTTGAAGTATGCTTATGTATGAACATGTTTGACCCTTATCCGGTCAAGGTGGGTCCAATGGACCCGGCGCCCATTTTACTTTGTCATATTTTCTAAAATATTCGTCTTAGGGTAATGAGCGCTTATGACTTCTAAGAATACCTTAGGTAGAGTGTTATCAGTTAGTCAAATATTTTAATTTACATTTAGTAGATGAAAAAAATTTTAAAGTTGATTATTAAATAACCGATCCATGGGCCCTCCTTACATTTCTATTAATTATAAACAATTCTCTTTAAATTATGTTTATCTTTTGTTGTTGTAAGTTTCAAATGACAATATTAGTGGTAATTGCGGTGGTTTATGGTTTTATGAATATTGTAGAATGCAAAATCATGAAATCGACTGAATTGATATTTTTTAGATGTCATTGTACTGAAATACGAAAATAAACTGTCCCCATATAAAAATTGCAAATGTTGAGAGTTTTTAAATTAATTTTGAAAAGGTCTTTTGTATGTCTGGTAGTATCAAATAAAAAATGCAAGGCTATTTGATACTTTTTATTGTGCCTCTGCTGCCCTTTTAGGTAAATTACGTTATATTCTTGGGTTTTAAAAGTTTTACAATATTATGTCGAATAAAAGAAGACATGAATTTAGCAAAAATCTCGTACAAGTTATAAAATATATGACTTTGTACAAAAATTATACAGAAATGAAGAATACCCAATACAAAAATAGGGTTTCCGAGTTTCTGATGCTTTTCTACATAGGTAAGTTAGGTTATACGATTTTGAAAAATTATATCGAACCAGGGAAGACATTTACTTCTAGTCATCTTAAATAATAATTGTTTTTATCTTATTTAATTATCCGTGTATGCAATACTAACAAAAAGTACCACACAAACTTTATAATGCAAAGGGGGGGTCCACTGGACCCACCTTGCCCGGTAACGTAACTAAAATACGTTGCCCGGATAAGGGTTTTAAACATTTTGAAGAACTACTTTGTTTATTACTTATTGACATTCATTTATCCTGTAAGTTTATAAACTATCAATATCAATGAAGTGCAATACCAAGGTCGTGTTATTTTGTTATAGACAGATACTTACGAATACATTTGTATAAAAGTAAACTTATTGCATAAAAAATGAAAGATTTTCATTTGAAAAACCTAAAATGACTGAAAGAAGCTGTATTGACGATTCTGTACGTTTAGATTTTAAATAAAGGGTTTTCCAATAAGAGGTGTTATTTTGAATAGCCCGCTATTTCGGTAGATGTCACTTTTGAAGCTATCATTTTTTGACATTTGACAAGTAGAAACTACGCCATTAATAAATATGGAACGATACACGCTTCAACAACGCATTGAAATTATTAAAATTCACTATAAAAATGGTGAAAATTTGGCAGAGACGGTTCGTAAAACTCGAACATTTTTGGGTCACCGTGAAGCACCTTGTCGGACCGCAATACAGAAATTGGTGAAAAAATTCGAGCTCTTGGGACAAGTTAGTGATGTGAAGAATAAAACCCGTGCACGTCGCTCAAGAACAGCCGAGAATATTGCTGTTGTAGCCGAAAGTGTTAAAGAAAACCCAGGTTTGTCCATTCCTCGTCGTTCTTTGGAATTAGCCATTCCACAAACGTCATTACACCGTATTTTGCATAAAGATTTGGGTCTTAAGGCTTATAAAGTCCAGTTAACACAAGAACTCAAGCCGGCCGATCATCAACAACGTCGTGTCTTTGCTGATTGGGTCGTTGAAATGCATGAAAATGATCCAGAATTCCATCGAAAAATCATCTTGAGTGATGAGGCCCATTTCCACCTCGGTGGCTTCGTCAACAAGCAAAATTGTCGGATCTGGGGCTCAGAAAATCCAAGAGTTATTGTTGAAAAGTCTCTCTATCCTCAACGTGTGACTGTTTGGTGCGGTTTATGGTCCGGCGGAGTCATTGGACCTTACTTTTTCGAAAATGAGGCTGGAGCAACAGTTACGGTGACTGGATTGCGCTATCGAGAGATGATTAACGATTTTTTATGGCCGGAATTGGATGGTATTGATCTGGACAACGTTTACTTTCAACAAGACGGCGCTACGTGCCACACAAGCAACGAAACCATTGATCTTTTACGGAAAAAGTTTCCGGACCGTGTTATCTCTCGAAGAGGTGATCACAATTGGCCACCGAGATCTTGTGATTTAACACCTTGCGACTTCTTTCTTTGGGGCCACGTGAAAGAGAAGGTCTACGCCAACAGCCCAGCGTCGATTCAAGACCTCAAAGATGGAATTCGTGAGGCTATCGAGGACATAGGGCAGCCACTTTGCGATTTGGTTATGGAAAGTTTCATGAAAAAGATATTGTCCTGTAAGCGTGGTCGTGGTGGTCATTTGCCTGATGTTATTTTCCACTATTAACGGCATACCTTCCTCTTTATAATGAAATAAACATCCGATCATTTATATTAAAAAATGGCACTTTTCTTTGAATATCAAAATAACACCTCTTATTGGAAAACCCTTTATCTATTAATGTAAAAGAGAACGTTCCCATTTCTTGAAGATTTTCACCCATCACGCAGTATTGCAATAATAATAAAGTTGCTACTTTTAACATGAACTCGAATTTAAAAGTGTCCCACCCAATTAATAAAAGGATATAAGGAAAAAAACAAGATTGGGTGCTGATACACGGAAGAAGATTAAAATATTATAATCTATAAAAAAATTTACCGTTGTATTTGCGTCATTGGTGTCCTGAAATAATTAAAACGCTATTGCATAAGATGAGTATACCGTCTGTTGAACTGGTCTGTAAATTTTTCCATTTGTTCCTGTAATCTAAATAAATAGTAAACAAATATTTTTTTGCTTTCGGAGAACTAGCAACATTTATGTAGGTATGTATGTCAAACTTGAAGTAACTGTATCATCTCGTATCACTATTTATTTAATTTTTTCTAATGTTGATACTCTGATACTAAATTGTGTTTACTTTACAATTAATCCAATAAAACAGATCATCAAAAGTATATTATGTAACACTATTGCAAACTTTAGGTCCTTATATTTTAAACTTAAAAAAAGTGAATCAAATTTCCCGACTTAACAACAACATACGTCAGTAATGATATTTCTAGGATTCATCGTTTAATATAGGTTTTTCCTTATTATAATAAAACTTTTACTTTTGGTCACCTCCCATTCTCGGACACCTTTCGATATTGGACAATTTTGAAAACCCCGCACATACGAGTATTTACATGCAAAAGTTGGCCAAAAGGTCAAATTGTAAAATTTATTGTTGCTGCAAAAAAAAAATATCTCATATGAATCTTAAGGTGTTAAGGAACTTCACTAGAAAAACCGCCTTCTTATAGCACTTGCAGTACCCGTCAGATAATCCCAAAATCAACGGTTTATTTAGTTGCAACCAAACGCTTGAGTTTATGTGTCGCAATACCTATATTTTGAAATTAGTATTTTCTTTTTATGCGTAACATTATAAATTCGTGTATTACAGAGGATTCTGATACAGGTATGTATAGTGTATTTCAGTATATATTATAGTTGTTGCAATTAATTTATAAATCTTATAACGGTTTTAAAGATAATGCAAAGAATTGTACTTTTTTCATGTGACATCAAACTTTTTGATAGGTTTTGTTACACTTCCGGGTATTTCCCGGTGTTGTTTTTTATTTTACAATAAAGACCAGACATTGTAATATCACTCAATATTAAAATTAGTTCCAATTTGATCCAAATCGCTGAGTTATTAGCTTGAATATAAATCTCCCCCAAAACCGTTAATTTCGATCTGCATCATTTTGTTGGTTTTTTTTATTTATTCTAGGACCTTCAGGAGTCAAAGTAATGGTTCGGTAGCGTTTCTTTGACATAATTCAGGAATCTAATGAAAGTGACATTAATGGCAAACTACAATACGCCAAAACTTTTTTGGCAAAATGCGAAAAATATACTTCTGAGAACAAGAAAGGGGTCAAGAATGTGATGTCTCGTTTAAAAACCGAAATTAAGCGTAGATGGGTTTCTTTGCAGTGCATAAAAGAATTATTCTTGAAGAAAAAATGGGAGTTGGCTAAGAGGCACTTTTAAAATACCGCGGAGTCGACAAGAACTAGGACATCCGAAAAAGAGTTTTAGGGAATCAAGTGAACGAAGCAAAAGGCGTAAGACTGAACATCTTCTCACTATTACAAGCAGTGAGGACTTAACTTATGCTGCTCAAATGAAGTTAAGAGCTGAGGGAAGAACAGACACTTTTAAAGTTGTGCAAGACATGACTAAATCTCCTAAACGAGCAACTAAATATATAGAAAGGCTTATTCGACTAACATTCAAACCCTTCGTCGTATTTCTTGACAAATTCTTTAATCTTCTAAATTTACTGGTCCTATATCTCCAAAAGTTATTGACAATATTCAAAGAGAATTTTTTCGTCGTCTTGGCTACTGTCAGGTTGCCAATGGTACACAATTTGAACATTTAATTTAATTGTCTTTTAAATTTTGCATTACCAGTAAATTTTATATTGTGAAATTTGGATATCGTTTTACTTCAAAATTTTTTGATATGACCTAAACCCATAATTACCTTACCGTATGTAAAAAATGTGCTCTTTTAAATTCCGTAATAAAATATAGGGGTTGCCATTAAAAAAATATCGATGACGTCATATCTCCTACGTGATTCACCCTGTATAAATATTTTTTGTATAAAAATGCGCATTTAAAAATAAAAATCGATGGGTCCGAGCGTTTTTCCTAAAACTTCGTTCTTGGATTTTTAAAGAATTTATGCATTACCTTTCAAAAGCACTGTATGTGTCTAATTATTAAAAAAATGCGTTTTATTTTTTTAAAACATCATACGAGGGCGGTTCAGTAAGTACCCGTGTTTGACGACAGAAGGCGTTCCTGAGGGAAGTTGGTGTTATCATCGTGTGCTGCCATCTATCAAACGACGGTATAACAAATTGCAGACTGATTGATAGGTTAGTTTGGATTTGACAGCCATTTGAGTAAGACGTGTTTCGTGATTTTAACTAAGATGGAAAAAGAGCAGTATCGTTCGGTAATTCGCTTTCTGTTTTTGGATGGGAAAAAATGCGAGGAGATAAAAGCAAAGTTGGATGCTGTTTATGGGGACACTTCGCCATCTATGACCACAGTTAGATATTGGTTCAACGAATTTAAACGTGGGCGAACATCCGTTTTTGATGAGGAGCGACCAGGACGCCCGGCAGACGTGGTTACCGAGGAAGTCATTCAAAAAGTCCACGACATGATTCTCGCTGATCGACGAACGAAAGTGCGTGAAGTAGCAGAGGCCGTAGGTGTGTCGACCGGAACGGCAATTAATATTTTACATGATAAGTTGGCGATGAAAAAATTGTCGGCGCGATGGGTGCCGCGATTGCTAACGGTGGACAACAAGCGGATGCGGCTGTTAACTTCGAAGCAGTGTTTGGAGCAATTTAAGCGAAATCCGAAGAAGTTTTTGCGTCGAGTTGTCACCGTTGATGAAACCTGGATTCATCATTACACACCAGAAACTAAGCAACAATCAAAACAATGGATTTCTCCCGGTGAATCTGCTCCAAAGAAGGCGAAGATGGTTCCATCGGCCGGAAAGGTCATGGCGACGATTTTTTGGGATGCGAACGGCGTCATCCTCATGGATATTTTAGAAAAAGGAAGAACGATTACTGGACAATACTACAGTGAGTTATTAGACAGCTTCGACAAAAAATTGAAGGAGACACGGCCGCATTTGGCGAAAAAGAAGGTGCTGTTTCACCACGATAACGCACCAGCACATTCATCCGGAGTTGTCGCCGCCAAACTGCATGAATTGCGTTATGAATTGCTGCCGCACCCCCCGTATTCACCCGATCTGGCCCCCTGCGACTTTTTCTTGTTTCCTAACATGAAGAAATGGCTCGCGGGAAAAAAATTTAGCTCAAACGAGGAAGTCATCGCCGAGATAGAGGCGTATTTTGGAGAGTTCCTATTTTTTGGAGGGGTTAAAAAAATGGCAGGAACGTTGGGAGAAGTATATATTTCTAAAAGGAGACTATGTTGAAAAATAAAAAAAAAATTTTTTAAAAAAGTTGTGTCTTCATTTCTAACACGGGTATTTATTGAACCGCCCTCGTATTCTAGTGGATGAAAGCATTTTAAGTAATTTAACAGCAAAAAATAATTTTGGCCAACTTTTCATTACAAATACCCGTATGTGCCCCGATTCAATTTATATATACATTTTATAAAGAAAACCTTCCATGAACAAGCTCTGAAACATTTTCGCCTATATTTACCTCTCCGTATCGGACATTTCTTAAATGCTGTTCAGGTAAAAATTCATTTAATTTATTTATTCTACAGGTACGTAGAGCATTAGAATCGCAGTTCACCACAAAACATTCAGTTTTTTACAGTACAGTACAAAAGGGGATTAATCTAAAGGAAAAATTGTAAATGAAGCAGAAGAGTTCCTTTAAAAAATAACTAAGGAGTAACGGTACCTAGTCCTTATAAGGTTTCACACGGTACTGTATTGTATTGTATTAAAGTTCATTATCTTATTACGTATATTTTGTAGGCAGTCATAAGTATTTCAATATCTTACAGTCGCAGTCGATTAAATTTTTAATTTGATTTTTAAAATTTTTGGCATCTTTATACCCGTTTATAAGCAAATTACAGAATACGTGCTTTTACATGGTAAAACTTTTAAAGATAATTTTCTTAAAATGCTTATTTTACAATCTATGTATCCTTTTTTGAAGAAATCTGATTGGAGATTTTACCAGTCCTATAACTCCAGAAAATTGTTATCTAGAAACTTGAGTTTCGTTTCGTTTAAAGCATCGTTAACCATCATTACGTCAAAGCGAAAATATTTAACGTTGGAACTGAAAACGAATATAATTAGTGTGATGGAAAGCCAAAAAACTAAGTACATGCCGAACATTCCCAAAACTTTTAGTGTTTCCGAAAGCACAATAGGTGATATTTTAAAATAAACACAAGACTTTCTTAAAAGTTCTTTAGAAAATGACAGCGAAAGGATAAGTAACTTTCCAAAAATACCTGGGCTAGTCATAGGCCAAACCGTTTATGATTGATTTTGTTAAGATAAGCTTTTTGCACATAGTACGTGTTATTAAACTAAAGAATGTATTCAATGTTCTTGTTTAGATGAGAAATAAAAATGTTCCGGTTTCGGGGCCAAGTACCAACGAAAAAGTTACAGAAGGTGCAAAGCAATTAAATATCTAGTAATGGTTGGCTTGAAAGATTTTGTAGACACAACATAACTTTTAAAACAATATTTGGCGAAGCAGCAAAAGTATAGATGAAAGTAAAGTGGAAAGAACAAATACCAAGATGAATTGAAGGCTATTCCCCAAGAAACATTTTTAACCTAGACGAAACTAGACTTTTCTTCGTGCGTTACCCAATAAAACATTTGCTTTAATAAGACAAACGTGTAGTTGCGAAAAAGCTTCAAAAGACAGAATTACGTCTTATTACGCACAAATATGATTGACGAGAAGGAAAAACCTCTAATTATCTGAAAACATAAAAATCCTCGTTGCTTTAAAATTCCGCATGTTGACAAATTGCCTTTGGAGTGGCGCTTTAACAAAAAAGTTTGGCTGACTAGGCAAATTATGTCGGAACGGCTGGAAAACTTTGACAGAAACCAAGTGTTTTTAAAATCTGGATTTGGTGAGAATGCAGAAACCTCCTAATTTGACGATAATGATGAAATTCCTTTATCGGAGTTGTATAATAAAATTAACGTCGATATAACTGAAGATGTTCGGATGTTTATGTTGTTATTAAAGTTACCGTTGTTTATATTAAATAAAAGTATAAAATAATCAACATTATTTATTAACTCTTAATAAACAGGTTAACAGCTGTCGAGGAACTATGTCGTTAAATCTTGTGCGAACTGTAATAATAATGATGTCCCTGTAAATAACGACAAGTTTTTACCTCTGTACCTGTGCATAACAAAGGGGTGAGGTTTTGTAGTTGTCGACGTTTTCCATAGAAGTAGATAATGCGTAAGAGTTCTAAGGAAATATCGCGGTAGGTACTTTAAGAGGAATTAGACAAAAGCAAGATCTTTACCTTTTACGAAAATCTACAATGTGTAAACGTTTAAAATATTTCTAAAGAAACATTAAAGTACGCTTGAAAAGAATTAACGGACAAACGGTAAAACCTTTTTTTCTATGAGAATTTCAGCATTTGAATATTCGAAAATATCTTCAAGGAATTATTAGGTAAAAGCAAGACCCTTCATCTGTGAAGGTTTGTCGCGCCCATCACATTCGTAGAAGGCAATGTTCTTAAAATTTCTTGTAAAATCGTGGGACACTACATAACTTATTCGCAAATTGACAACGTGTTATTCATTGAAAATCCTGACATAGACGTAAGTAAAGTATTTTCTTTTGTAAAACGAAAGTAAAATAATGTTTTATTCCCCCCCCCCTTATTCGGACACCTCTATCATTACCGGACAGTTTTTGAAATCCCGTAAATGTCTGGTACTAAAGAGGAGCTACATTTATAAATGTAAAATTCATTAATTACTCTATAATTGGGGAAAAGCCTGTTAAGGAAATATACATTATTCTTACTATTATTGCTATTAAAATATTAAACATACTTTTTTGGAATGGAATTTAATTAGTTGAACTTTTCAATTTCATCATTAATAAAATTAATCATTTTAATGAAATAACCAAGTTTATTAATTTTAAAAATAATAAAATAAAAAATAAATATTTTAGCATTCGTTAAAAACAGCTGAGTATGTAAATTGGATCTGGTTTACTAACCAAGACAGGGAAGATTCTTACCTTACTAAAATTGTTGACCACGGTAGGGATCTTGAATCTGGCTGCTGACACATAGAGGGGTTCACTTCAAATCGTACTTCCAACTCGGTTCCATTTATAAGTTTGTTGATATACTCTCTTAAACCTAATTCAATATCTTTCGGGGAACAGGAACTCGGTGTACACACAGCCCAATTGATGCTTGAAAACCTTGGTACTCTGTGACCAGGCTGAAATTTTTTTATTATTTAGGGATCTAAATTGTAAACAGTCATTTCCAGAACAAAAAATAATAATTTTTAAGTTGTTACCAAATCCTAAGAAATACATCAAACTTATTGTTTATACATGTTAATTAATGAAACTAGTTATTTGTGTATAATGGCACTGAATTCAAGATTTTCCAAAATCTTTACAAATTATTTCACAATATCTTTTGATACCTACACTATTATTTATTCGATGTTTATAACTTGAATAATTTTTAGCTAAAATAAAAAGACTGGTGTGAATTTTTATTAAATACGCAGAAGGTTCAAAAACTGTATGAACGACGTGGTAGTATTGTAGTAGTTGTAGAAGGGTCTAATAGTCAGCAAAACAAGTCAGTGATAAATACAGCGATGCTTTTCGTCATTTTTCAGATTCCCGATAGACTGAAAGGTACTTTCCATATCCATTACAAATTCTTCTAAATTTTAATGACTAATAATAATCTCAATAAAGTTCTGATCTGACGACTATTACCTAGCAACTAGATCATGTTGATTTCAGCTAGGAAGTACTTGGTTTGCCTACCATCCTTAAAGTCACTACATAATTGCTCCAGAGTGTTGTGTTATATGAACAACTTGTTAATTCTAGAAAAACTCTAGAATACTACGATCAGAACTAATCATTCTCTCAGTCTAGACTTTAGACTCACGCAAGCTACCATCTTCTAAAGTAATATCGATAAACCTTGCTTACCAAGTACATCTTCCTTTTTTTGTTACCATCAAATATCCTGGTGCAAGAGGTTAGAGGTGTTTACAGTTTCTTTGAAGTCTTGAGCCTTGGATTTCTTGAATATAGTTCTATTTCTAAACAAGTTCTTAGTTATATAGAAAAGTTTGGTAACCAGATTGGTTAAAAAGCTCTTTATTGTTTGTTAGGAAAAGGAAATAAGATGAACACCGCTGATACGAGTTTTCTTTTTTTGCTCCTTTAAATTCTCGAAGGAAGCTGACAATAAAAGTTTAGTCATCACAGGATTATCTATGTCACTAGACAAAGCCTTCCCTCCTCTCTCTTTTCATTTTTTAAATTAATTGCTGCTTGCATAAAGCGTTTTTAAAGTCATTAACAGCTAATGCAATCTTAACTTTAAAATCTAGTGATCTGAGTGGAGAATTCTAAATTGATATCTGAATTCTACCATTGAAACGTACATGCCTGAAAATCCTTTCCTCACTACAATCCTAGAAATCGACTTCGCCATAGATACTTACTTACAATACCCAAGCAATAGTAGAGGAGTCAGTCCCTACTAAAGTCATAAACTTTGACCCACCATCAAGGAGAGAAGACGGCGTCTACAGACAATTTGTCAGAACCCGCAATTCATTGCTGAAGACGCAGTGGAACCTGCCTGCATACGACCAGGTACAAAGAAGTGGATTAGACGGCTCTATGTTCTAGCCTGGATCATCAGAATGGTACTCTCTTCTAAAACAGACTAAGAACTATGACAGGCTAGAAGAAATCCCGCCATGTCTCTCAACTAAATCACAACGGCCAAATGGTCACAGATCCTCAAACTCAAGTCCAAATCTTTGCCGATCTTCTCGCCGAAGTTCACCAAGTTCCTAGGCATCCTCAGTTCGACGCCGCGTCCATAGGCAAATTCGGAACGATCGAATCATATCGTCTCTTCTAGTTGTCCTCGTGCCCCCGGAGATTCTTAGACCTATCCGGAAGAACAAAACGTCGGCAGTCCTATCCAGTGGAAAAAACTGAGCTTCCGGCAACGACATGCTGACTAAAAGAACTCTTTCTCATCTATCATCCGAAACTATCGAACTCCTCACAAATATCTTTAACACCTGTCTTGGATGCGACATTGGTAATTATCCCTAAACCTAATAAGAATTCCACGGAGTTGATTTTGGCCGATAGAGTTTTTCCCCATAATAACAATTTCCTGCCACCCTTGTAATTTGGCTTCCGTGAGGGTAAATCTACCATGAAAGACTCTATGCTCCCACTTCAAACCGACGCCGACGTCGTCAAGGCCCTAAACTCAGGAAAATACGTTGCCGACGCCTTCCTTGACAAATAACGAGCCTTTGACAAGGTCTAGCACGCGGAGCTTCTTCTTAAGCTCCTTCATTCCCAGGTCCCAGCTAGTTTCGTAAGGATCATAAACAGTTTTCTTTTCCATCGTCATCAGTAACTGCGGATCCGAGGTAAAAACTCCAACTCCAACGCCGTGCTGGCGCACCTCACAATTCGATCCTCTCGCCAATTCTTTTTATTTTGCATTACCATGACATCCCACGACGCCCATTCCCCAACGATCGTCCTCAACATAACACCACCATAATGCGGATGATACCGTGTTTTGGACCACAGCCGCTCAGCTGAAGGACTAGTTCTGGCAGTGGCGGATCAAAGTGAATTCCAGTAAAACTCAAGTAATTCTTTTTAAACACCCAAGTTGAACCACCAGTAATCAGTTCCTCTAAACCGACGTCCGCTTGAACCTCCGAGGCGCCCACTTTTGCCTCTCCCTTTCGATCATCTACCTGGGAATCGCATTCATCTACACCCTCCACTGGAAATGTCTCGATATTATTCAGCGCCGTGCCTTCACTGTATCCGTGATACGTGGAGGCATCCCAGGTTGGCATTTGCGTACCCTTATTCATCATTATAAAATGTTTATTTGCCCAGTCGTCGATTTATTGATTTCCCTGCTTTTGTTTCCTAAAGCCCTACCTTTTGAATAGGCTCCTTCAAAAAGAAAGACGGATGCGCAGGGGGATGCTTCCACTCCTCGGAGGAAGTCTGCAATTGGGCCAAGATCCCCCCTAAGGACACCAGACTTGAATCCCTCCAGTGTAGGTACGTTTACAAGGTCATCGACCTAAACCGTGAGATCCCACTCACTACTTGGAGTACACTTGCTGGCCCACAGTCAAGAGGCGCCAAACACAAATTCAAGTTCGCACTAGCCATACGTCTCGGTAACACGACCCACTTCTCTCCTGAATTGCAAGAAATACTTGATAAAACACCATTAGCCCTCCGTTAAATCCAAACCACTCTTTCTTCCACCTGCATTACACCTATACCTACGATACATCGCACCACATCATCGACAAGATTCTGTTATTTCTTTTGTTTCAGATCCAGGAGTCTTCCAAGAACAACTTCTGGAAAGAACCGTTTTTATCGCCATTGTCCAGGCTTTACCATTTCTTTTCCCATTTTGAAATTCAGATTCCGCCACTGACCAGGCGTGTGGCTGGATGTTCTTCAGCTGAAATTACTCATAGCATCGCTTCTACTATCCCTGTGTCCTGCCTCACTCCCCTATCGGGGATTGCGCGACAGTTTGTTTGGTGCTTGTCGGTATGTTCAACTAACCCCAATTTATTTTCATTCTCCGCGCGTTCTTGACACTTCTGGCATCGGTGCGACGCACTCCAATAACTAAATGACTGAAGAGGAGGTTTCTCCTAATTGGTTCATCACCTTCAGTGGATATGAAAACTTTGATTTCATTGATTGATTGACACACAGCAAAGTTTATACGCACTCAGCTCGATAGAAAGAAGTAACGGAATTAAAACTTGAACAAATCTTGCAAACTGCAATGCAAATATTATACTACTCGTCTTAAGCTCCCAATTCTAGTTTATCGACACCCAAATATATACGATCCAACACGTCGAAATTTCATCCATACAAAATATCAACTTCTAGCCAAACGATATCATTCACAGGCAATTCAGTCCGATAAAGTACATCGAAAGTAGATCTTTTCCTTCCAAAAACACCTCTCTAAGCAAATACAGATTCATACGGCGGGTTTATTAAATGGAGCGTCGACAGAAGTTACTTGACTTACGGAAGCGACCACTTAGACTGAATTAATGCCAGGCACGCGCGTTTCGCCAACCCTTTCATCCATATCTAGCCTTCGTTAAATAGTGTTTTACAATAACAAAATATCCCTCCAGCATTAGAAATGGATCGGTCTTACGACATCTAAACGAGCTGCGTATTACATTTTATATAAAGAAGGTGCATATTCTAGTAACATTTTTAACTACGGAAAACCATTTGATACACGAAATAAAATGTAAAAATATTTTATGAGTTTTGTGAATTTGCAAGAAACTTTTATATCGACTTTCGTACTGGAAATATATTTTATACAGTGTGTAAAAAAAGTAAGGCACAAATTAATTTACGGCGTGAACAATAACAAAAGCAATAACTTTGACAGGTCGCCATTTTGTTTTGGAGAGTTAAAGCTTCCTGAAACTTGGACATTAAACGTAAATCAGTGAGAGCTTCAAAATGAGCTATTACACAAGTACCCTTTGTATTTAAATTCTTTTTTCAAAATAGTGTCCTGATATCGTCTTGAAATTTGGAACAAAAATTTTTTGCTTAAAATATTGCTGATAAATAAATAAAGTCGACGTGTTCGAGCATTCTTCCGAAACATTAAAAATAACGCCATAAATGAATTTGGGCCTTATTTGTTTTACACACTGTATATAAATTCATTATAAAAAGGAATGAAAATACAAAATAATCTTACAATGTAAGTAGTGCTATTTAGAAAGAAATCGAGATAATGTCATCGATGACAAGCAGCAGCCATTTTCACAAATTCTAAATACACAAAAAACTGAGCTTCAAAAATTAAAAATCAAAATTTGCATAACTTTATCTCTTATAGTTTTGGCAGTTACTAGTTACACATAATAAAGGTGGGTTACTTGAACATCGATGTAAGTGGTGATAGTTTTGTAAAAGAAGTTTAGTATCTATGATTAGATTTTTGATTAACTGAAAGACTGACAGCGAATCAAGCAATTGCTATCAGTATGAGTATAAATAAAAAAGATTTAAATACTTACGTCTTCCAGATTACTTTTAAATGCATAGTGCGACTGAATTAATCTATGTAGAGCTGCTAAATAAAGACTTTGAGGTATTTCCACCTGAAACGACGCTAAACAATACTGTCCTTTAATATTCTGATTATCCGAACTTGCAGCCAAGCACAGATCGAAGTCTCCCAATTGATTAATATTTCCATTTAGAAATCCTGAAGGTATTTTCGCATTTGCATCATACACTAAAAATATTTTTGATTACTTTATTTTTTACTTTTTCTAAATAACATAATACATGTAATTTAAAATAGCGTCATCAAGGTTGAATTGAAACACGTAATAATTTTTGTTTTTCTATGCCTTGATGTGATTTACCACTTTGTCATAATATGTACCGTTTTTAGCGTAAATAACGTCGCATTAGTACATTATTTTAGTAAAAAATTAATTAAATACACAAAATCTGAGTTTGCATTAATTACGCAAAATGTATCTCCCTAAGAAGCCATGAAGTGATTTTGGATAATGAATATAAAATGAGATTTTGTATATTTGGTTAATTGTTTAATTAAAAAAATGAACCGCGACATTACCTATGCAAAAAGTTAAATGGCCATCTTTATTTTGATAACTTTGAACTGTACTACTAGATATTAAAAGTAACTTTTAGCGTTTCCTTCACCTTGTAGATGCTACTGATTTTCTCATAAATACTTTTTAATGCCCATAATTTGAATTCCTTGAGGTCACGAAGATACTGCAACGTATGTGTTTTACATTTCTTGCTTACTCCTTCTACTGTGCTCAAATCTAATGGCGGAACAGAAGAAAGTAAGTTCCGAGTTATCTGATTTAATGTGGGATGGTATTCGACATCTGAAAATATAAAAATAAGAGTATTAAAAACAATTTTTTAATTATTCCCAGAAAAGTGATTTTACTATGAAGGTTTATCTTTTTTTATAGTAATGATTATTCTGTATTGTTTTTTAATTCTTCTATTTTTGTAAGGTTATCATTTAAAACGAAATCGATTTAATAATATAGAGTTGACGCACATGTACGTTGCGTTATAATTATAATTAAGCACAATGTATAAATAAGTTCTTTATGTTATTAATGCCATGAAATGTCAATTCTTTTATTTTATGGGCATTTTAACAAATGTAATAAGAATCCATACCAATTCCAGAATTTAAAAGCTATTATAGTTTTATAAGAACGAAAATTGAGTAGGTATGCACCAACTATATAATATTCAGTTGTTGATGGTTAATAAATAATGAATGGATTACGAATTTAGTGGAATATTCTGATTTATAAACTGTGCAAACTAATCGTGACTGGTAAAAATGCTTTATACTTTTCGGAATTCTTCTGTCATTTAATTTCATGTTATTTTTTTGTTCTTGTAATTTTAGTAGATAGGTGTACATATTCGTATATGCTGTATAATTATGCACATGCTATGAACTTTGAACGGTTTAACAAAAGGGATTTATTTGTTTTTATCGTTAGAAAAAATACAAATATATCGGCATGTAGTGCAAAAATTATATCTTAGAATAAAAAACAATCCAAATTAATAAATTGTTGAGTAATAAAACGAGAACTTCTGTTTCTATCTATTACTTAAAAAGAACAGGACGCTAACAGGTTAACCAACTTAATATCCTAAATATAAAATTGTACATTCAACATTCCCCTTCAATTCCAGATCTATTTCAATACCTCTGTTAATACTGACGGACTTACAAATTTGTTTAATTTTTCTTTAGGTAAACTCTTGGTATGCATATCGGCAATTTGGTCTTCAGTCTTAATGTAGACAATCTTAACACTGCGAAAAATATAATGATACTTAATATTAATTCAAATTTAAACATTCTTTAATTACCATGGCAACCAATTGTGACCTTTTTCTTCTTGTTAAGGAGGTACAGGACGTACAGTCAATTTAAAAAGTTTACTCCGCGGTAGGTATCTGTAATAAGTAAGCACTATGGAAAGGATAAACTTTTTTCGGGATTGTACTTTTAAAAATTAATATTTCATTTTGTGATTAAATGACTTTTGACTTGTTGAAATTATTCTTTTATTTATGTAATTATCAAATCATTACAAAATGATTCATAATTACTATTAAATTTACATGAAATAATTAATTTTTTATTATTAAATTATTTTAGAAAATAATAAAAAATTCGGCAGCGTAGCAACTTTAACCGTGTTTGCGCATGCGTCCACGGTATTATAATTGTGTTGGTGTGTGTATGTTTATAAACAAAGCAAAGAGGTGAAATTTATTTAACAAGATTCTTGAAAGCAATAAAAAATAAACGAAGAAAAACAACGATATTCTTGGAAAGGTAAACGAGTCACTGAAAAAATTTATAACCAAAAAGAAAGTTCGAGTGTCTAAGTCAAAAAAAATTATCACTAACCTATTGAATTATTTAAAAAATTTAAAAACTACAATTTTATAAAACGTTTAATTATTTTTGCAATATTAAAAAAATTGGGCAATAATTTATGTATTACGAATTACTGTTTAATTTTGTTATGTCTTATAATATACAATAAAAGTTTTTTAAAAACTTTAACATTTAGTTTTTGAAACACGATATCTCCTTGAATTTTGAATTTCCCTCTCAATCCGCCGTTGCGCCGTTGCCGTCAACATAATCCACATTAACTATGGCTGACTGTTTTTTAAAAATTAGTGTTTTTTAAAGTTAATTATTTTTATAAATAAGAATCCTTGGCATAATTTTTTTTCAATAATTTCGAAAATTTTTTTTTTTTGCACATGTAGTTTTTCAGAGCAGTGTCACCATTTTTTCATAGCTAACAGTATTGATATATAGGTACGCGTGGGGTCTGATATGCTGTTGTAATGTTAAATTAGCTATTTTTAATATTTTTTTATAAAAAAACTATGAACCCTAGGTCGCTAAAATTTTCAGACAACAAATATAAATATTTTTATTGATCCTCAAAATTTCATGATGTTTTCATCATTTTCACTAAGGTCCTGTACCTTCTTAAGATCAGATAAAGCTATACTTCTTTAAATTTTTAAAGAAGCTTCATTAGTTAGTGAAAGGAGAGTAGATAGTGGGCCAATGTGTTTACTCCTTTTAGTCTCCCAATCTTTGGTTAAACTAATATACTCGATTGATTGTCTTCGTAGAGAAGATCTGGGTTTATATTAATTTAAATGCTTCTAGTAAAGGAATTAAAGATCTTAACTCTTTAATACAGTCTTGACTTGACAAAGCCATATTGCTTTGTTTTTTAGAGTTTCAAAATATATTATACTCATATTCTTTCGGTGGTTTATATTATTAGCATAATCTGAGTCAACATATGCTATTATTTCATTAGGCTCTATTCTCTGTCTTTCATATGTTAGGCAAAAATCAATGGTTCCCTTCAAGTATCTCAGTACATTTTTTAAATGTTTGAAATTAATAGTATTAAAATAATTTTGACATTGGGAAAAATAATTAAGTGCAAAACAAGTCAGGTCTTGTACCTAGCGTTATATGTATATATGCATTAGACAACAATCTGTAGGGTAGATTTAAATTGGACTGACCCTCTGAACTGATTTTGAGTTGCAAATTTGTCTCTATAAGTCTAGTTAAACTTTTACAGTCTATCATATTATAATCTCTTAACAGTTTTTGGGTTAATGATTACAGATTAATAACTATACTATTTTCTGTTATTTCAATATCTATCCCTAAAAATCTTATGTTTTTATTATCTTTATAAAATTTTATAGCAATTTTATCCATCAGTTTACTTCTAGTTTTAAACAAGATTTTTTCGTTAGTAGTAAAATATCATCAATATCAGGTAAGATGTAAACCATTACAATACCAACAAGAACCTACTTCACTATTTTCACTTTCACTCACATTGATTCCTTCTGGAATTACACTACTTCTTCCAGATCACCATTTAAAAATGTAGATTTTACGTCTAGATGCTGTACCTTCCTGTTCTTTTATAAAGCTATAACTAACAGCGTTCTCACAGCCAACATTCTTAAGACAGGAGCAAAATTATCATCTGTCCTCTTGCAAAAATCCCCTTGCCACCAGATGTAATTCTTTAACTTTTTCTTCCACTTCTTTTTCTTTAAACACCTACCTACTGTCTATTACTTCCTCATCACGAGGTCAACTATTTTCCAGGTTTCATTCTGCTAATGTGCATTTAACTCTTCCTCAGTTGGCTTTTTTCAATCTGACTGCATCGCTTCTTTAAATAATTTAAGATTCTTATTTGGAGATAGATTATTTAGAACTGTCGTTGGATCCAGTCTATAATCTGTATATCTAGTAGGTACTTTTCTCTCTCTATTACTTTTTCTCGCTACTTGAAATTCGGTACTATCTTCCTCATCTCTTTATTTAACTCCTAAGGTTTCCTGTGTAA
Source organism: Ignelater luminosus (assembly GCA_011009095.1). Classification (NCBI taxonomy): domain Eukaryota; kingdom Metazoa; phylum Arthropoda; class Insecta; order Coleoptera; family Elateridae; genus Ignelater; species Ignelater luminosus. Next base: position 408,161 of record VTPC01090748.1, read on the forward strand.
TCTCATCTTCTTCTCTATTTTCTTCTACACTTCCTGAAGTTTCTTCTTCTTCTGCAGTTTCTGTATCAGGTTATTTCATCAAGGCTTTCTTTATATTCTTCTCGAAATTTGTCTTCATCTCTAAATCTCACTGTAGAAAATTCTTCATTAAAAGTTACGTGCCTTGAAACAGTCATCTTCCTAGTTTGAGGGTCATAGAGACGATACCCCACCATATTAATTTTTTACTGTTCTCAGATTCTCCTTAGATTGGCATCTAAAAAGCTTTGTATGCCCCAATGCAGCTCTTTGTCCTGTCCATAATTCAAATGGTATACTATTTTGGATTTTGCTGTTCGGGGTTCGGTTCAGCAAATATACTACCGTATTAAACGCCTCCGCCCACAAATAATGAGGCAAATTGCTCTCAATGAGCATTGCCTTAACACTCTCCATTAGTATTTTCATTTCTCTCTCAATTCTCGAAGTTTGTTCTGTTATTGTAACATCAACTAGGAAGATAATATAAGCATAAGTAAAATATTAACGTTGAATTCCTTGCAGTATACTCACACCTGGACTAGTCACCGCCCTGCATAGTATTAATTGTATGTATATCTACTCAAAATGCTGTCCATTTTATTTTAAGTGGACCTAAAGATGCGTTAATAGTTTTGCCAGAATTTGAAAGACCTCTTTAACAAAATTTTACTCTGCCCACTCTCTCACAAAACATTCACTTAATGTCAAATTTGACACTAGTCCTTTTTCAATCTTCTTAGAAGAAGTTACCATGTCGCCTTAACATCAGTGCCGGAAATGGTTTAGTGTAATATAAAATGTCTTTCATTAGACACCAATTATTGTAAGCAAAGAAATGTAGCTGCAGGTACGCACGGATATGTTTAAATCTGGTCCGTTAGAAATTGCACGAACACGTCAGTGTCGTCATACTTATGGTCAGCAACCATAAGAAGTGGCGTATTCCATAACGTCAGTTGGGCAAACTGGTGTTCCAGCAGACCGGTGTGGTAGCTCATGGGACGCACGGATTTCTTTAACGTGGTTCCAGTTGCAATTCAGAACAAAACATGGGATCCTATTTCTTTGAACTGTATGTATGCTAAACGTGGTGAGCTCTCACATTATTTTTTTCACTATGTCTGAAGAGATTTAAAACTTACAATCACTACTGCTTCTTTGGTGCAAAAATGGGAATGATGAAGGTAGCATGATTGCTCACTATGAAGATTCTTGACAAATCACAAACTGTTTGGTTGATTCGTTTCATCATGGCATGCACTTTGAGTCTTGTAAGAATAAATGATTTCTGTTCTGGAAACTAAATAGTTGACGATTGACTGTAAACAAAGATAGGTAGACCAAGAGTGGAGAAAACCTTCTCAAAGATTAATGGAGACATAGTGTGTCCCAAATTCGAGGCTCGTTGGGATCTCGGAAATCGTAATTTATTACTGATTTTTCTGTTTTTCAAAAAAGTTTACGGCTTACTCGACATTTGATAAAAATAAAAATATCCGACTTTCTTAAAACCGGAATATTTAAAAAACGAGCAAAGATAGAAAAGAACGGCAGAGAGAGGATTTTAGAGAATTTACACCCGAATATTACAAAAAAGTCGTTTTTTCAATCGTCTTTTGTTTTATCTCGGCAGTGGAACGTAATCGCAAATTTTCTAAATGGAACACCTAGTTGATTTTCATATTGCTGAATAGCACGCTTTAAAGGTTTTTTAGTGATATAAGATTTGACATAGTTATTCTCTTGTTTTACCAAGTTATTAAGTGAAAATCACTTTCGATGATAATAAACATATGGAAATAGTTGATTTTTGTCAAATACAATGCATTTGTTACGCAACAATTGCTAAAACAAAAGAAACACGCTTTTAAGATAAGCAGCTAACTATAACATGTTTTTTTTATATAATTCGGAGCACGCTTTAATTTCACTGCATTTTTGCAGTGTACAATAGATATATAGCAAATTCAGGTTTACACCCTAGAAACTAAAAATTACTACATACATTAACTCATGTTATTTAACAACAAATAACCAGTTGCATGCACTAACCACTCTTTGAAACTAGCTGATGTTCAAGCCGCTTTCGTCACTTTGGAATCTGTTACCTTTTTCGGGAGACGGTGGAGAAAATATATTTGTTCTTCTCGTCATCAACCCATCGTTGGGACGTTTTGACTACTGCTACTGGCCAAGGGGAAAATGCCTGATTGAAACACGATGGAGCTCAAGACAAGAAGCAGTCGAATTGTTGAAGACTTGTTTTTCCAAGATCCTGGACGTTCTTGAAGAGCTAAGCACCGGTAGAACAAAAAATGGAGTCACTCGGTCGGATGCTGGGGTGTTGCTGCCACCAATGCAGTTGTTTTCTTTCTTTTGTTCCCTCGGATTTTGGTCTGAAGTCCTTCGAGAGATTAACGATGCCCAAGCTTACCTGCAGACCAAGCGACTGGACATTTAACGGTGTGTGGCAAAAATTGGGACATTGAAAATATTTTTAGTTGAACAGTGAAATGAGATATCTGATCGCAGTTTCACCTACTCGAGACAGTTGTGCAAGAAACTTGGAATCCAAGTTCAGCCCCGAAGAACAACAAAGAGAAAGCAGTTTTTTGGTGATGGATCGAAGAGTGCAAACTTGATCTACGAAGGAGAACTATGCCTGAGTGTTTGCATCTATGGATCGAATAATTCAAGAGATTAGTTCAAAGTTTGAGCAATTGAAAGAGTTGGCAAAGAAACTTTCCGTGTTGACCTCCGCAAACCTTTTTTATCCGCAATACGTCTACGATTCAGTTAATTTGCCGGATGAAATCGATAAGGTGAAATTCCTGATCGAACGAGATCGTTTTTGAAACTTTGTCGACGCATCTCAGGACCACCAAAGACTCGTGCAGGAAGGACATCTTGAACAGTTTATCCATCAGTATAAGCTTAATATCTTCGTTTCTAACCTGATGATACTGGTGTTAATTTTTTTGACAATCGGTATCAGTGTTGGGGAGTGCTTTTCTAAGTTAAAACTGATAAGTCCTACTTGAGGTCCACTATGAGCCAGCCGAGGTTGTCCAATCTGGCTGTATTGTGAGCAAGAACTTACAAACCAAATAGATTTCGAAGAAGCGATAACCGAGTTTGCTGCTCTTAAAGCTAGGAAAGTTTGCTTTAAGTTTCAAGCATTGTAGTTTAATTTTTAAGTTTGTTCTTATTTGTTTATTTATATTTAGCATAGTTTACTGTTTAAATTTTAATACAAATATCTAAATATAATCATAGCCAACAGTTAAATTACTTTTTTATTAGTTAATTACAACTTAGAAACGTGGTTTAATGTTTAAATGTTGGGTTAAATGTTTACTTTAAATTTTTAGATTCGAATTTTAACTTTTCTGAAGGGGAAGAGGCGGCACATTGGAAGGTACACCCCGGGCGCCAATATCCCTTGCTACGCCACTGCGAACTTTTAACCTAAAAATATTTTTTAGTAATTTTTAGTGAAACTTCAAAGCACACTGTTGCAAAAATATTATGTCAAGGCGTACTCTGAATTCTGTAATATAAAAAGTATAATACACAGTTCATATTATTGTTAATACCCGGTGAGATACAGGGTGTCCCGTGATCAGATGGCCATTACTAAAACACGTGTTGATCTGATCATATATCCAAAAATCAATCGTTACGAAGTTACAGCCATTTTAAACTATAATAAGCTTATCTAATTTGGAAAGAAGAACATCAGTGTATTAGTTTCATTAATGAAAAGGCTTAACAGGAACTCTCTCCTTTTCCTTCTTACCTCTATGCACACTTAGCTGTTCGTTTAATGGGAAATGTAGGTCTTCAAAGAGTACAACTGTCGATACAAATGGACGCAGTGGCATTCGGAAGTCTTAGAACAAGTTCATTCTTATTGCATGCATACACTATACTTTTCACATGTCCCCAGAGATAGTAGCCACGGGGGCTGATACCAGGTGATTGCAATGGACAGTAAACTGTGCTTCCTTTTCCGTTTTTTGCTGATGCTTCATAATAGCTTAAAATGGTCGTAACTCCGTAACATGCGTTTATTAGACATGTTCGACTTGAAATGACCTGACGAACACCTGTCTAAGCTAGTCACGGGACATTCTGTATTTACTGCTGAGATTAATGCGATGACAAGAAAGAAAATCGGACACGTAGTACCATTGGAAAATGAGAATTATCTTAAATCAAACGAAGAATAATAATTTTTAGTCGGGATACAAAAATTTTAAAAATTTACTCTAGCACCTCCTTGGCTAGTACAGTTAGCCATATTCTTTGCATCATTTAACCAACAGCTTCGAAATGTCAGGATTGCTGTTTGAAACTAACCTCAGGCCCTTGTTGCCCATATTACAGACTACATTTCGACCAAAATTCATTTTTTACATTTACTTTATTCTCTGTGACAAAAGCGAATTATTTTAGGCTTCCGTTTTGTATATAATCGATATACTTACACAGTGGTAGTGATATGGAAGAGCGCACATGCATTTATAATTAAATAATTTTGTTTTCTTTGAAATCTACAAATAATTTAGCGAAAAAGTTAGATTTTTCTCGTTTTTGGTTTAATTGAGTTTCTAAAAAAATAGTAAAAATCTAATATAGAGTTTCTAGCTTTCCTGTATCTTCTGTAGTGCAGCATTATTTCTATACTCTTGGAATTGTTATGTCCATAGGCATGTAGGTCACTTAATAAATATATTTATGCTACTGACAAAAATAAATAATTTTGTCTTTTTTAGAACCTTCACCCAATTTGACAAAAGAATTATTTTTGTATTTTCTATAAACATTCATTACGATGATCCTTCCTCATGCAATGTGAGAATAAAAGGTCGTTCACGCAAAATAACAATTAAGGCATACTGACAAGTCGTAAGAATACTATAAATTCTGACTTCTCCATTTCGAGCAGGAGTTGAAGATAAAAATGTAAATTAGAAAACTAAAAAAAAAACCTGAGACGCCAGAGCATAACTTAAATCATTTTATCAGCCTGGATAATTTTTGGAAAGCACTATGAGATTCATAAAATAACTGAAATTCAATTATGAATGAATGCATACTATATGTCTGATATGCTTCATATATTAATATTCTTAATATGCACATCAATTCCCCTTCTTGCCTTTTCAGCGCAACAGGTAAATGCTAATGACACAATAGCGGGAGTAATTATATCTGCGTATGAGTGTATATTAATTCAAGGCCGCCTGTAATTATTTTTCATGGCTCCCTTTCTCTGCTATATTAAATACCGGATTCACGAATAATGTTTCTTTCTGGATGAACAAATTTATGCTAATGAAGTTGCGTACATACGTAGAAGATTTACAAATATTAACGAAAAACTAATTAAAAAATAAAAACAATACGTTACTACATAGTACGTCCATTAAACTGAAAATGTAAAAAGATTAATTAAAGGAGGATGCCAATCTAAAAGCAAAACGAATAGTAAGACATCTAACAGAACAGTGAAACTGGCACAAATACTTCTATGTGGGTCATAACACCCTTCTAAACGTTATGTTACCCTGTCAAAAGTAGAGCAGTTGAAGCAATCACTGCACTTACCGAATCCAAATATGATTCTGATTTATTGACGTTGTACCTAGTAGAGAGCATCTGTTAATTTTTTTTCATAGCAGTTTTTTTCTGTAAAATACTAATTTACAAGAAAAGTATTTAAACAAACACGTATGAGGTTATGTTTTCATAGATTCAAGTCAAGTAAGCATAAGATGCTCGCTTTGTTTAAAAAGTTGTTAGAAGCTAAAGAATGAACACCTGAACTTAATGAACGACGAGTAGCCTTGAATATCACTTTCTTTCCTGCGTTCGCAACAAACGCACACGTGAAAGACCTTCGCATTCTCTTGAAATATAAATCAAGGGTCACTGTCCGTTTATTTTCTGGTACTACTTATTCTTAGGATTTTACATTTGGCTTTTTTAAATTTAAAAGTAAATTTAAATATTTTATGACAAGAGAAAGAATTAATACGATAAATGTGGTATCCCACATAATTTATTTATCAAACTAAAACAACAACAAACGACAAAGTCATATGGTTACTCAAATTTTATTTTTTAAAAAATCAGTAACCGGTATTTTCGCTTCAAGTTCAATCAAGCTCTGGGTTGGAAATTCCAAAATTCGTTTTCTTATTAATTAAGAACCTTGGTAATAACCACGGCCGGCTGAAGAGCCGGGTTTACGGGGCAACTACTCAGGGCCCCGCGCTTGCTGAAGCCCCGCGCCTTTAGAGAAGAATAATTAATTCTTTGTATCGATATGTTCAGAACAAATACAATTTTCAATTTTTTCTAAGTTTTTAAAATAAACAAATTAGGCTATGTCTGAAAAAGCAGTGTGTTTCTTCTTTTTTTATTTTAAGGGCCCCGCAAAACTTCCAGCCGGCCCTGGTAGTAACCTTGTATCCTTCTTTGTTTCCAGTAAGGACAACTACAACGAGATCCGACAAATTTGATTGATGTTTTTCTTTTAACTGATGATATTTTTGATGACATTGCAATCCTTTAGTTTCGTTTCAACTATTAAAGTAAAACGTTTTATGTGACGTAATTGCTGGGCGTCATCTTTAGTTTACCTACTTTTTGAGACCCTTGATGCATACCTATAATATTCAATATGTAGACTTCGGACTGTGAAGTAGGTATAAACCGTTGAAATGGAAAGCGAATGGTTGCCAGCTTTTGATTCATTCTGCCTTGTTTAACTTCCCTCTATTAAAAACGACTTTCCAGTTGGTGGAAATAATAATTATACATAATTTCGCTTTTATAATGTTTATGCGACGATTAAAACCGATTTATGGAGTTCAAAACTATCTTAAATGAAATCGTCAAAAACATCAAATATGTTCTGATCGTGAGATCTAGAAATTTGTTTGTCTTTGCATTGCAACCAGACAAAGATGAACAATATTATAGCTTTTGAAAGTTCATAAAGAGATAAAATCGGCCAAGGACTGTTGAAAGGTCATTTTCATTCAAATAAGCTTGCTCGAACGAACTAAGAGATGAACGTCCTTTCTACGTAAATGTAGTTTCTTACCTCAAAAGCGTTTCAAAATCTGTCATCCAGGAGACATGACTGCGTTTGTTAAGTTTCTGCAGGGTATATCACTAAAAACCTGATTTTTGAAAGGTTGACTAAGTCCTTCCTTATCCCCTGCTTTTGTAAATTTCTAGACTTCTGTACGTGTCTGTACCTAGTAGATTGGTAAGTTTTAAGGTATTTGCAAATCTATAACTTTTTGTAGAACGTCTAGTTGTTACCTCTCGGAACTCTCAAATCTTGAGGGCTTTTGGTCTCTCAAAGTTTACAGGTCCCCGTGAGCAATTTGGTTCTTGCAAACCTCTGGTTAGTAGAGGCTTCTAGATTTTATTTTTTGTTGCCATTATACTTTTAAAGATCTCTGGATCCTAACGAATCCGAGGCTACAGCTCTCTCCGAGAAAACTTTGTAAAATCTATAAGTGATAAAACTCCTTCTTCTGCTAGTACCTTAAAGTCTGTCCCTGTCTTATTTCCAAATTCACCCAAAAAATCTAAACAAAGCTTAAAACGTTGACGAACAAATGGAACAGAAAGGTATAAGATAAACAAAATAGTAACACAACACAGACTAGAAAATTATTGAAGAGAAAGTATATTGTATTGAAGGTTTAGAATCTTATTGGAATTGAGTTTTGCTTTGATTTTCTGGAAAGCAGGTCTGATAATGTCCTTAAAAATGAGGAATACATGTTGGGTACTGTTTTATCCTCTTGGAAAACAAGAATTACTTCTTTAAGGGACTGCTCTAAACAAAGCCTACCCTTTTCTGCGAAGCAGCTAATTACAAAGCAGATAACATGGCATAATAATATAAGACGAGGTAAATAAAAATATGAGCGTGCATATACTATATTAAGGCAGTACTCCGAAAAGATAATTCTGAGGTAATTAGCAAAGAAGAAAGTTAGAAACGACAGAAAATTCAACAGGACGTAGTTCTCAAACAATTTCTGAAGAGGGCTAGATGTCTTATAGCAGTTGGGGATTTTTATATTGTTCAATAGAGCTGAGCTCAAAGCCTCCCCTTCATCCAAGAACGGGAATTTTAGAACAGTTCAAGGTATGAATGGGATAAGAAGTAATTAGATCTGTGGAAGTTACTGTTTCGATACTCACCTAGTACACCACTAAGGGAAGCCATAGAAAACCTTGGTACTAAATACGAGCATGACGCGTTACTACTAAGGCATGCCACCCAAAGGTTGTTTTAGGGCGACAATGACTAGTGCATGATATTGGGGACAAATTGGTATTAATCTAAAATACGGGAGATGTGTTCAAGAAGAAGTTATATCTAGAAGTTTCTAATCCGGTCACAGTTTTTCTTGGTGATTTGCGGCTGTATTAGTAGTTTCAGAAACTTTGGAAAAGAGTTCCATAATCAGTTCTTGCGGTAAACATATATATGTTTATATTTCTATGAATTTTAGAACTTACTGGATCACGTGATGGAAACTTCCTCAAGCACTATCGGAGACATTATCATCTCATTAAAATATATTGAAACTATTAAGTTAGAAAAGTTGAAAGTTTAATTGGTTACGTTAACAAAAACTTAAGAGATTGACAATATAATACGTAAAAATTTTTAGAATAACAATCCTCCCCAAATATACAAAATGTAAACAATTTCTAGCAGACTTGGTTCTTAGAGCCCTTGCCTTTTGAATCATTGACGTCAAAGCTAGAATTAACAAGTTGTCGGAAACTCCCTTACTTAATCGACGATGACAACAGCAAATCATTATTTCCATTATATTTTCTAGTAATTCTACATTCTATAGCTTCGTTTCGTAACGGGTTGAAACACGCTTTATTATTGAAAACTTTGCAAAACGAACTCTAAGAGATTAAATATTTTTGATAATAGTCAGGTTATTAAAAAAAAAAATACAGAAGAGTTAAATATTTACTTACTTCATTGTACTATGCTTGCGAATGATGGCTAAGAAATCATTTATAATGTATCAGACTTGGAATATTCAAAATTTGAAATTATAAACTAAAAGCGTCTCAATTCTTTAAAAATAAGACTCTTGAGTTCGCATCTCAATTGTAAAGAGGGTTCAGAACAAAAGAAGTTGACTAAAGAGTTGCATTAATCAATTAACGTTAATGAGGATTATTTCAAGGTAACTATGTTACTAAATCACAAGAATTCATTAAGAAATAAACTTTCAAATCACTACAATTGAAATGTGCAAATGTGATGTGATTCAAAAACTTTTCTCGCAAGGATAATGTCATATTATTATTTGCTCTAATAATAACAGAAGTATTCTCTAATTTACATTAGATTTTTGTGTCATCTTAATAAGTACCATGCATGTAGTATTTTTAAACATACAACATACACCTATATATTTACGTAAATTTAATTTGTGACCAAGGCAGAATATTAACACGAAAAAGCAACCTTCTTCAAATTCTTGACGCATAAACTAATCGATAATGAATAAACATACATGGCATCCGCATATTGCAAAATATTCACCCTCTGAATAATAATAGAAGTTTCTAAAAAGTGTTCGCTTTATTATCATTCAAGGACGTTGGTCCGAAGTTGTATACATAGAATGCATACTATATCTGTTGCACAATTTCTTCTTTTTTTAACAGTCTTATGTACAGAAACAACTACTAACATTGACCCTTAACGTTGTAGAAAGGACGACTAGAACATATGTGATTAGATTAATGAGATCTGTGTTGCAATATACAAAATCTTTTTCTAATAATCTTCGACAGTTGGTTTCTAAAGCATTTCAACTACATATTTTACCATTGACTAAAAACTTCGTTTTTATTGTGAAAAATTGAAGTGGATGACTAAATATGATTTTATAAAAATAGCTGGAGATGAAAAAAAAATCTGGTATAGTTACAGACATACGATAGTTCATTGTAGTTTAAAATCTGAAACTGGATAATCTCTTATGGAATAAATATTGCCTATTTCTTTTGAAATGAACTTCAAGTGCCTCGTTCCAATTATGTACGCTTTTTATTCATCCCATAAAAACCATCATAGCGTAGTGAAGAGAAGGAACTGCTAGCACCAGCAGGGCCGACGCAAACACGTATAAATGAGGCAACTTACTATAGTGACTAGGCATTAGGCAATGTAAGTCACTTAAAGCTTACCAACTACCAGTACATCAAAATCTCATCTACAAGACAAAGTTTCCAAATTTTCATCTAGTGAATATCTCTCTTATTTGGTTTGATTTATTTCTCCCATTTTTCATTGGTAAATCTTCGTCTGTTTTGAGTACAATCACTCTTTATCGTTATTGAATTTATTTTTCTTTAACAAGAAAAGTCAAACTTAATCTCAATACGATTTACCTCTTCAAGTTTTCCTCTTTGCAAATTATCCGAAAATTATCTTTCTAAACACTCTCAGTCGGTTTTAAGAAGTAAACTGTTGTCTTGACAATAAAGTTACGTGGAACTGCTTTATAGAAAAGAAAAGATAATATGCCTGTACAAAAACTAACAGATATTTTCCATTTTTTTTGTTAGTGTTCAATTATCAATCAAGCAACTTTTATTCTTGCCCCCTCATTTCCAACCACCTTTTATATTATCTTCAACACATTTTGCCTTGATTCTCTTTATCTCATTTGCCAATACTTTAGCTTTCGTTTTGATCTTTGGGTTGATTTGGAAACAGGGTTCCACATCAAGTAACATCTTTTGTTTTCTCTCTTATGAAGATCTGACACCTATTCATGACTCAGAAGAACAATTCAGTAAAGCGTAAATCAATGCAGCAAGTAATATCATGGTTCTCTCTGGGAAGCAATATGGCTTTAGAAGCACTGAAAGATTATTCTGTCCAGCCCAATGTAGGTAAGTCAATGAAATTCGAAGTGCAAGTGATTAATTGAACAAAAGTGAACTCGTGTTGAGCTCGGCATAAGAGAACCGACAGAGGCCAATGCAAGGACCCCCCCCACAGAAGAAATCTTTTACCCGAGGCGTGCCACTGATAATCCCGTGAACTAGTAAAGATGTTACTGAAGAGGTGGAACTTCTATTACAAAAAGCAAGTGAAAGAAAAGAGAATGACCACACGATTCGCACGGGAACACTTAGAGACACCGAAAGACGTCGAGGAGCTCTACAACAACCTTAGAAACGCCTGTATGGCCGATGTCATCGTGCAGAAGCAGGGATGGAATTGGAAATGACAAAGTATTGGTTTGGATAGATAGGGTCGATTATTATCTAGGCGTGTCTGAATTGATGGCATAGACAGGTGGTACTTACAGTCAATTGGGGAGTAGAATAGAGAATATCCTCGAGGTCAGGGGGAGATTCTCAGTGGAAGGTATTTCATTTTGAATCGGTATCTTCCTCGATAGTTTACTGGATGCGAAGCACCTCGAAGAGTGCACCTTTTTCTTTACTTCGGTCCCCCTCGGTCAATTTTTAGGGGGTGGTTAAGAAACAAGTGAATATGTAGTCAATGATAGGCTTCATGTTTATTTAAGTTGAGGTAGGAGTTCCAAACGTCCAGGCAAATAATGTCAAGTTTAAGTACTGGCGTTGCAAGATTTTTATGTCGAAAAAGAGTAGTTTGGGTTTTGGTAGGATCACGTTTAACTCTCCACTGCGGGAACCAAGCCTCCAATTAGAAGAGTTCCCGAGAGAGGATCCTGGAGGCAATAGCGGTGGTCAGAGAAGATACTCAGAGAGCCATGTTGTCTGCAAACTGGACCATACGAGCATTTTAGTATTGTGACTAGAGGATGTCGCGGCAGTACAAGAGGAAGAGAGTTGGAGAAAAGATTAATTCTTAGAAAACTCAAGTATTAACAAAGGGACAAAGGGAAAGGGAATGTCTGCATTGATGAATTTGTGCCACGCCTTGTCAAAAGCACGCTTGATATCGAAAAGAGTGACGATGACGCAGCGGCCAAGATGGGCAACACTGTTGGCATTGAAGTGCAAACGAAGATTCACAAACTGAACTGGTGATGGTGGTCAGGGTTTTGTGCCGTCCGTCAGAGATTCAGTCTGTTTATCAGAAATATTCTTTTAAAGACTTTGCCGATGACGTAACGTCTAGTGGAGTCTATGAGGAGGAATCAGTAAGCTTTTTATTAGACTGGAATAATGGTAACTGCAACTAATGGGAGGGCTCTTTCGGTGATAGCTTTCTTTGCTGGGGCCGCAAGTAGCATGTATTTCAGCAAATTATTTATACGGAATTATCAAAAAAGGAAGAAAAAATATTTTGAAAGAAACAAGAAATTACGAATTTTGTGGAATTTATGCTAATGAAAATAGTGAAATTATTTATTAGAAGATTAGTACACTGACATAACCAGTAACTAATACTTGCTGCTTTAAACAAACTTATAAAGTAGTAAACATAGGACTGGTTCTAGGCTATTTAGTACTTATGGCAGAATTTCTTAAGGCGCGTTTAATGTCACTTTCAGTTGTCTTATTCGCCACCGTGCAGCGCTTATGGTAAGTTGCCTCATGTGCACATTCTGAGCCTACTTCGGATAATTTGTGGCGCTACGCTGATCATACAAAACCTTGCAGAATGCTAAAAATTTCGGGAAAACGCTGAAAATCTATTCTATTCTATTCTGATAGACATTAAATAACCAACAGATTATTAGTTCGAAATTACAAATTACGTTATGCCATTCGAAACGCAGAATTCTTGGATAATCCGTGGTATTACTGACTTATCATAATGTTATTAAATGCTTGGAAATCTTAGGGAGAACGTTGAAAATTCTGACAAAATGCTGAAAATCTACTCTTAAAACACTAAATAACTAACAGATTATTAGTTCAAAATTACGCATTCCTCATGCCATTCGAGACATAGGGAAATCTTTAGACCAGGGCCTGCGCTAGGGTGTTTGAGTCTTATGACAAAAGTTTTTAAGGCGATTTCGTGTGAGGCATTTAATGTCAGCTTTAGTTGCTTTATTATCCACTGTGCAGCGCTTATTCATCGCTGCGCCTATGGCAAGTTGCCTCACTTGCATGTCGTTACTTGGGCCCTGGGTAAACATTATCTTTTCTTACACATTTTGAGTCCTCTTGCAATATATAGCTTTCCTATACCAGTTGAATGGAGGACACATTGAAAAACTCTGAACTAAGACTGATTGATTCTGATGTAATGGATTGATGATGTAGTCAAAATAATTCTTCTACTGACCTAAATTATTTATGATAAGTTATAGATTTAATAAAGGAAAATAATGTTATCAGTTTAAATGAGATGTAAAGTTTTAATCACTTCATTCAATGGTTTCAAAATCAAGTAAACCTTCTATTTAAAAAATCCATGTACGTCTCTGGTCTATCTTAGTGAAACAGAAAAGCACCGCAAAAATATTTTTTCCATGCTGTGGTTTTTTCATGCTTCTATTCAATACAGAAATCTTTGGCTTTCAGAAATTTGAAAATTCTTGTTTCTAGAAAACAATGAATTATTATGAAGAAACAAAATTAGCAAGCAACAAATTAATCTTCAAAATCTTTCAAGCCAAATTCATTGGTGAAAAAGAAATTTCGTATTCAAGATTTCTCATTTTCTCCAAAACGCTGCCATTCTTTTATTGTTAAGATAATGAAAATGGTATAATGAATCTAATCACGTACTTATTTAAAATTCCACCGTCACCCGTAATTCTCGAGTTCTAAATCAGAATCAGAAAAAAAAAATGTAAACTGTGCTTAGGAAACACTGGAAGACGGTTCGAACAATGTTTGTAATAATAACCTTAATAAGCAAAACCCATAAGAGACTGTCTATTATTCTTAAAAGATCCTGCACTTAATGGCTTGGTCAGGAAATCTGCCAACTGGTCCTGGTTTCTGACGTAGCAAAAGTTCCTTCTTGTAGTTTTTGCCGTACAAAGTGGTAGCGTACTTCGATATGTTTGGTCCGCCTGTGGAACTCCGCTTTTTTTATAAGCCGTATAGTGCTTGCATTATCTACTAGAAGTTTTGGAACTTCTTTCAGATTGCCAACTTCTCTCAATAAGCGACTCCAACCATACTAACTCTTTAGCAGCCTCACTTGCGGCAATGTATTTAGCTTCTGTTGTGCTTAGAGGAATTGGTTGTTGCTTACGGCTCACCCAAGTGACTGCTCCTCCTCCTAAGGTAATTGCAATCACTGTTCTGGAACGACGCATCTTGTCATCATTTGCAAAGTCCGCATCACTATAACAAGTCAGTTTTAACTGGAAATCTTTCTTGTAGAAGAGACCATACTGACGTGTTCCGGCCAAATATTTCAGTATACGTTTTACGGCTACCCAGTCTGATTGTTGCGGACAATCCAACACTTTAGAAACAGTACTGACGGCACATGAAATATCCGGGCGTGTTGACATGGGTAGGAAAAGTAGATTCCCCACGGTTTCTCTATAAGGCACTTTCTCATCGAGAGATGGATCATTACAATCAAGAGTACTTTTCTTCTCACATGGAGTAGAGACGAACTTAGCATCATTTATATTGAACTTTCTCAATAATTGATTAATGTAAGCTTTCTAATGTACATAGATCCCATCATCACAATTTTTGATTTGCATTCCCAAGAACCTTTCTAAAGTCCCGATTGTTATTTAAATTCCAGTTTTAGCTTTTCTAAGAATTCTTGAACATCCTTTCTGTCTTCAATTATGATTCCACCATCAACATAGACGGCAACCACCAGCTTGCGTTTGTCATAATCTTTAATAAACAGACAAGGATCTGCTTGACTTACGCAAAATCCGAACTTTTTCATATGTTCAACAAATCTCTTATTCCAACAGCGCGGCGATTGTTTCAGCCCGTACAGACTCCTATTCAATTTACGAACACGTTCTGTTCCATCATGAAAACATTCAGGTTGTTGCATATAAACTCTATCTTCAAGTTCATGATACAAAAAGGCAGTCTGAATATCAAATTGCGCCAGATCATATGATTCTGCAGCGGCAACTGCTAGTAGAGTAAGCACAGTATCAAACCTAGCAACCGGACTAAACGTTTGATTGAAGTCTATACCTTTTTGTTGAATGTGGCCCCTAGCCACCAGCCTTGCTTTGTATCTGGCAATTTCTCCAATTGTGTCTATTTTGGTGTTTAGAACCCAACGATTTGAAATTATATTCTTGCCTTGAGGAGGATCGACCAGTGTCCACGTATTTGATTCGGCCAGGGAGATAATTTCACTCTTCATGGCTTTCCGCTACAAGTCAGTCTCGTCAGATTTCAAAGCCTGCTGAACAGTTAAATCACCTTCTGCCAGAAGAACATAATTACTTAAATAAGACTGGAGCTTCTTAATTCTATTACTGCGTCTTATGTCATTATCTTCCATAGGAGGATTGGGATTTTCTTCAGGCTCTGAAATCACTGCTTTCTTCTTCGTCATGTATCTCAAAGCAAGAGATCTCTTTGACTGTCAATTTGTCTTCAATCACTGCTCTTTCCTGCTTAAACACTATATCATGAGTTATACAGGTTCTTCTATTACTAGGAACATAGACCCTATAGCCATCCCTAAGACCGTGATAAGAAACTACAATGCCTGCAATATTTTTGCATCCCATTTTTTACGTTTTTGTTTGAGTTCATGCACAAAGCATTCACTTCCAAACACCTTTCCTTTAAGCGTTTCAAATCTCTGACTGTCTTACCTGTCCAAACTTCCAATGGTGATTTATTTGGCTTTGGCAGGTCGCAACTTTGCAACATAGAACGCGCAGACTCAATTATTGCCCTATTTTGCCTCTCTACAAATCCATTCTGTTCGGGGCAGTAAGGAGCGCAGTTCGAACTTCAACTCCATGTTCACGAGCAACTTTCATTGTCTCACGTGACACGAATTCGTTTCCGTTGTCACAGCGCAAAATCTTAACTTGAATTCCTTTCCGCTTGGCTTCAGACAGAAATATTTTCAGTCAGCCAATTCATCTTGTGAGTCAAGAAAAACATACGTCGGTACTTACTATAGACGTCCTTAAATGATGCAAAGTAACGATTTCCACCGAGAGGTTGTCGTAATTGGTCCACAGATATCTGCACTTAGGACTGCTCCTGGTTCTTTAGGAGGATCAGGCCTACTACGTATGTTACAAAGTGATCATTGTTAAAGGTTATATGAGTCTCCGGTATCAGTCCAATTTGTAGCGCTCGTTGTAATGCTACATACGAAACTGTATTTCTGCTTGGACACAATTTCATGCAACTTTTCACCAATCTTGTCTGGACAAGTAGAGGATAAATGTCCTCTTTTATTTGAACTAAAACACTTGACGTTTTTAATGCTCTTCCAACTTCGCTTTTGTTTTATATCGCCATTAACAAGCAGTTGTTTTGGTTTGTTTTGAGTTTGTGACAAAAAAGCTGTCTTTGCACCTCTACACTATCACGTTGCTCAATAGTTCTTAGTTTTTCTTCTAAATTCTTCAGGGTGCGATCCGAACTGGGCATAGCCTTCACACATTTCTGAACTCACTGAAGTGTGGTCCTAGAGTAGACAAAATTCGTGCTATCAAAATTCTGTGGCTTAATTCATTTTCCTTTTGCTTCTTTAAAGCTAATCTAAGTTCAGAAAAATGTTTTTGCAATTTTGCAACATGAGTAGCAACATCCTCAGTTGCGTCGCAATCCCATCTAAAAAATTCTTCTAACAACCGGTCTAACCGTTGTTCATTGCTTTGCTCGAAAACTGAAATCAGACTATCCCATACTTCTTTAGCACTAGTACAAGTCATGACCAAAGTTGATGACTCATCGTCTCGAGTTATCATAATATACAGCATAGCCTCAGCATAATCGGATTCCCATTTCTTAAGTCAGTTTAATAGGTAGCATCTGATGCCTCAGCTGCACGCACTACAGGTTTGTCTCGATCACCATTGACAATATCAATGAGATTATGCTTTTTTAAAGGCAAACTAATTGATATTTTCCATTTGGCCTAATTAGACACACCCGACAATTTTTCAATGATAACTTTGTCGACTCCTGCCATATGTCTTTCTTTCTTAACAAAGCTTATCAAAAACAGTTTTCCAGAATTCAGGCCAACCTCAACAACACGTTGCACGTTGACACACACGAAACGCACAACTTGTTTTCAATACTTTCTGTTTTATGCACTTTTAATTGCTGGTGTCCATAACCTAATGAGGTTTTAATAAAGCACATTCACAAACTTCTTATTACACAGAGTATAATTGAAAGTAAAATAAAAGTGTGAACAAAGTACTGAAAATACAAAAACTGACAGTATTGATAAAATTATGACATTTCTTTTTTTGACGTGATTAATTATACTTCAACAGGCCTTCACAGTAAGATTTATTATTTAATATACCTACAACGTTCTATTTAAATCATAATCTGTGTTTTATTTGACTTCCTGTCTTTCCCACCATCGTTAGTAACCAATTTTAGGTTTTAGGGAATTATAGAAATACAACGTAGGGTAGGTAAATTTGTTTGACAATCACAGTTAGCCACATCGATTCTGGGGAATTGCTTTCTGTCAATTTGGGAGGGAAATTTAAATATCTGTCAGAACCTGAGTTTGGGATTTTACAAAACTTACCAAAGAGCAGAATGACAACATAAGTTGCTGAAAACAAGATTATAAAGTTAAAATAAATGATTCTAACATTGTCCGAAAACAATTAAGCCCTACTAAGAATCTTGTTAATTATTCCGGTAATTCCAATTTTAACTAACGCTACACAATAAACTTTTTATTCTATATTAAACATTGCGTAATATTTTTACAAACAAATAGAAGAAAAAACTCTAATTTGCTGTATTTTATCTTGAATTTTACTGTCTGGCTTTATGTTTATTTTTTTTTACATTACATTGTATTATTTATTTATCTAATTAAAAAGCTTTTTGCATTGTTAGGTATATCCAATAACACGCAATATGCTAAAGTTAAGCTAATTTTGTGAAAACAATATTCCTACTTGCTGTTTTTATTAAAACAGGAAATAAAGGCTCTTAGTAAACATCCTTAAAATAACTGACTCATCAGTCATCATCACGTGCAAATCAGGTAATAAGTGCGTTCTCTCATAAATCCGTTATTAGAAAAACGAAGATTAAAAATTGACTTGCGTGAATATTCTTTTATTATTATTTTCAAACTTTTAACTGAAAACAAATGATATTGAGATTAATAATGTAAACTTAAAAAATTACTTATTTCTATAAAAATTAACAACTTTCATGATAAGACCAGTCATCAGGTTAGTTACGGTTGTATCCGGTAGTTTTTTCAACATCTTCCAATTTTCTTTAAAATTTTTTCATTTCTGTTGATTTTGTCCATTTTCCTTAGTTCTTCTTTGTATATTGTCCAAAATTTCTCAATTGATCTTATTTTGGAACAATTTGGAGGGTTGAGGTGTTTTGGAACGAGTTTTACCCTGTTTTTGTTATACCACTCTATCGTATTTTTTTGCATAGTGGTATGATGCCAAATCGGGCCAAAACAATGGTTTTAACACAGGTCTTTTATAAAAGGATAAAATTCATTGGTTAAAACATCCTTTTCTCTACATCTCTTTGTTTAAAATATTGGATGTTATGAACGGTGCCCTTATTTTGTCGCAAGTACATATTCTTTGCCATATTAAATATTTCTTGGGAAACTTATCACATTTAACAGTCTTATATTTCTTATACAAGGTCTTGTGGGCTTAAAAATTATAAAATCTTGGTCCAGGTATTTGTCTATGGTCAGCATAAACGTATGTCTCGCGATCCATTAAAATGAATCCTTTATGTTTGGACAAAATCTTCTCATACAGGGTGTTACAAATTGGAGTAGTTGTATGGGGATCTCAAAAACCGTAAGAGATACGAATTTGTTTAAATTATTGCAAAGTTGCGCATTTATGTGCCTAACAACATGCCGTTAAAAAAGTTTAAAAATTCTGAATACTTCCGGAGATATCCGAAAAAACCAAAATAATGATTTTTCGTTTTTAATTTCTTACGCCTTTGTTTTCAAATTTATTTAAAAACTAATAACACATTATTAAAGCACTTTTTTATCTTTTTTAAAACTGCATAATCATTTTTTAAATACGACGTTTCGTATTTCAGATATCATCACTAGGTCAATTCTTTTTAATACGGACCTGGATTTCTTTTTACGTTTTTGTGGAAAACTGGTTTTCAAATGTATAATCCCATATTATTTTTTAAAAAAATTGCGTTTTGTAGTAAAGAAAATAATGCTTCTTTTATCGTCCAATTGTTTGCTAGTACGGTCCTGGATACTTTAGTCAGGATTCATATGCTAAGACAAATTAACATAACTGTAAAACTCGGTTTGATAAACATACTCAGTCTAAGTTTATTTAAACTTATTTTATTATTTTGTTTGCGTTAAAATGTATTTGAACAAACAAAAAGGAAAATTCACAATAACAACTAAAACTAGACTGAAATACTGAGAAATCTGATAAAAATAACAACTATTAAAATGAAATTAAAAAAATAAGTAAATTTTTAATTTTTTTATAAATGCTCAAAAAGACCATCATTTGCTTCAATACATTGATTTATTTTTCGTCTTATAGATATTATAGCTCTTTGAAGGCCCCTCCTGTCCAAAGAAGTAAATGTATTGAAAATGCGCATTTATGAAAAAATTAAAAAATTCATTTTCTTTACTACAAAACGCGTTTTTTTAAAAGATAATATGGGATTATACATTTGAAAATTAGTTTTCCACAAAAAACGTAAAAAGAAATACAGGTCTGTATTGAAAAAAATTGACTTGATGACGATATCTGAAATACGAAACGTCGTATTTACAAAATGATTACGCAGCTTTAAAGAACATAAAAAAGTGCTCTAAAAATGTGTTATTAGTTTTTAAATAAATTTGAAAACAAAGGCGTAAGAAATTAAAAACGAAAAATCATTATTTCGGTTTTCTCGGATATCTCCGGAATTTGCAATAATTTAAACAAATTCGTATCTCTTACGGTTTTACAACTACTCGAATTTGTAACACCCTGTATAGTTTTCTTACTCAACTTCTTGCTATTGAATCCTTCACTTCGTCCCTGTTTGGCACTTTCTTTATTTTTCTTGTTAAAATATTGTATTTTGTTTGCGTTTGAAATCTTGTTGCAATTTCTCTGACAGAAGCATCCCGGTGCCTATTATAATATGAGATTATCCCTTTTCTTCCAAGTAACATTATCTCGCTCTCTTTTTCCACTACCAGATTTCCTTTCCGTTGTTTTAGTTTCCCTCTAACGTTCTTGGCATATTTAACTTTTCAGCAACCGCTAAACATGTTTTATTAGGATTACTTAAATACTTCTATTAATTTCTTCTTTAGATACCATTTTCTTGAACATTGCAGCTACTCATACTAATACCTCATTTATACAAATTACAGATTATGAATATGATGTTTTGTAAAAACAAAAGAATCCGAATCAAATAGGCAACTTTTATAATTTGTTTTTTTAATGACGGATTTATGAGAGAATACACTTTTACGGACCGAGACCTTTCGCCGCGAGTCATTCGCCGCGGAGACGTTTGCCGCAGACCCGTTTCACCGCATAGATTTTCACCGCAGGGACAGTTTGCCGCAAATAATAAGTTCCAACATATTTACTTCGAGATATTTATCTGAACTAATGTGAAGTTATGCTTTATTTTTGCTAATTTGTCACGTAATGGTAATAACTAATGTGAAATTTATAAAAGTAAGCCTACAGGAGTTTTACAAATCATAATCAGTAAATAACAAACTGAAGTATGAAATGGATGGCGCAGAAAATATTTCTTTTGTGTTTGGCAGTATTGCATTAAGTTTATTTTGACAAATTGCTAATTTTATGTCTTCTCGACATTTAACAGCTTATAGAACAAGAACAGGTAGGTTAGGTAAGGTTAGGTTAGGTTAGGTTAGGTTTTTAGTAGATATGAACATGTGGTAAATTAAATACCATATTGGCTAAGAAGTTGAAATCGAGTCCGCACCTGCTTCGCTACCCTCAACTAAAAATCTTCAATTGAAAGTGTCAGTAGGTATGCTACACTTGTGAATGGTTACCGCAGCGAAAAGTGTCTGCGGCGAAAAGTATCTGCGCCAAATGTGTCTGCGGTCAGAAGCTCGCGGCGAATGAGTCGCGGCGAAATGTCCTAGATCGACACTTTTATATTCACAAAATCATTGAAATGATCACCTTGTGCAAGCTTACTGATGTTTTGAGATATTTGAGATATCGAGGGAAAGTTTTATTAAAATTTCAGAAACTCTGTAGACAGTTGTTAAAAATTAAAGGACTTTTAAATTTTGTTGCCATGACTCTGACCAATCAAAGTTTTTATTAATTGGACATAGTCATGGCAAGAATATTTAGAGACCCTCTAAACAACTACTCTATTTATTTACATAAATCACATAAGCTAATATATCTAATTTTTAAAACAGCAGATAGCATAGTTTAAATTTTTGCAAACTAAACACAAATGACCATGACCAAGTTAATTGCAAGAAGAAACACTAGAAACAGAATAAATTTTAATTTTACTACCAATGTTTCATCATTTATAAATATTGCCTTAATGTTCCATTTTTGCTTCATAGGCTTTGTCCATTATTTCAGGAAGTTTCATTCTTTATCTTTCACATTTCGAGATAATTTCACTTTCTTAAGTTTCAAGCTTGAAATTGTATAATGTTTTGAGTATTTGTTGAGAAAACGAAGAGCAACCATTTCATATGGTCTTTTTTCAGTTTCAGTCATATTAGCCTGTACCAGAACAAAATGTAGTACATAACCCTAGTAATCTTTATATTACAATTTATAAACCAAACTCTAAAAGCCTATTGAAGAGTAATTAGAACATCAACTATTAAATAATACGTTAACAGTTCCGGACATTAAATTGGTACAGACTAGAGTTCCAAAATGCCGATTTTGACAAATTCAGTTGTTACATTGACGGATTCTAGTGCAGATTATACAGTTAATTCCCGAAGGACGAATACCACAGATTATTCTAAAATCGGCGAACCAATGCAGTAATCACGTAAAAGTCGCATAGACAGTATGCGCTAGTACCCATCTGAGTTGACGTCCGATTTACACTAACAAATATGCATAAAATACCCGCCAAATGTAAAATAAGTAGTGTTTAGGTATTTACGTTAAAGTTTATAACCCAAAAACAAAATTTACAAACAAAATAAACACAAGAAGTAAAACGGAAGCACGGAGGTTTTAGATTATGTTGATTTCTGTATATATCGGTATATAATAATGCAGTGTTCGGTGGATGTTCACACTTCCGTGTGTGAAACCGGCTTCAAGCACGTGTTTTTCAGGTAATTGAAAAACAGCTTGCATTAACCACGCACCGATCACGCACTTTTATTACTGCATTGGTTCGCCGATTTTAGTATAAATAAAGGTAAGATATTTCACTCCCTATTCCACCAATGTTCCTATTTTTTGTCTCTGCACATTTACATTTGTAGCTCTGCGAGTTTACCAGCCTACTCTTTTACGTGCGTTTTATGAAAAGTGTATACCACGTTGTGCTGCTTGCTCAGTACATGTCAAAATAGCAAGCAGTTGTTTTGAGAAAGAAAGCAATAGAATCCACAAATTTATCGAAGTGAAATATCTGACCTTTATTTAATCTGTGCGAATACTTAATATATTTTTTACTTTGATTTAATCTTTAGTTTAAAACAAACAAAAAAATATACAAAACCAAATTAGAGACATTATAATAATTATCTTACTGATCAAGTAATTGTTGCCAATTCTAGCGGATATTAAAACTGTGTTTGGCTCTCAGAAGTTATGGATGAAAATTATACAGAAGGTGAAGGTATTATTATACCGGTTTTTGAAATTTGTAGACTCATGTAAATTATTTGTCAATTTCTATAAAAAATAAACTACAATGTTACCAAATTAGCTATGCCCATAACTACTAGTTATTTATGTATTCCTTGGCCTGCCATTGAAAGGCATCAAGTGTAATAAAAAAAAACAAAAACTATTAACATAGTAGAAAAAATAGTCTTAGTCATCCGTGAAGCCTGATAGTACTATACTACAAGTATGTCGTTAATTATAACTCATAAAACTCAGATTAGAATTTTACAATCTTTAATAAAAAGATACGTATACATGTCATAAATCTGTTGTTCTGTTGTGGCCAACAAAAATAGAAAGATTACAAAAAGTATGGAGATTGTTGTACAAGTTCTAAAATATGATGTGATGATTAATCAGATTTTTGGCATTTCATCTTTACTCAAGTAAACTTTGATCTTTAATTTTTCAATGTTATTATTACAATTTTAACTACTTTTATTATACTGGATGACCAAGATCATAAGTACGAAGTTTTAGTTTTTTTATTTATGAATGGATTCTAATAAGATTTGGGATATACACTATAGATAATAAATACAATGTTTTGAGATGCATCAATATCGTTTCCGGTTTCATCAGAAACGACATTAACACTCTTATTTTAAATGGGTTACTCGGTATATTTTTAAATATCTGGATTCTGCAGAAAACTCTGAATCCAGTATGGTAATTTTCGTTAATCTTTATTTTCGTGGTTATTGAAAATTCATTTTTTAATATCTTAATCAAAACGGTAGGGTTATTGCCCAAACTGCTTAGAATTAATCAAGTAGAAAATCGAAATTCAAATTAAATTTGAATGAGCTTTAACTCCTAAAGGAAACATTTCCGAATAGATGTTCGTTGGAACTTTTTTCTTTATTTTGATAAGCTTAAGCCAATCTCAAAGTTTGGCCAACCATTTCAGGACCACCCTTATAATCCTAGATAACTTGGATTTTACTGTAATTTTATTTTAATGAACCGGCAGTAAAGTGACAGTACCTGAAATTCTAGCAGATTCTAATTTTGCTAAATCGGATGTAAAGTCAGAAAGCGGAAAGTTGAACTTCTAGTGACTTTTTTGATATCTCCACTTCCCTTAAAGTTATTTCCTCTTTTATAAATATTTTTCGGATTCTGCACAAGAATCAGGCATTGGATGTGTTTGGTTGCAGACATTGTTATGGTTCTATGCTACTGTTAACTATTATAAACTTTGACAATGTGAGATCTTGTCCTTTTTTAGGTTTCACAAATCAGCAGACTCCCTAGTTTTGGCTATTGAAGCAGTAGCGCCACTAGCTTTTCGAACCAAGGGGGACCAGAAATTTTACAAGCGCCCCGCTTGTAAAACGTTATGAAACAGCCCTTATTTGTATGAAAACTTATAAAGAATTATGATAAAGATGCAATTTTCTCAAACATATAGGTTTTAAATTTTTTTTTGTTTCTATTTACTTCTACCGATTTCTGCAAAATGATTCTGAAGATGAACTGATACACTGCTTTAATTTCTAAATTCTGTTTCTATATTTTCTACCTACCCAGATTTTGATTGCATCTGTATTGGTATTTTTTCATGTTTCACGCAAATGCTGTTTTTTAATGTCCAGAACAAAATATATAGCAAATAAAAGAGTATTTAAGTGTATCTGGCACTTTTCAGTCATTATAGAACAACTGAATTATAAATCTTGAAACTTGATATCAACTCGATTCAACCTTACTGCCAGAAATATCTCGGACCTTCCATTTATTCTTACCATCAGTTTTTGATAGTTTTTCTTAGCCGATGTAAATATTAATGTGGAATTCTTACAAAAAAACTACTCTCTATATACAACGTTCACGATGTTTCTGGGTCGTAACAGGCCATCCTTTCATTTTGTTAGGTTGGAAGTGTTGCTCTGTATTTGGCGCCGTTGCACGATCAAAAATTTTGCATAAACCTTTAGTACCGATTAGTTTTGCTTTGTTAAAAAAAGATCAAAATTTTTTTATTTTGCATCTATTAATGCCAATTAAGAAAAATACCAAAGATTATAAATAAAAACATAAAACTTTGATTTATAAATATAAATAAACAGAAATTTTTGTGAAATAATCTTTTAGCGTAATCGATTTATAGATTTACAAAAAAAAAGGCAACAGCGTGTGGTCAAACTGTCATAAAATCATAACCTTAAAGTACATTAAGCGTCAATAAGATTTTACAAGCCAAGTTAATAGATAAACAGCTCAGTTTACAATACTGCAACTGTCATTCTGCCACAGCCAAAAAAACATTAGACTTAAAAGTAGTATCTACCAGATTGTCGAAAAATTAAACTTGTAACTTAAACTTACAATAGGCATCTTATTTTATTATTATTATTTATTATTTATATTTTATTAGGTTGAGAATAAGCAAAAACTTTAAACCCATTTTTTCCAAAACTATTATTCTGGAGTTACCACTTTTAGCCTTAGCACGACAGTACTGTGTTGCTACAACAGGATAGACAAGGAGTAAGTAAAAAGATCTACTTCTGAAAGAGGAAAAGTTAAGAGAAAATATACATAAAAGTATCCAAAGTCGAGAAAAAAAGAACGGTTTCCTAAGTCTTGCCCCTTGTATTCTACTAAGATTTGCTTGCTTACTATCGCTATTTTTTTTCATTATCACGGAATGCTCGGTACACGATTACTTTAAAGGTGTTTTTAGTTGCTGCATACATTCAGTATCGAATGGATCATTGTGTCAGAACTTATCTTTAGTACTGACCTCTTTAACTGTAATAATTGTTCTTTAAGGTATGATTTTTCTATTTTTGCTTGCAGGTTTGATTTTTCATTTTATTAGTTATTTCGGTTTCGTTTCTAATGTTTCTTTTAATTATTTATTTTTCATTTTATTTTAATTTAAATTCTTTAGTGTTTTACTATTCGTACAAAATAATTTTGATCTTGGCTCCTCTACATAATTTAGCATAGGGGGGCCGGGCGGCCTTTAACAGGCACCCAGGGCCACGTTGACCTCGCGCTAGCGCCGCCTCTGTATTGTACAAAAAATTACATTAATATTGTAATATCTCTGTTATTAATCTAAATAGTTGTAACAAACTGTATATATTCTGAAACATGAGAAAATGGGATGACGTTACAATTTTGCTTCTCGTTTCGTCTTTAGTTAAACAAAAGGAATAGGAAACAAAATAGAAAGAAAGCACCGCGTTTATTAGTGTCCTTTTCGTATTTGAATTACTTTCAAGTATGTTAAGTTTATTTCTGATTTAATCCAAGCCAGATGTGAACTTACCAAGTAATGACGTCATCCCACAAGAGTAAGAATTAGACTATAGCTTTACTTTTACTTGAGAGTAATTGAGTAAAATAAAATTCTACTGCACTGCGTAAAAACATCTAAGGTTTTGTTTTGTTTTCTTAAACAATGTAAATGTAGCTGCTCGAAGAAATGTTGAAAGAAATGTGTTTTAGCTGTGTAACACGAAAACAAATCAGGTGTCAAAATTCTGACTGAATCAATGAACTCAGTTCGAAAAAGTAGGTCGGTAACGTAGTACATACCTATTTAGTTTTTTAGTTATACTGGTTTTCACTAATCAAGATCCCGTATAAATTATTCATGGTTTTTGTTAAACTGAACTTGTCAGGCTCTATTTTGTTTTAAACGCAAAAAAAACAAAAACAAAATAGCACTTAGTGATATATGATCTACATGAAAGTTAAATGAAACAGAAAACGAGTCTTGTGGAAAACATCAGGCTGTAACAATTTTCACTTCCGCAGGTTTTGTTCATCTAAAGAGATCGTAAATACAAACTTATCTGCTTTCATAAAAATATTTCCAATTCATAATTTTGTTTATGAGGATAAAATTATTTAAAGTGTCAATGTTACGATAAGGCGCGCACCCGGACGACGAAGTCATGAAACGGACCTTACGCACGGTCAAGGCCCTCGCCTACTACCACTTTCATGCGTTGCGTCTCGAGATGGAAATTCCGCTATTTTATTGAAAAAAAAGATTCGTAAATTATTTTTTGTTTCAGATCTGTACTTCAAAAAACTGAAGGCTGTATATTTGGCCTACTAAATCAAAGCGTAGGTATGTGTGCGTGTATTTCAGTTGAATATTAGGTTGCATATCAAGATTAATAATAATTGATTAATGAATTAACGCAAAGTTCAAAGCAGGTTCTCATTTTCCAAACTTTTCAATTTCTTTTCAATTTTTTATGTTTCTATGCAAATTAATAAAATTAAACTCAAACCTTAAGCAAATCGTTACATTACGTATCATTGACCGAATTAAGTCCTTGAAAAATTTACACCTTTTTGCAATATTCATAAAATCATAAGGAAATAACTTTTGGAAAGTATGTTTAAAACACCCGAAGAAACATCTATTATGCAATCAAATTGCAAATTGGACTATTTAAAAAAAATACTTCTTTAAGTGTTTTGTTTTTTATTTAATTTTCTCGGTTTCGTTCAAATTGAGAAAATTAAATAAAAAACAAAACACATAAGGAAGTACTTTTATTTAAATCATCCAATACATACGAACCTTAAGTCATGGATCTCCAATACACAAATTGCAAATTGATTGCATTTGTGCATATTCAAATTTTCGGTTGCGTATTATCGAAATCAAACTCATCTAGCGTGCTAAAGAGAATGCCAAAATTTACCACACTGCCCATTGGTATTGAATATGGTGTTTATTACACCTACAACATCAGAAGAATTTACGATTTCTGGTCTGATTTTGTTTACAAATCTCCGACAGGCCATGAAAATATTATTGTTAAATTTTACTGAAATTTGGTGACCTAATCTGAAAGAGAGTGTAAAAAGCCTTGTTCTTTATGAGTCGATGTTGCGCCACTTCATTTGTTGTGATCGTTACTAAATTGTTATATCATTAATAATTATTCATGTAGATATCGTAATTATTACCCCTTTTTTTAAATTTTTATCAATTGACATTCAATATTTTACAGAAAAATTTTGATTATGTAACCCGGATAATTATCTTTAATTATAATTGCACCTGAGTAATTAAAATCATTATTTATTTATTCAGCAAAACGGTTTGTATGTGACACACTTAATATATTTTCTTTAAAATTTGCTTAATTGAAGTTTAAGTCTTGAGAAATACAACTTATGCAGACTAAGATTTACTTACATTATAAATTACTAGAGTCAGAATAATATAACGATACAAATAGACGTACCTTCTTGCATACATCTCTTTACATTCTTCAAACAAACTCTTCCTCTTCTTTCAGTTGTAGCGACTAAAAGCTCCTGTTCGAAATTATCTATTTCAAAGCTACTTTCGTTTTTATCCCGCACTGTTACATTATAAGGAATATAAGGTAGCACCGATGAATTAGTTCCATTGATAAATGCATTTAACACAAGCTTCTCTTCTAACGAAGATGTAGGTTGGGATGTGTCGAAAAATTGTTTTTCATTATTATCACTACTAGTACAGTGAACACTTTCAATTATTATTAAAGCAATCACAGCAACAACAAAGAAAGAAAGCGAATGTGATATTTTGTACATCGTGTTTTGAATTGTAACGTTCATCACAACACTTTTATTTTTCAAAATATAATCAACCGCACAATCTTTAAATGTTATTAAGTGCCAAATGGTTTAATTTTTTCGATATATCTAAAAATTATTTTCATTTTTATATAAATGTAAAGTTAAAGCTTTTATCTTTTTAATTGGTATTTCTTATTAATTAAATTAAATTAAATTAAAAATAAAAAATATCAAACGTTACTCTATAAAAGGACCTTTAGGTATTAAGAATATATACTGGCTGTTTGATTGCTGAACACAAAGTTATCGTTGTTGGTTACATGGGAGGGATTTGGTGATGTTATAAATTTGTATCTTGAGTCAATTCCCCACCTTATTTAAGTCACGAAAGGGGGGAATTCAATTAAAACCAAAGGTTATTTTTTATGTACACAAAATTTTTTATCATCTTTAAAATACCAGACATCTGTGAATCAAAGGGTGAAGTATTTCACTGAAATCTCTGCTTAATTTATTTTTCAATGCCATCAAGAATTTATACATTTCGAACTTTTATTTTCAGCTGAAATCTTTTAAGTTTGGATTTGTAAAAATAAACGCAAAATTGAAATCTATGTAATTAAATATAAGTGTGGTGAAAAAGTTTTGGGATAATTTCAAAAATGAAATTCATCTTTCAAAAAAAAAAACACCTGACTAATTTAAATTTTTTGCCTGTCTAATGGATGAATAGAATATATTATGATTTTATGATGTTTAAATAATGAGGTCGTCATTTTTTTAAATAGAATCTCTCGATTCTTTAAACTATTTGAGGTTTCAATTCTCATAGCTTTACATGTAAAGGGATTAGTTACATTTCTATAAATGTCAGACACAGCTACTACCTGGGGCTACACTATTTAGCTTGACAAAATCAATTTATTTATGACAATTTATACATCTGCAAATACAATAATGCACCGGTGTGAAAACAGCGGCTAAAGATAGCAATTGCAACATATATTTAATTTCTACAGAATAAAAACACTTCCTTGAGCATACCGCAGCGATATAAAAGCATCACACAAAAGATAAACAAAATACAAGGGTGGTGGGATCAAATTCAACCAATAAAAAAATATTTAAGAAACCTACAAAATAAAAATAAAACAGAAAACAAACAACTTCATCATTCATCTTATTCTCGCATTATTTCTTCTTACTTCCAATAACGATGAACTATATATGCCCTATGTAAATGCATCGCCCATTTACAAACCCCTCTAGGGGTTGAAAAGCAACCCTCTACCAGCGCCCAAATTCAGAAAACATTACATAAAAAAAGAACTATTGCGCCTAGCAAGATGTCGCTTGGTAAATATATTTTTCTTGACGAGATAAGTAACTCCTATAAATATCATCCACTTGGAAATCCATCTAGGGGTGCAAAACTCACCCCCTTCTAGCGGCCATTTTCATATAAAGAGAACTATTGACCCTAGGAAGATGTCGCTTGGTAAATATATTCTTCTTGACGAGATAAGCAACTCCTATAAATATCATTCACTTGGAAATCCATCTAAGGGTGCAAAACTCACCCCCTCTTAGTGGCCATTTTCATAGAAAGAGAACTATTGACCCAAGCAAGTTGTCGCTTGGTAAATATATTTTTCTTGACGAGATAAGTAATTCCTATAAATATCATCCACTTGCAAATCCATCTAGGGGTGCAAAACTCACCCCCTCTTAGCGGCCATTTTTAGAGAAAGAGAACTACTGACCCTAGCAAGATGTCGCTTGGTAAATATATTCTACTTGACGAGATAAGCAACTCATATAAATATCATCCACTTGCAAATCCATCTAAGGCTGCAAAACTCACCCCCTCTTAGCGGCCATTTTCATAGAAAGAGAACTATTGACCCAAGCAAGATGTCGCTTGGTAAATATATTTTTCTTGACGAGATAAGTAACTTATATAAATATCATCCACTTGCAAATCCATCTAGGGGTGCAAAACTCACCCTCTCTTAGCGGCCATTTTTAGAGAAAGAGAACTACTGACCCTAGCAAGATGTCGCTTGGTAAATATATTCTACTTGATGAGATAAGTAACTCATATAGATATCATCCACTTGCAAATCCATCTAGAGGTGCAAAACTCACCCCCTTCTAGCGGCCATTTTCATAGAAAAAGAACTATTGACCCTAGCAAGATGCCGTTATTTGCCGCCTTGTGAAAAACAGGATATGCATTAGAATGTTTGACACGTTACAATCATTGCATCGTTGTTATGAAAATAAATAAATAAAGCTTCCCTTATATTTTACATAAACATTTGGAAATGCTCCCCATTGCGATTCTAGACATTAAATTGCTAAATGCAGGACAATTAAATTTGCACTTGACAAATGACAGAAAACAAATACGTATTAGTTGTTGAAATAAATCAAGAAGGCGGCACATCAAAATTAGATTCCATAGCCAATTGGACCCAGAAACATTTATGAACACTCTGTACATACAATCTTTTGGGTTAAACTACCAACTAATAAGTTGGTCTTTTTTCACTGGGTTAAGGTACATAGCAAAACATCTACAAAAATTTATGGACTGAAGTGCTATATGCTGCATGCTCTATTAAAAATTGCAAAAATTTTGTTGTAGTTGTATCTACCAACAGCATAAAAGCGACTGTTTATAATAATTTTAGCTATTACTGCCATACAAGGAAGTTTAAGCAAGCTTAGATTCGAAACACTGGTTAGAGACCGAGACAACAACAGTATTTTGATTCTGGTGAAATTGCAACATGATAAAAGTAACTTTGCAGCAGAACTTTGTTTCCCGTTTTTAAATTTAAATCGGGTGCAATGTGATAATTATACGGGTTTAAAGAACAGTACACAAAATATCATTTTTGTTTTTCTGTTTTCAATGACCTTGGAATATAAATACTGAAAAGATTAGCCGAATTCTAGAAGAACTTCTGAGTACTACTAAAAGGGAATGGTGTGATTTAGTAATCTATGCTTCTATGGAAATATTTCAAGGTCTAAAACCTACCTTGACATGTTAGGTTTTAGACCTTGCAGAACTTTTTACGCAGAATAACGTTTTTTCCTAAAACTAAAAATAAAAAAGTTTTCCATATGTTGCCAACTTAAGTAGACACTGTGTATGTATATTGACAAAGTAGTGAAGAAATAGCTCACTTCAAGTCATAATCACAATGGAACAAACATACGTTTGCACATTTGTTTAGACAGAGAAAACAGGATTATTTTTAAGCCACAGATATCAAAGCACGGTATGATGTAAAAGATTCAGTAATTTCACTACCCGGTGGTGTCCAGACCAGACGTATATTTGTTCCATCACGATTATAAGTGTTCATGTTCACTCGATTCATTTTTATTTGTTCAAAATAACACAAATGGCAGACCTTTAACTTATAAATATTTGTTTAGTAACTTTTAGTAAAACTTTAAAGTACACTGCTACAAAAATATCATGTCAATTCTATAATACTGAAACAGACTACATCAGTAATAATATCCTATCTAGTATCTACGTTCGCTAGTACAATATGATAAGAATAACGTTACAAGACGGACAACTATATTAGAACCTGAAACCAACTCTTTGCTTTTGCCTAAAAACTAATCCCTACAATGGTATAGAAACTTTCAAATTGAACATACAAACTTAATAATAGTAAATAACTGGATGATTGTAACTAGTACTATATGACGTCATTAGTTGGTGTTATCTTAATTTCTGCGAATGAATATTTTAATAACGAAATTAATTTTTGAACATAATTGCATAACAAGAAGTTGAATGCATTGTGTAATTATTATTTTTATGTTCGATACATAAGTATGTACAACAAATCGTTAAAAGAACAAAAAAACTGTAATAGCTATGTTTCTAAAATTATTACGTATTTCATCATCATTAGTACTTCAGCAGTTTGTAAAACATATTTATTAAATGCTTGGAATTTATATCAATAAAAAAATGTGCAATCAGTATTTGAAGCCATAAAACTTTGTTTCATTTGTATTAACTATATTTGTGACAACATACTTTTTTAAGGTACAAATGACGTTGTTTATTGATTGTTATGATGCTTAGTGTTACGTAAACGTACACGTTATGCATGTACCAGATTATTATTCGTTGTTACTTTTTTAAATGAGGGTTGTTGCTGTGCAACTAAGAAATAAGCAGTTCATATCTGTAATTTGCAGAAGAGAATTGCTCAAGTGTAGCTATTTATTATTTATAATATTTATTACCTTCCCTTCCATAGACTCTTTTAATTTGTCTACCTCGCAAATTTCCAAGCTGCATCTTCAACCTTAGGAATGTAGGCATTTTCTACATTTTCTCCGTCTATTAATTGCAACAGGCTGTCTCGAAAGTGCCTTGTCTTGAGGTTTCTCTCAAATCTGTGAGCTAAAACGGACCACCTTTTGTGTCGCAAATCTGTAACTTCGTTATTTTTTAACAATGTAGAAGGATGCTACCAATCGCACTTTGTTCACATGTGAATTTTCTTTGACACGTATTGTTCATAACGATCTATCCTGATAAACAATATCGTTGTTAAACTTGAATTATTTCTACTTTTTCGAAAACACGATCTAAACTTGTGTTATTCTATTCAGGTTTATGTACTGAAAAATATGCCGTAAACGTCGACAAAATAATCTTAACCAAGCAAGTTTGAAGATTTCTTGAAAATTAGGTCTAAAGTCTTTTTAAAAAACTAATATTCCGTGTTTTAATTAAAGTTACTGAACTTGACCAACATAATATTTTCTTCTATTGTTAGTTTTCTGATAATATTTTATTTTTTCTACGGCGGAAAATGAATTTATAACAGGAGAGAATTTATTAACTAGGCATTACAGTATCCAAGGAAACAAAAAAGCATGTATGTATTGCCTTTATTTATTTGTTCAATAGTACAAAACGAAATTTACATTTCTAGATTATAAGGCGATGTTCAGCTAATGCGGTCAGGCATGAGCTGCTCTCCCACTTAACCCTACTATAACATAAAAGAAAGATAACAAAATAAAAAACTAAAGGTAGAGTATTCTTGTGGTATCAATACATTTTTAAAAGAGCAGGGAGGGAATAAGTTGGGCACAAATTCGCAGAATCTTAAAATGACATCAAATATTGTCTAAGCTGCAGCCGAATTTTGGCGACCGATAATGCTTTGATATTCAGTGCAAACTATTGTAATATCTAGGTAAGTTATATGAAACGTTGCGCTAATCCAGTTCAGTGAAAAACAGCGATATAGTTATGTTGTCTCTAAATCTCAAATTTAAGTTGTGAACGTTGGTACGCAAAGTGATTTTATGGTAGAAATGAAGTGGAAGTCTTGGTTGATAAAATCTTATGATACAGACATAAAATATGGAAAAGTCACCTGTTACGCATACTCAGCCAATCAGCGTCTTTTCACTTATGTGAAATTCTATCAAATTTCTTAATTTCAAACATTAGTCATAAACAAGAATTTTGCAGTTTTTAAATGCAACTTAAGATTTAAATCAAATACATTAAGTTTTGATAAGACAAAACTATTGTACAACATTTTCTTAATGTCAAGATTAAAAATCTCAATCGCGATCAAGGATAATGCCTCACCATTTATGTCGATATTAACTATATGCAGAAAATCTCTTCTAATATTCTTTCTTTCAAACATTAACAAGATTTTCCGAAATTTCAAATGGATCATTTAAAATCACAGTTCATAGAATTGCAGACATCTAAACTTTCATCAGGTTTGAAAGATTTATATAACTGAGAATCAAGTAAGTAAAAGTTTGGCAAGCATGACCGTATAGAACTCAAAAAATCTTAAATATAAATAGCAAACAATAGAGGTCTTAAGACTGTTTCTTGAGGCAAGCCTTTGTTAATTGAAAGAAAACTGTACGTAACATTATTTAGAGAAACTGACCGAGAGCGTTCAAAAAAATAATTAAATAAAAGGTGGATTGTGTTATCCGATAATTCTATAGTATAACGCAAAAGTGAAATTAGAATTTTGTGGCCTTCGAGTAATCAGGTAGCACAAGAAGGGTAATTTTTCCTTGATCAGTATTCATTATTATATTATCAGAAATATTAAGTAATGCCGGGTTGCTACTAAAACCTTTTCGAGATCCAGATTGATTGGTTGGTAAAATGTCATAGAGCAGTATTCTAATAATCTTCAAGAAAAATCGATGAGAGTGCCTTTTTGGAAATAAAAACAAAATCTCGAAGAAGTGTGGTTATTTCGGAGTTAAAACCCAGTTATACAAATTCTTAATCTTAGATTTCCAATAAAGGAAATAAAAAAAGATATAGACACAAATAGTTATTTACGTACCAAGGGGGGAAGATAACATATTACAGTCGAGACGTGAATATTGCGCTTGAGGCGAAGCCGAGAGCGTAATCACTAATCACGTCTAGACTGTAATATTACTTATTCCCTTAGGACGTACAACATTTTTTCGCCCGTAAACTAAATTCATTTTCGTTTGCAACAGGGGCGTAATAACTAATTGCAGCCCTTGGGACGTTATAATAGATATCTACTAAAAAAAATGAGAAAGATAGGTTTACGCATCTTTTTTAGATTAAGATAAAGATCGCTAATGGTTGCTATGAAAGTTAGCAGATGTTATTTTAATCGACGGCTTAATAGATCGCTCATAATACAGCCCATTGTGTTAAAGCAGCTACCTCTGAGGTGTAATCTGATCCTTATCTCCTTTATCGTTATCATATTTGCGTACTGGGGAGTTAGAACTACAAAATTTATAGCTGTACTTCAAGTGTTCAGGCGAGTATGAGAGTAGAGCAAAATGAAGACCCATTGATGAAGTATTTAAGTATTTAAATTCACGTGTGTATCACTCAAAACCTTGAGATCTTGAAGAACTGAGAGAAAAAATCAAGTGGGTAAGATCAGGAGATCTAGCCGGCCATTCTATTGGACCACGTCTTCTTATCCATCTATTAGGAAAGACTTCATCTAGGTATTCTCTAACACGAAGTGAATAATGTGGTGGTGCACCATCCCGTTGATACCAGACAATTAAAACATTAAAGTTTCAAGTTTAATTATTTTCTCCAAATTCTTCATATCTCTCAAACTACTAATTTTAAATACCACATGCGATGTATTGCTGAACTCAGAAAAAATCTACTTTTTATTTCTTGCTAAGAACTAAAGGGGTTCCATTAAGAAGAAAAATCGATGACGTCATAGGTTCCAGAGTAGTGAACTAAAAAATTAAAATTAAGGTCCATAAAATCTGAAGGAAAAAAATAAAATTGACGTGTCCCAGCTTTTCTTTCAAACAGGGATAATAAAAAAATATGAATTTTATACCTTACTTTATTTACACACTATATGTAAGAAAATTATCACAATTTGAATAAGACATCATAAATAACCGTAACAGAAACAAACTAACATCAACAACAGACCACAACAAAGTGTAGGAAATATTATTTACAATATTTAAAATAATAGTGATTGGCGCACCTTTTCAAATATACCTGGCATTTACTTCATTGTATAGGTATTTCTGAAAATGGTGGAAACCAGAAAGGAAAAATATGTTACCTATTTATACCATAGTTTTTCGTTGGGGAAGGAGGCACGAGTAAAGGTTCAATTAGATTCGCTGGTTGCTTTTGTTATAAAAAAAAGAGCGCCATCTATCTTGTAAATAATTCAGACCACTGCTGGAATACTTCAGGCAAAACTAGAAGTCCTGATATCAAGAGTAACTTAAGATTGTAGTTTTTACTTGTTGTATTTAGTATGTGGCAGGGCCGGCGGAACATGATGTTCTGAGGTATGGAGTGCAAATAAAAGGGTTGTTACACACATGTAAAAATAGACGCGCGCGCGCGGAAAGCGATTTAAACAATTAAAAAGTTCTTTTTCGCAAGACCGCCTGTAAAGTTGGCGCTTTACAACTACTTGTCAATGTCGAAAGTTGACAATTATAAACATTTGCAATTAATTTCACGTGTCGATGTTATAATGGCCGTATCGATGTCGTAATGAAATCATTATACGTTCTTATGATCTTGGCCAACCTCATTTTTAATCTACCGTCAATGGTTTTTCTTTATTATTTTTTTTAAAATACGGTCGTGCAAAAAATATTGTATACAACTCGAGCGTAAAGTGTGTTTCTTGAATGAGTACTACTACTCATTCAAAAAACTTCACTTTACACTCTTGTTATATAAATAACTATTATTGTGTATAATTTACAACTACTGAATAAATGTACATTAAATAGTAAAATAATAAGAAATAAAAACTATATTATGTTAATCAACAAAAATTGCAAATTAAAATATAAAATTTTCAGCTATGGAATTCCACACTCAAAAAAATCCCTGGTATGTGGTACTACTTGTGAACTTCATTAACAGTAAAGAACACCTTCATATAACACGTTTATTTAATTAAGCAATTAGAAAATAACAATTTAGATAAGCAGCCGGTAATTACAGTTATATAAAAATCACTCTGTCAGAATAAATTTATACATTAAAAATTATTATTATTATCATAATGGTAAACTATTTTTTGGCAGTAATAATCAGGTGAGTAATCAAAAGACTAATTCGAAGTTATAAATAAAAGAAAATCTACAATGTAATTGTATAATTATGAGATTTTTGTAGAGATAGTAGTATTTCCGTATATGATAATATTAAGTAGGTAATTATTTTTTTTTTGATAAATCTACTTCTAAAGTAATTGCTTATGTAACTGTTTACATCTCTTAAAATAACAATAATAACAAAAACAATAACAATAACAAAAACAATAACAATAACAATGAACTTAAACTGGCTTCACAACAAGAGATTAAACCTCAACAAACAACTAAAATTGAATAAAGAAATTGAAGTATTTCAAACTAATATTAACAAATGTTTTATTAAATTATAAATGTCAAAACAAGATGATAGATACATAGTGACAACTTCTACTTTAATTGTTTTAAAAAACTCTTTGCACCAATAATCTGTGCATGTCTGAAAACTAATTACAATCTACCTCGATCCACCAAACCATTTTATCTTTGGCAGAATATTCGTTACATAACATTGTTTTTGTAATTAATTTTTCGTCTTGTCAGACATCGATTTCGTCGTATTATTATTGCAGGCTACTAGCTTTTAGCTCTTGCATAGGTTTTCATAAATCGATATCATTATCATTGTTTGGTTCTTGATTTAATTCAATAATTGAACTTGTTATGTTTCTTTAGAAACTCCCTGTATATTATATCGAAATTTATTCAAGTATTAAAAATTCATGGTATTTGCTATGCACATTTGTGAGGCCTGAGTGATACGAATCGATAGCGTCGTCATTGTACGTGGATCTTCGCCAAAGGTTAATTGGCCACGAATTATTTCGATTTTTTCACTGCGAGTGTGTAATTGAGAGTTTACTTTGCTTTTTTTTGGGTTTTTTGAGTGCTTCTCAATTTAGCTTCGGGATTTTAGTTTGCCGTTTTTCAGGTATGTGCTTGCTAATGTTATTAAACCCAATCTTCCAATTTGATCTTTTTTCTCAGGGAGGCTTTCCACCATTGTTCTCTCGAAATTGTTCACTTCGATGGACATAAAACTCCAGCGACATCTTGGTAAGATTAGGAATTTTCTTTTTTCCATATCATAAGACCGCGTATAGCGAGGATTGTTTTTTAATCTTTAATTCTTAATCTTTTTTGTCGTTTTCTCCCTTCGTTTCGTTTTGGTGCTTACTATTCTACGGGGGTCCCGTCGGATTGCAAACTGAGGATCGGTGCCGTCTCTCAGGAAGGCACGCTGCTGACCATCCGTGGCAGCCTACGCATCTACTGGGGTGAAATTGTTAATCATTTACTCTCTTTAATTTTATTCCTTTAGTTTTTAGTTCTTTTTTTTTGTTTTTCCCAACTCTTTTCCCTTCCAATCCGTTAATTTATAATTTAAGTTTTAAACATTTCAAAATCATTTGATAATATTGTAACGCGCCACCCCTAGAATATTCTAGAAAAAGTCCCGAACAGTCTCGAACAAGCTGGTCGAATGTGCCGGAGAAATCTCGAACTATCGAGAATGTTCCACCGTCGAATGTTCCAGAAGGAACGCGAACTTTCTGGGCTCATCAAGAACCACGCGGAAACGAATTTAAGGCGGCGTTGACCGAGCAGAAGGCAGTTCTACAGTCAATCAGCTAGTAGTTACGAACGAAATAAATGTTAAATAGTGATAAATAAATTCTTCTGTGTGTAAATAAATAAATAAGTTAGGGTAAATAAATACTAAAAATAAATTGTAATAAATTAAGTAAAAATAAATATTAGTAAATATAAATAAACGTTTTATATAAAAAGAACATTACAATATTTAAACTCACAATTATTTAAAATTCTCTCATATAATTCAATGTTAAAAAATTTGTACGGTCAAGATTAGCTAATCACCATCAACGGTTTCACACCTGCAGTAATAACATTTTGAAACTAATTTGTTATTTTTTTTATTTTGTTATAATTTTTATACAGAGTGTTTCTAAATTGCATGGAACGACTATAAAAACATTATTCTACAACGAAAAATAAGAAGAAAATTTAGGTAAAACTTATTCTGGAAACGCTTCTGTGTGGAGCTACGCCGCCTTAAAGTATTGCTAAAAAGGAAATTCTTTTTTTGATAACTCCACAACAGTTTGTGCTGCAGTCACAAAATTTGGTATCCATACGTATCAAGACCGTCATTTGTACTAAATTTGTAGAAACTGATTTTGTTGCAAGGATGGTTTTGGAGGTAGAGGACCGCTTTAATCTCCAAAACTTGCTGTCTATAGAAGTGTCTAAAATCTAATGTCGCCATTGCATACTGCATAGTCTGTTTCATTTGAAAAGAATTTTGCTGGTTTAATTATTTTTATCTACGACTCTTCACTAATATAGTTGTTATACGTATAACCATAGGGATATAACCATACTCATAAAACACTAGTGAATTGTATGGATTTTATTCACTGGCGGTGTTTTATTGGTTGCCTATTTATAGATATAAACAAAATCGAAATTGTTATAATCTCAAACTATTTATTGTTAGAAAAAAAATTTGGACGTCGTCTTCAGAGGATTCTTGTATACCAGGTTTAAAACTCTCTTTGTGAAGATTGCTTACTTTCATTGACTTTTACTTATTCAAGAATTTAGACATCGCCTACCTCAGGGGAGTCCACCTCTAGATCTTCTTCAGAAGTGTTAGAATCGTAGATAAAACGTCGTATTCAACTCTCACATAATGGGCATTATGTGCTTGTTGAATAATATACTATTATAAACATAAGAACTTTCTGAAAAAACTCTAAAAGCCATCAAGGGCCAGGTACATTTTAGTATACCAATGTGTGAAGAACGGCCTCCTCTACTCCACGTACACACTTTTGGAACAAGGACGTTTTTGACAATTTAAGTGCGAATAAAGGCCGAGATAAGTAGTGAATACATATCGCCACTGTACTACAAACTATTGAGGAGTTATTAAAAGAAATTGTCTTTCTTATAGTTCAATTTTTGAATTTATACCCGTTTAGGATTATCCTGACTGCATAAGTTCACCAAAACTTTAAATCTTCTATTTCCCTTTAGTCCAGGCTTTCTATATTATGTCAGCCATAAACGTCTACTCGTTAGTTGTGTTGCTGTATGCATCTTTTTCCTAGTCGTTTATGTTGAGAAAGATAAATGATACAGGTAAAAGTATTATAAAACGCCTACCTGTCTGCCAAGTGTTAACCCACCACGGTTTGCAATGTAAGTCATATAAAATAAGTTGCAAAAAGAAATTAAAAAGGTTTGATACATTCGAATGTTGTTGTTGTACAGCTTAACATGTCAAGCGTTTCAGCTAATATGTAGATGAAATAAACAATTGAAATCGTTTAACGTAAAAATAATTTTTAATTTGAACTTTCTGGACGACCGTGACACAGTGTGCAGAGTCCCTTACTTCTATTACAGACAACGGTCATTTCTCAACTAGAACTGTACACTAAAGCACTTAATCCTAAACGGGTCTATATTTAAAAATTGAACTATAACAAAATTTTAAACCGATTTAGCTCTGCAGGGAAGCATTTTCTGAAAAAAATTTAACTAGGTTTTCTTTTTATTTTTCGCCGTAGAATAACGTCCTTATATTTGTTTCATGCAATTTAGAAATACCCTGTATATACGGTAAATTAATGTAAATTTCTCGAACCTTGCCCTCCTTTCTTTTCCTCCAGTCTATATCTTTTTTTTATTGTTATCTCATTTGTGATAATAAAAGTAGCTAATTTAAAGTATTGTAAGTCTTGACTTAATTTCATAGAACCCACTTCTTAGCCGGGCGGATGAGCGCCTAAGTGTGATACTTTGATTAGAAACATAAATTTATTATAACGGGGGGCACGCTAGGTTTTCCCATGCTATAAACTCCTTTAAGGTTGATTGATTAATTCTTTGTAATAGGATGGGACACTCGGTATAATATTTCCATTTCATTTTTATTGTTTCTTTGAAAAGAAATAATTTGGGCAGGTGTTTACTCGAATATGTGTCTTAACTAGAAAAACCGCTTGGACTGCTTCATCGTAATTTACCCTTTTCTGTCTATTTTCATTGTCATTATTTCAATAAGCTAAATTTAATTATTTTAAAAGATTAGAATATTAATGATGTTTTGGAGAGCTTAATTCTTTAGGTTTACTTTAAATTTATATCCGATTTATTTTTAAATCGCCTGCTTTTTATAGGAAGATTAAATATCGTGAAAATATTCTTTTCTTTATATTGTAAGATATTTTGCATTTACACTCTAATTAGTTTTGACTTTTTGATATTTAGTAATTCATACATGTCTTCTTTTGAAATTATCTGTCAATATTCATAGTTTTCCTTATCTTTGTTTGCACCAAATTACTATTTGCATGTTTGTCAATCACCCTATTTTGATCCTGAATCTTTGATTAAAATTCCATTACTTGCCTATAGCCTCATTAGAGCTTGTAATTTTTTGTTTCTTATCTCTTTAGCATTTTCTTTTATTATTAAAGTGTGGGTTTAATTAAGAATTCGGAGCTATCTTGTTATTTCTCATTTCGAGAAAATTTCTTCTAATTTGGCTTGATTTTTAGAGCTCCTTTTCTATTAGAAAAATTTCTCTGATTTTCCTTCTGTTGCGTTTTGCAAATTCCCTTAATTAGTTAAATTCTCGGTTCTGGGTTAAGTAGGGAGACCGTGTAGGGGTTATAGAGATATGGACATGGAATGGGGAAGAATTTTTCTCTTGAGGAATGTGTTGGGGGCAGTTAGGAGGCAAAGATACTAAAAGTCTCCGCCCCTAGCCCTGTCGCTTCAGAGGGGGGGAAAGCTCTCTGTTTTCGGTTTCGTGCTTATAACCCGGAAACAATGTGTCGTACGGTAAAAAGTATTCCCTACAAAATAAAAGATAATTAGATTTCCCCCAAGACTGTCTATATTTATTTTCTTTCTATGTGTTATAGTTTCCGAGATATTCGCCAGCGAAAATCAATAATTTTCGAGAAACGTTTTTTTACCTCACATTTTGCGTCAAACTTGTCCTAACTCCTCAGCCTTATGTTTTACAGAAAAGTCGTTGGACAGGAAGTTGTAGAGCATTTAGTCTTCTTTACAAATATGTAATAGTTACTAATTTATCTTCTACAGGTCAGAAGTTAGAGCAATTTGCAGTTTTCGAATACATTTCGCGATTTTTCAAGAAAAGTCAATGAATGCCCAAAAGGGGATTGTAGAGGAATTCTTCTCTGGAGGAATATGTTACGAGTAGTAAGTAGACAAAGATACTAAAAATTCCCGCCCCTAGCAATGCTACTTCAGGGGGAGGGGGGAAAGGTCCCTTTTATAGGTTTTTTGCTTATAACTCGGAAATGGTGCGTCGTACGGTGAAAAGATAATTAAATTTCTTACAAGAATGTTTATGTTTATTTTCTTTCTATGTGTTATAGTTTCCGAGATATTCACCAGAGCAAATCGATAATTTTTGAAAAACTTTTTTTCCTCACATTTTTCGTCGGAGTTGTCCTTCTAACTCTTCAGCCTTATGTTTTCGGAAGAGTCGTCACACAGAAAGTTGTAGAGCATTAAATCTCCTTCAGAAATACGTACATTTATTAATTTATCTTTGACAGATCAGAAGTTATAGCAATTTGAAGTTTTTGGATAAATTTCGTGATTTCTCAAGAAAACTATACTCTCGTTATTATTGTTATTTATGTATTAAGAAACTGGAATTTGCCAAGGATAGGTAAGATGTTTCTTAAATTCCCTGATCATTGTCTAGTGCTGTGCGCTAGATGTGTGTTGTATCTCTGAGTGGTACAATTGTGACAACAATATTGTATCTATAGAAATAAACATCTGATTAAAGTTAATCAATGATGAAAGTACCGGGCCCTAATTATTTTGGCGGTAAGTTTTCTAGAATATTTTCTTTTACCATAGTGCCTAAACTCGAAAGAGTTTCTTATTTTTGTCCTTACTGTCATCAACTCTGAGTTGCCGGCTTCGACGGTCCGCTCTCCTTGGATTTCATCGCTATTCTCTTTTAGTGGGGCACCCGCCGCACAAATGGGATTCTGCATGTCTTGCTGCCAACTTCCGATATTATTAAACATTGTCGATTAAATAATTTTTAATAACATAACTAAATTTTGTTTTTGTTTCAAAATTTATTGATAGTAATTTAAGTTTATCAGAATCTTCTTTCTTACTTAAATGAATATAATTAATTTTCTATTTCTATTTAATTTATATTTAAGTAAATGGCGATTAAAACTACTGAGACTACTATATGATGATTCATTAATATTATTTTTTATTAATACTGAATGGAATTTATGAATAAGGAGAAAAAATTAAGAAAGGTTTTTTGTGGCCTGTGGATGCGTCAGGATTTCTTCTCACCGCGTGGTAAATTTTTGTTTAACCTTCTTAAAACGCTTCTTCCTTGTTATTCTCCTCACGTGTAAATGTTTTACAGAATTTTTATTGCGATGCATTCAATTCAATCTATTAAATTTACAACTGCATTCAAATTCAATACACGTTGAGATTATTTTTCCAAATTTATTTTTAGTAATTTGTTGTTTATTTGTATTTAAAAGTTTACTAGTTTGTGCAATTCATTTCGACCATTTATAACATCTCTTTGCTTAGTTTTTTTGTTTATTTACATTTCGGTAAATATACCGAGTGCCCTCGCATTCTTTTGGGTCATTTTATAACTTGATGTTTGACTTGTATAGTATATGTTGTATGAATACCTATTTTATTTATTTTTTTATTGCCTTTAGATTTATGTTGTATGCTGACTTTGTTTTATTTGCTATTGGTTTGATTTCAATATATGTATTTCTTATTTAAACTGAGTTTCTTTATTGCGGTTATAACTCCCTTACCTATGCTCAAGGCCACTGTTTGAATCTAGTTGGGCTAAGACTAAAAGAGTCTTTTAAAGTAAGTATTGTGTAATGCAAGGTTACATTACAAGTGCTTCTTGAAATGACCAAAACTGTAAATCGTTAATATCTTCGAAAGTAATAATGTTTTTTTAAAAACACAAACATCTACAAAGATTGTTAACAATTCCAAAAACAGC
This sequence comes from Ignelater luminosus, assembly GCA_011009095.1. Lineage (NCBI taxonomy): Eukaryota > Metazoa > Arthropoda > Insecta > Coleoptera > Elateridae > Ignelater > Ignelater luminosus. The sequence continues at coordinate 452,528 of VTPC01090748.1, forward strand.
AATTCTATGTAATTAAGTAAGGCAATCAACAAAAATTATAAGAAACAAAGTAATATACAAATAATTTGCAAATAACATAATAAATCTTCAAACAATCGAATAAATGTTTCACCTAAATCTTTGAAAAGATATTCAATAAATAAGTCAAATCTTATTACTTAAAACATTCAATTTATACCTACAATTGAAGGTAGTAAAATCTAAAAATCAAAATTTGGAAATAAAATTTCTTAAACAGAGAAATTCATGAATATACATCAAACAAATCTTTTTAAACCAGAACAAAACAAAAAACGAACTTACCAGGAGAGCCTATTCCCTAAAGTTACAGCGCTGTAAAAAGGGACGGAATTCAATTTGTAACAAACTACGCGAAAAACAACCCCCTCACCTTAACCCAAGTTTTTATTTGATTTAGACAGACAAAAATAATAATAAAAAAATTTGAAACAGCTGTTAAAACTGTATAATTAACTTCGTCTGAATGCATTTAAGTGAATTAAGATAAAATACAAAAATGAAAAAGTATAGGGATTAGATTAAATTTAAAAAATTTAAAAGGCTAACGGCCATGTTGGTAAAGTAGTACTAACTGCTAAGATGTTACATCAGATGCACAGGTATCACATCCTTCCCGGATCGACCAGCAATTCCACTTGGAACGAAAACTAAAATCCAAACCAGATAACTTGTTCGATTTCGTAAAAAACAATACATTGTAGTTGCGAATAAATTAAGTCGAGGCAACTAGTTGGTAATACACGTTACCGGTTCAATTATTTCATAAATGCTTTGGTTGTCTGGAATTTTTTTTAAATAAATAGAGATCAAATGTGTTGTTAGGTATTTTTAATAATAACGCAAATCATGTCAAACAATAAAATTTGAGGTTAACAGTTTAATAATACGAATAACATAATTAAACGAAAAAAAAACGACAGTAACAAAACATCTGGGAATGCAAAGCATACCCACAACGAACTCCTGTTTTGTTACTTTTTTCAAATCTTGGTGGCCATTTTAACCATGTTCCCGAGGTTATATCAAAAAACTAAAAATATACGTTTTTCTTATTTTCTGATGTAGAATACGATTGTGAAGTTAAAAAAATTATTTAATTTTTCAATTTTGACCATTTTCCCGAAGAGTTATCAAAAAACGAAACCACCACGTTGTCTTTAGTCTTTGATGCAGAATCCAAATCTGAAAAAAAAGTTTCAAAATTTGACAAAAAATGCGGACAAACATACAGACAGACAGACAGACTTCGCAACTTCAGTAACGACTACTTCGGAGTTTGTTGAGAATATAATAACAATAACTAGTCGGGGAAGTCAATTTCAGAACGATCCGCTAGGCGAGTCCTGGAAGCCTGCGAGTCCTGTAAAGATACTTCCTTGACGTACACGTACAAAGTTTTTCTGCAACTGCATATTAAAAAAATAAATTTGATGAAAATACTATGTTACCTAAGCTTTGTTATTTTGTTCTTGATAAAATTAGTCAGGGAAGAATTTCCCTACTTAGGGAGGTAAAGTGAGCCTTTCCTGATGTTTTTGAGTAAGGAAAGTTGCCACTGTAGTGAGAGTTTCAGAAAAAAGAAATTTAAATTAAAATAAAATAGTGATGCAGTAGATGTTCAAGATTCTTCTTGCCTTCTTGTTCACACAGTTCAATCCGATTCCGGATAGAATTCGGGGACCCATTATTACTGAATGTTACTTTGTCGAAAAGTAACACATACTTTGAGAACTGCGGCTCAGCAGTAAATTTATTTCTTAAAAACTGAGGTATAACTTTCGTATGCTAGTCTACCACGGATCAGGTCAGTTGAGGTGTCATATTGTCAGGCTTATCGAGAGGGTTGCGGGGGTACTGAATCGTAAAAATTCAAAAGCGCCGCCGCCGGTCTCCTAATTCAATTTCAGTAGAAGTCTGTGGGTGGAACCGGTGCTTTGTAAAATGTCCATGGCCCTCTCGATAAACCTGGCAATTTGACACCTCAACTGTTCTGATCCGTGGTAGGCGGGGATACGGAAGTGGTGAAACTGGCCCTTCACAAAAATGCTCATAAACTTTTAACGAGGCTTCTCCGGCACCTAGATTCAATATCCCCGTGACTCTCTCGATAAGCCTGACAATATGACACTTCAACTAACCTGATCAGTAATAGGAGGGCATGCAAAAGTCCAGCCGAAGGTGTTTACTTTTAAACTATTATAGAAGAATCCCTGCCAATTTATAGAGAGTTTGGTGCACCAGTGCAATTACTTTTAATTCTTTTTCTTCATCGGTGGTTTGTCGCTTACGAGTTCTAGGCTTTATAAACTGCCCATGCTGCCTTAAAATCATTTTAGACGCCTAAAAGTGTGATGTGATGGATCTATCTGGACTGAATACGGCTGCATGTAAATATGCACCGCTTCATCAGCCTGTCTTCTAGATTCTCCTAAAATGAAAATCGTATCTGTCTTCTCAGCATTGGAAAACATTTTAATTAATTTAATTTAATTATAACATTTATAAACTAAACAAATACGATCTTGGTCACAATTTACCAGCTGCAATCAGAAATCTGACAGTTTAAATTGTTTTGATATTTTTTTCACAGCAATCTTGCTTTCAAAATTAATTACGTCTTTTAAAATTAACAAAGTGGCCTATATAAATCAGTGATATAAATAGGTCTTTTAGGGTCTCAGAGCTGCCGCGCCCTAGGATTTACCTTAAGTCTTAAGCTTTCTCAGAACTATAATTCGTTTCTTTCAAAATTTAAAAAACACCGAGAGAATTATAAAAGAGCTATTCAACATAAATAAAGAAAACAAAACAGAAAATATTAAATCACTAGAACTTTCTACAATCTTCCCCCAACCAACAGCACTTCATGTTTCGCATACCAACAATCTTCTAATTCACTAATTTATATACTTTATGTTTCTTACAACTCTAATCATTAAAAACGTATTGAAAAAGCTTGCAGCTTTTGCCAAAATACAAGTTTGCTTGTAAGGAGAACCCGAAGGGAAATCCTACGGCCGGCTCGCTTACTGCCTACAAATCGTTGGTGCAAAGCATAGCGTGATTGCTGATGAACACACGGTTCTACTCTTCTCAAGTTATATAAGTTATCAATATCTTGATGTGTTTTTCTTTAACCTTAATTAGAATTTATTTTTTCTCTTGTTTGAAAATTGAGCTAAACTCTAAAAAAAAAAGAAAAAATAAATAGAAAATAGAAAAAGTACTGAAACATCTAGCAGTTTCATCATAATGAGCAGATGTGTGATTAGCTATCAAAGTAATAATTCCAAATCTGACAGCTTCGTTACACGGGAAAAACCTGTAAATTATAATATTAGGAAGTAAAGTCAAGACGTACTTATCTAACTGTGTATGGAACTTGAAATTTTATCATGCAGCGTGACCAAATCAAAAAATCCAGAATACAAACCACTTCAAAAATAAAAACTAGCCTGGCCCAAACTTGAGCTTTAGACCTGATTACGTACCTTTTTGGTATTATCCCATACCCTTGGGTACCACATAGTGGTATCAAATACAGAAGATTCTTCCGCTACGGTGACTCTAAGTTTGTACAGACATTATACTTGATGTTAAAACATCAACATTGCAATAGAAGTTTTTCCGCGTCAAAAGAGAATAAATTTACTAAAGAAGTATTAATTATAGAAAATCTTTAGGACGACTTCCTTTCTACTGCAAGTGACCAGCGTATGTAAGGCTGAGTCATCAAAATGTCCATCCCAGACACCTATTCTAACCAGATTACGAGTTAGATGTTACTGTAAAAAGATGACAGTTTTCACGATTTACATTAAAAATACTGAAAGCAATAGATAAGATTATCTGGAGCAGCTTGAATACCAGAATCAAAAAAATATAATTTTATTACTATTTGATAATTTTACATTTATTTCTCAAACATATATTGAAACCCAAATCTGGATTTATTAAGTCTGACTTCCTAAAATGATACATATACCTAATGACCGAGTCGTAATGTGCATCTTGCATTGATTTGTTTTTTAGTTGCACCAAGATTAACTTGTTGAATTTGGAAGCAGTGAAAATTAAATTTACCAAAATAGTTTTGCATTTGCATCTTCTATTAGCAAGGTATACATAATAACAATTATTACTGGGACGTGATTTGATGGTTCTAATTGTAGAAATGCTGGTTTGACTCACATATAGCAACATTCAATAAAATACAAGATTTGAAATATGTTGTTAACTATAAGTAAACAATTACAACAAGTTCATTTTTACTTATTCATTAACAATAAACAGAGGAAACTAAGGAATAACGATGCAGATAAATACAAAACAAATTCTAATCTGTTTGTGACTTCTCTAGTTTGAAGGTGAACGACTTTAGCAACTGAGATTATTAAAATTATGGGAATGAACCTTGTATGAGAATTACGTAAACATTAGGAATTTACGCTCGGATTTTTCTAATATACTATAGTTACTACAAGAGCATATTTGCCAATTGTATATTTGACAGAAATAATATAAAAGCCAAAAATGCAATAGCATTAACAAAGATTAACGAACTACAAGGTAGACCATGAACGTTATTGCTGTTTTCCTTTCAAAGTTTTTTCTTTTTATGTTGATTGTTAAGTTGGTAACTCATTTTGATTTTTTTAGAAAATTAAGATTGCAAATCAATACAAAAAGTAAAAATTGCAAGAACTCTTTTGGAAGCTTTGAAAAAACACTAATACAATTACAGATGGACCTATCGGAAAATATTAATTTACAGTTAATTACTGCTAGGCAAATTTTTAAGTAGGTGATAATTTGTAACCAATGTTATTTGCAACAACAGAAGCTAAAAGTAACAATCTTGTTCTGAACATTTATCGTAATTTTAAATATTTATTTATGCAAAATATAAACTATAGGTTAGTAGCAAATAGAATCTTTGCTTAAAGCATCTTAACTTCTGTAAAGGAAACCAAATTTACATTTTAAACAAAAATACTATTGCAACAGACACACATCCTTATTTTAAATTAAACTAAAAACAATTCTTCCAACGCAGTTTTATGGTTACGTAGGTTGTAAAGGATACCGGCAAAACTAATAAATTAAAATATTCGTTGTTTCAATTTCCAAATTTTACAATCCCCAATTTTTAAACTTTCCAACAACCTTGGTGGTTGCCAGGTCAAGGCTTGTTGCGTGAGATAAAGGCCGATGGTTGCGTTTGTAAATTACCGTACCACATTTTTTTAATTTCTTGTAATATCAGCGAAATCGAATTCTCATATAAAACAACTTTTTCATAATGCTACATTATTAGATGTCGTCCTTTAGACATTTAAATCCGGAGAATTTCTTAATCCAAGCCGTGTTGTTTTTATAACTAGAGATCGGATATTATGCAAGAAAAAATTGAAAATATGCGCATTAATTTTTTATAAAATATGTAGACGAAATAAGGATATAGTACGCCGCAACGCATTTTTTAATTATCATTAATTATTATTATTATTAAATATATTGTAATTAATAATACATATACATTTATATTTTCAAAAATATAACTTTCCTATGCATATTTTTATTTATAATAAATTCCATAATTATATTTCATAATTTACTCAATTTAAGAAGAGATTAAAATATTAGTGGTTACCACATATTCTTAAAACAATTAATTACTCAGTTTTCTAATAGGTAGAAATCGGTGCTTCCTATCTGTAAACATACAGGGTCGCTAAAAAGTATGGAAACACGATACCTCCGCAAAAACGGTAAGAGATAGACAAATGAAATTTAGAGAACTTAAAGTAGGTATTTTTTGCCATGTTTTGCGAAGGTAATTAAAATCAAATCTTCAATTGTTTTTTCGTACTTCCGCCATATTGAATTTTTTTAAATGGAACACCCTGTATATGACTCCATATTTGGATAGGGAGTTTCAAGACAAGTTCAATGATATAGGGTTATATATAGGGATATAGGTTTCACTATTAAAAAGTATGGAAACACGCTGCTCCTGCAAACACGGTAAGAAATGAAATTTGGAGATCTTAAAGTAGGCATTGTTTGCCATGCTATGCAAAGAGAGTTAACATCAATTCTTTAATTGTGTTTTCGTACGGTCGCCATCTTAAATTTCTTTAAATGGATCACCCTGTATTTGACCCCATATCTTGATAGGGATTTTAAAGGCAAATTCAATAATATAAGGGTTGCTATTCTTATTTTGAAAGGTTTTGGAAATCATCACTATTGTTTTGTCAAGGATTTCTTAACTTCAATGACGGATTCATAATGCAAGAAGTTCCCCCCGATTATTTGCAAAATTCTTTACAAAGATTGCAGTAACTTTTTGCATTTGCAGTCAAAGTTGTTTGCGTGAAAAATGGCAGCATCATCTAGTTACGATTGCTTGTGGGGATACTGGTGCATTTAGGAAAAAACTGCATTTGCTTTGAGGAGCTTTGTAAATATTTTTTAAATGTTGCTGATGAACTCGTCAACAAATGAAAAACTATTTCTAATTTCTTCTGCTACGTGATTCATACCGTGAGCTAAGCAGGAAATATTGGTTTTATCCAGCTCTTTGGAATAAATTAAATAAGAACGATTCGGTTGATCTTCTGTGAGAACACCTATCATTAAGTGAGCAATATAGCGACCACAGCTATTTGTAGTTTTGTCAACAACAAAATAAATATAAGTATTGCTCACTATTTGTTTGTAATATCTTCCTAAAAAGTCTTTTAAGTTACCATTATTTAATTTACTTAGTGGTATATCAGCAGAAACAAGTGCCTTACATACGTAGATCGTTAGTAAACGATTCTCGTTTCCTTTGACGTTGTCTGTAGGCGCTGTAGCATAGACAACTGCGATGTAAAAGCTCGCTTGTAGTGTCATTTTAAAAATTTTGTGATATTTTCATTAAATTGCAAATTTCTATCGCAAGCATTTTTTTAAAATTTTATTACTAATTGAAACCTTTTGTTAATTCAGCAGTGTTTATCAAACCGTTTTGTTGAAAACATTGTTTTAATTCCGTCTGTCCAATCTTAATTTTAACACGCTTGCACTTCCTAAAATTCCGTCGGCGCTGTTCCAGGCCAAGCTTGATTAATTTACATCAGAATCTTCTATTACATATAAGAGTATATTGCGCATCTGACAAGACGTGGTTTTAACTTTAGCTTGCCCTGCGTGTCTTCGGTCTTGCTAAAGTAAGCTTCACTTGGTGTTTCAGTTTCGTAATTATATTTTTACATCGTAAATTCATAATTTGTTTATGGAAAATCTCATCGAAAATGGTTCCGTGAGACTTGAAGACGGTTGTCTTTACCGGATTTCATCAGAATTGTGCGAATGCTTGGAAATAAACATCGTTAATTATCGTTCAGGATTAAACTTTATTAATCCAAAAATTGTGACTAACTTAGTTAGGATCGTGAAGATTACGAAACCTCTGGTGCTAATGGCAAGAACTTATTAATCAATAGTGATTTCTTTTTATAAAATTATCGAACCTTCTCGTTCCTTGAAAATTTGTTAATAAATTCACCGTTGTGTTTAAAAGATGTAATTTAATAGTGTTAAACATTCTACGCTTATATGAGTTTGTGCGTATTAGAGTACGCACCGGTACAAAATTGCTTAAACATTGTTTAAGGTACTCATTGTTGTGTGCGTTGTTTTGAATGCAACAAGGGTCATTGACCATTCCGCAGGCCGCTGGAGTTTTGTAAAATAAGAACAAATACTATGGTACTGGTTCAGGCTTTGGTATCGATTTCTGTGCCACACTGGAGGGCAATCAGCTGTTATTTATTACCATAAGGTATTCATAGATTAATAAATTTATTTATTATTTGTTTTATTTGTGTTACGTAATAAAGTCAATCAGTCAGATTAACAGTTTTGTAGGTAGCTATTGTAAAAATTGGTGCTCAAGGTTAATGAATTTAAATTTATACTAATATTTCTTTATTAGACTAAAGCTTTGTCAACATTCGATAGGAAGATTTTGTAATTTTGTTTGGTTTGTTGTTATTCAGGAGGCCCAGAACGTTTGAGAATTTCTCGTTTTTTTTACATTTACATTTTGACTTTTTTATTTAGATTCTAAATTGATTTATATAACCTAGTTGTTAACATTTATATTTTTGGTTTTCATACATTTTAAATTGTTTGGCCAGATTAGAGTTTTCTTAATATACACATTATTTGCTTTTGTTTTTCTTATCATCCTTACTTTTGCTTCAATTAAATGAATAAGAGTAAACATATTTTCATTGCATTTTATTTGAATATTGTTAGTGACTTCTTTTCTTCAAACAAAGTATAATAAGGTATATAATTGTGCGTTTAGGTAATAAAATACATGTAATGTAAACCAGGTATTGGACCAGCGCATGGCGAGCTGCATGAGCCGCTTTTTTGTGTTTTGAGTAAAACTTTGAATTAAACAGTACGGTTTGGGTGATCATCGATCCTGATTATCCGGTGTAAGTTCTGCAGTGTAAATTAGCTGTGTACATTGTGGCGACTTTGTTCAAGCAGGATCATTGAGCTTGAGTCAGTGCAACCTCTCTTGCTAAGTTTGAAGAGAGTTTGAGTACGGAGTGTTCACTAGTATTATAGCATCTCCTGGAGCCCATATCAATCGTGACGACTTTTCTTGAGTTTCTATTTTAATTTGGGATAAACTATCTGTGAGTTGCTGCGAGCATAACATTTAGGTCTGCACGGATATAAGGCCGCTTTTCCGGGTTTTGCCCCTGACACGCTTCAATTTCTTATATCTCTCTAGGTATAAAGGAGTTTTCGCATGCTGCTCTATTAGGTATTTCCATTTACAGGATACCTAGTAATAATGATTTTTAAATTAATAGTAGCAAAAAATTATTGAAAGAAATAGTGTATTTCCCAAAAAAGGACATAAATGTACTTACTGTTTTACTGCAAGCTCGAAAAAATATTTTACTAACTCGGGATACGGTTTTATCCATGCATTCACTTTAGACGTATCTCTCAGTTTATAAATTGAACTTACAAGATGAAACAAACAATACTCATATACTTATAATAAAATAATAATATATAATAATACAATACGCAGAAATATAATTTCCTACTTTTACAAGAATTATTCTTTTGTGTGTGTTTGTTAAATTAAAAAAGTTTCTGTAGAAGCAAGTTAATCCATTTACAAGCTGAAATCCCTTTTGTAGAAAACGATAAAGCGACTGCTTCGGACATTAGAAAGATATTTACTTAACGTTATTTTAAAAGCAACAATCGGATTTTGAGGATTTTAATGACAAATTTAAATTTTTTAAATGGCTACTAAAATTAATGAAAAATGCACAAATATGCATTTTTAAAAGACCCGATATATGAAATATATGCACGTAATAATTAGCTTAAATTGCCTTTAAATTATGTAATTCCTACACATTATAGAAACTTGTAAATATGCACAGATTAAAGAAGATGCATTTTGCATAAAAGCCGATCTCTATTTCTAACTAATGAGATAACAAGATATCATTGAAAGGTAAGGACAATGACCTGTATCCGGCGACGTGGAAATTTAAATATTATTTAAACATAAAATTAATTAGAGGGTATGGTAGAAACTAGTATGAGTGCTTTATTTCTAAAACAGGTATTAGAATCAAAGCAAAGTATGCATAATTTGTGTTATCTGACATAATTACTTAGGTACATACAAGTGGTCACAACAAACGCAGGTGTACTAAATTCAGTTTTAAAATAGTTTGTATTTAACCGACTACCTTCAATTTTTTAAATATCAAATTTTGATGTATTAATGAGATTGTGCTGATTTAAGTGTTTAAAGAAGTTCGAATCTATCATATATCTAACCGTCTTCCATCTAAAACTGATAATATTAGGATTCATCTTTAACTGAATATTTATTTTATAGTGGCCGTCGAAAACTTTCACCTATGTATACTTTTTTCGTAGTACTTGATGTTTGTCTTAGATGGCACCATTTCTGTTTCTCGCATTTGCTGCATATTAGGGTTTCCTGTTTCATTTTTTTAAAATAAAAAACGAAATAATAGTTTTTAAATAATAAATTCACCTCTATTAGGGTTTGCTATACTATAATGAGCCTAACATGAAGTATCTATATAAAGACTGATCAGGGGCATGCGGTAGATTTTCTCAGTATGATGCAAGTCTTCGAAATGCCGCCTCTTAAATTTCTTTTTAAAAAACATTCGATTGTGATTTTAAAAAACCTGCACAAAATGTACGAATATTATTTTTATTTTGAAAATGTAAACTACTTTAAAATAATGATATCAACTTTCAACTACAACAATCTACTACAGTGTTACCCTTCTAACTTTAACTTTAGCAAATTCGTTAAGTAGGAATGTGTAGTCTAGAGTGGCAACCAATGTAGATTCAATAGAAATTAATGACAGATTTCTAAGTTTTGTTTGGCTTATTGAACTTCTCAAGTACTATTTTATTAATTTTAGTTAGAAAAATCTTTCCTCGCTAGCTAAAAAGACAGGGAGTGTTAATAAAATTTTCAGAGCTACTGCAGTATTCGAATACAAAGTAATTAAGTTATTTTGGCACAAATAGTTTAAAACATCCAAAGGTTTCATAGAATATGGTAGCATTCGGATTCGGGATACATCACATAATTCTTCTTGAAGATCATTTACATTTATATCTAATTCATTTTTGACTGATAGTATTAGCTGCAGACTGGTACAATAATTTTCTAGCGTTATGTCATCTATACCCTTGAGTTTTAAAATGTCATATAAAAACTGAAAAGTTTTTCTATGGGTTCCAGAAGCGTAAATCGTTCATTCAGAGAATTAAGAGTAATGTCCAGAATATAATTGAAAAAGTTTATTTTAAATTTATTCTCCTTATTATCCCCTCCTGTTAAGGGTTTATTAACAGCTTCTTTATAGTCAAATTGACGCTTTTCGCTTCTGGCTCTAACATCAGTTTCGGAAGGAAATTCTGTACTGCATTCAAGATTCTCTGCAATATCATTAACAGCAATTTTCATCTGATCATATCCAGATTGTCTATAACTTTTCACTTTCTGGATGGGTTCTGGTAACATCCTTATGCAATCTGGCAGATTTATAGTTACAGATTGCAGTAGCTTCGAAACTGGATTTATTTCAAATAAAATATCCATGCCAAAGAAAGGCGTGCGATAAATCATAAATTGTATAGGTACATCAATATCGGAATAACACAGATCAATATAGAAAAGCGTTGCGTAAAGATTATTGAATGGTTCAAATTATATTTTGATTTCGCTACTTATGTCTCCCCTTTACGGTGCCGCCTGATGCAGTCTCCTTTCTGCATCATAGCACGGCACGGCCCTGAGACTGATCTCCGTTATTCCGCACTGATGAGATCAAATAAGATTGAAGCAATTGTCTGGAAATACAATTATCAATGCTTACATACTTCATAATTTTTGTAACTTTGAGGAAGACTATAAGCCACTAATGAACCTATTGTTAAAGACGTTATAGGTTATAGGAACTTCTCCAAACTGCATTATAGTAAAAAATAATTATGACTTCAGCTTAGACCACTCTCACTGATTCTGACAAATAATTGATAAATAGTTTACAGATTGGACTAGCTTTCAAATAGACCTTGATAACACCATCGATTTAAGTGTGACACTTAAACTAGGTCTTGACCTAGAAGCTGAGAACGTTATGAATGCCATTTATGCATGGGATAATACCAAAGAGATAACCCAACTATCTCAACGAAATCTTCAAAATAGTCAGGGAAAAAGATATTAAAGAGAAGATGGCAACAGACTGGTAATCCTGCTGATAAATCCTTTCTAAATAATAAAACGTAGCTACTTAAGATATCATATCAAGCTGTTAACTGATCGTGAAACTGATCGTTTACTATGAAAGGCAACAATAAACGAAAGAAGTCGAACACCAAAGATTGAATTGGTGATTGAATCAGAGATAATAACCAGGAAGCTTTTGCTTTTGCTGACTGCTTGAAAAATACCTTAAAGCTCAACCAAATTGATAATGGACTTGATATAGTGCTAGGTGCTAAGCTAAGAGAAAGCTGCTGACATAGTTAATTCATCAACGCATCTGAAACGTATTCCTGCTGCATGGAAGATAGCAGAGATCATCATGTTTTTTAAGTCACATAAATTACCAAGCGAAATTAAATCCTACAGACCGATTTCCTTTCCGTTCATAATATCTAAATTATTTCAAAAACTATGTATATCTGATAAAGTTGAAACGGATAGTTGAGTGGAAGAATGTTACCCCAAATTACTAGTTTAGATTCAGAAATAAATACTCCACAATCGACCAAGTACACACGATTACCTTAATCATTGAAAACGCATCGAACAGAAAGTCTATTCGGTGATTTTCATGGATGCTGCTCGGGTTTTTGAAAACGTTTGGCGCAAAGGCCTCATACAGAAATTGCAATCTATGCTTCCTAAGCAACAAGTTGATTTGGTCAACTCCTACATTACCAATAGACTATTCCGTATAAGGCAGAAGAATGAATACTTGGGCCTAGGTAAGATAAATGTAGGAGTGCCACAAGGCAGTGTACTAGGTACGCTATTATATCTTCTGTATATTTGCGATATATCTAGAAATGGAAACGTAACCGTTGTCATATTCGTGGATGATACTTCAATATTAGGAATAGCAGAAACTCGGAAAGCGGCAAGGAAAGTACAAGGAAGTTGTGACTTGGTGATAAGGTGGACCAATATATGAAAGGTAGACTCAACAAGGCCAAATCCGTCCACACAAACTTTAAGAATAAAATGAGAGAAAACTACCTATATCTACATAATAAACTGATAATCTGCAATTAAAGTGTGAAAACAGTTTGGATCTATCACATCCAGGTTTGAGAATGTGCGAAAAAATTTTAAAGATAGAATATCAACTGTTCAGAATGGTGATGGAGACCTGCATCGGGATCTCTGCATTCCTCTTGTCTCTTTAGAACTGCAATGATTTGCAGCAGAACATCAGGCAAGATTCCAAGATCGTGCAACATCGAGGCACCTATGCTGTTGGATGTTGAGTTACGAAGGGCGCTGAAAGGGACCAAGACTTCCGAGTTCATGTAGTGTCAGGGCTGTGATCAAATAGCACAGCAAAGTGTTGTGTAGTGTGGAAGTAGATTAAAGATAACATATGATGGATGATTATTATTGGTGTTAGTCATTTCAGTAGTAATTGTATATGTTAATATTTGTTTAGAAAATATAAAAAACTTTTAACCAAATATTAACATATAAAATTAAATATTATTAAGACAAAGAAGAATTAATAAGAGAATAACTTCACTAGTAAATTAAGTTGGAACTAACCCCATCTATGATAATGGTTGCTGCTATCAGTTTTAATTTTGTTATTTTTTATTCTTTGATTGCACTGATTCCAAATTTTCTCTGAACACATGTATTTGGTCACTAGAAATTAAAGTTCGTAAAATCCGAGAACTAGAAGTAATGCACATAAGAACTTCATCCAGAGCTGAACTGTAATATCTTCTATTTGCTGAAAGTAACCCTTTGACCTGTAGGTCCAAAAAATAAACTTTCGTTTGCTCTAAATAATTAAATGATATACAGTGCTTGAAAAGTTGTGATCCACCTAAATTTAAAATTCCAATAAGACTGTTCGTTTGAATTTTTTCAGTTTCAGATTTGCTCAAGAAAATAGAATATTCCAAATAGCATATAGTATAACATAAATGGCAATTTTAAGGAATACCACACTTAGAAATTTTGATATTAGGAAAAAAACACGTGCGCTGTTACAAATACAAACACTCAGAAAATTCTAATTGTGCCAAACACTTAATAGAACACAATCACCCTATGACCAGAAACAACCATATTATGTTTTTATATTTTTGCAATAATAAAGACAAATTAGACTTTAAGTTATTTTGATTAATTGATCAAAGTTACTTTCTACTGGTAAATTTAACTTTATAGAAGCCAATTAATCCCCCTGGGTGGTTCCCGTGCCCATGTATGAAATAGACATTTTGATGAATGAGCAGATCGACCTAATAAAATGGATGAAGACTAAATTTTTTAATTTCTGATTGAAACTTATCTCAAGCCAGCTGGTTACTATGACAATTTATTTATTGAAGCCTTTGATAATGATACGTAATATCAAAACGCGCCAGGCAAATATAGTTAGGTTATATTAGTGGAATCGTATGTTTTATTATGTAATATGTTAGCATGGAGTTCCATAAAGTAGATGTGAAGAAAATAAATGGTCACGATCCCTTTCGTGCTCGATCCTCCATTACATATTCCTGCACGATTCTAATTTTATACAAAATCCATACAATTTTCAATAGAATTTTTTTAATGAAATAATTTTCAAATGCCTTAGCCTTTGTAGGAATAGCTAGGGCTTGAATATACTGAAAAAGGGATGTTAGAGAAAATCAACAGATATCTAACTTAAACATGTGATTCTATCCACAGCTTCTGTAATGTGAAATACTATTATTTATTAGGTATAATAAAGTACCTACCAGTAACTGTTATTTAATATCATGTAGTAAATGGTGATTTCCTAATAGTATTTTAACAATGTTGTTCCCTTGCTTCCTAATAAAATTACGCAATGCAATGTGATTGTCAAAGTTTTTAATATTAGCAGTAATTAGTATTTAAGATAAAAATGTAAGAGCTTAATAAAGATTAGTGTTTATAACTTATTACTCATAATCATAAATTAATAGCGGATTTAAAATACTAAGGTCTCTTTAAATACTTGTAATAGTCGAAAACAAACATTATATTTAATCAGTCATATTCGAGTAGAGACGCAGCGCAATTTGAGATCCAAATATTAAATTGCAAATTTCTTATTTAACTAAACAAAACAAAGTGTAATAAAATAAAACTGCACAATATAAATTTTCAGGTTTTATTAAGAATGTAAACAAGCATTTCTTGGAGTTTATTAAGATATTTTGTAATACACATAATTAGTATAATAATTATTAACAAACAAAATAGCAGTAAACAGCTAAATAAAATATCCATTAAAGGAACTAACATTTTTTTTAATTTACTACCTACATAAAAAATATACGAAAATAATTTTATGATAAAATAAAATATAGAAAAGAAGTTTAATTATAACTTACCTAATAACCTAATATAGCTTTTTTCAAGTTTCAACTTATGAGTAAAGGAAACAAATATTTGTTGTCTCTATCATACACAGTGTTGTACATGCTAACGAACCAGTCCTCATTCATATTTCACAAGTACAAAAGAAAAGTTACTAATAAATATATTAATTAGGTAGGATATTGGTTTAATATGCATCTGATCTTGAATTAATACTGTTTTGCAAACCTGTTAGTAATCACTAGAATTTAAAAAGCTTTTTTTTGCGTAAACATAATAAATTAGTACCATAGTTTTACAATTTACTACGATTGTTACGTCATTAATTATTATTTGATTTAATTAAAAAAGTTTTTCCCTAATATTAATACAGCAAATTATAACTTCAAGTTACATATTCATACCGGCAATGTTATTAAAAATACGAAAGAAGCGTTGCACACTTTTTTATACGCTGCTGTCCTGATACTTCGCTTTGAATAAAGATGAAGCGCATTCTTGGGAGTTTTTTGTTCTTTTTCAAGATTATTGAGCCTACACTGTCTAAGTGTCTATTGTCTATACATGTACAACAAAAGGACTTTCCAGTACATGTATTTAGCAGGATAGAATACGAAATATGTATTTTGCTTCGTTAAGGAATAAAGGAATGTTTAAAAAATTTATACATAAATTGAAATTGGAATTTCTTATTAGTAGTGTCACCGATCACGGATCAGCAAGTATGATTTACGTACTTTCATGTAATAATAATTTCCCACCTGTATTTCGTGGACATCTATAAATAACACGGAAATTTAGTAAACGTGAATCAATTTTAAAAAGCTTTAAAGTTACCAACGGATTTGGGTGTTTATTAGATTACAATATTACGTGCATGAATACCTGAACAGCCCTGAAAAAATAGATATGCAAATTATCATTTGTATGCTTTTGTACTGGTTTTGCCAGATTAATATCCATGATATTAATAATATTCTATTATAAACGGCATCATCGTGTCATTGATTTCGATCAAACTTTATTCATCATTTGACCTAAATATTTCTATAAGAAGTGGGTAGTTTATTAAAAAGCAACATATAAAAAGCAATTTATATGAATTCACTTATAAGTCAACGCGCAATCATCATTGTTCAATTTTTAATAATTATAGCCTTCATGTCGTGTCGCGTCGTTATAAAGCTACTCAATGTAAGAGATAGATTGACTATTGTCGTAAACAGCAAGGTAAAACGTGATGCATGCTGTTAACCTGGTCTTACCCTACTATCAGACCTATTTTGTGACGTATTTGGTTAAAAGTTAAAAGTTAAAATCCTGGTTATTTTTTTAACCTTAATTTGTATTCTCTAAACGCAAACTTAGCGACAATCTGCTAAATATATAAATCTGCCTGTTAAAATTTAGTTGGTGCTCATTGACTGGCTACTATAAAATTTAACTTGACAATTAATTGTTAAAAATGTCATTTCTTGCTTTAAATGTGTTTTTTCAAAATGAAATAGAAAGAAGAGAACAATTGTAAGTACTATCTGATAAACGTACAGTATAAAAAATTGTTATTGTAGATTTTTTCTGAATTTCTTGTTTTTTTAGGGCCAACGTACAAGTTCAACACAGAATTCTACGAGACGCTAGTAATCTCTTTGATTTACCTGAAACAAACTTTAAAAAATTATTTCGTCTCTCAAAATTTACAGCAAGATTTCTTATTGAGGAATTATTACCTCATCTTCAGAATACGGAACGAATTTCTGCGATACCTAATCACTTATTACTAACGTTAAGTTTTTTTGGAAAAGGGTCATATCAGTTAGATGTTAGCCAAAATTATTTAGTTGGTGTTAGTCAACCATCAGTCAGTAAATCCATGAATTCTGTGATTACAGTGATAAACAATTACCTTTTAAACACGTGGATAAAATTTCCTGTTACAGCACGAAGAATAAATAATGTAAAGCGCGGGTAAAATTTCCTATGTTGTTATACATGTGGTTAAAACTTATTTTTTGTTAATATTGTTATATAGATTTATGGAGAAATTTAATTTTCCTGATATTGTGGGTGCTATTGATTGTACTCACATTGCCATAATAACACCATCAGATCCACAATATCCTGCAAGAATTTATTACAATAGAAAAAGATATACTAGTATAAATACCCAAATAGTAAGTCATATTAACATAATTCAGAAAGATGTTCTTACAAATAATAGATTGTTGCAATGAGGACTTACAGCACTATATTTCTTTAGGTATGTGATTCTGAACTGAACATTTTATCAATCAACGCGAGATTTCCCGGTTCAACCCACGATTCCGCCATTTAGGCAACATCTACTATAAAAAATGTTCCTCGAAAACAGCTTTGTGAATGGTGAAGAACACACTCATTTAACTGGTGAAAAGAAAACTTATTTATCTTTTGTGAACATAATATACATTTTTAAATTGTAGGAGATTCAGGATATCCCTTACAGCCGTGGCTACTTACTCCAGTTGAGGGGGCTGGAGAAGGTACTCCTGAGGCACAGTACAATGCAAGACATGTCAGAGCAAGGAACTGCATTGAACGCTTGAATGGCGCTTTAAAAAGTAGATTTCGCTGCATTTTAAAACATCGCGTTCGTCATTATCATCCTGTCAAAGCGGCCAGGATCATTTATGCTTGTGCCATATTGCATAATATGACAATTCATTTTTATGATGAACCTCCTGAGGATGATGACAACGAAAATGACGATGATAATGATGTTCAAGATTTTCCACCAAATGCCGACAACAATTGGTTGAATGAAGGACAAAGAATAAGAAATAATTTTATTAATAATTTGTTCAACAATTAGAAATTAAAATGATATTATTGTGAAAATTTACTGCTTAATAACTTTATAGCATCAGCAAGTTGTAAGAAAGAATTGCTTAATTTATCTATGGATATATTCGTATTTCCTGGAACCGAACATTGCTTATCAACCATTTCTCTCCATGGGTTCTTTTTGTTAGCAATTCGCTGTCTTTTTTTAATTGCAGAACTTGCACGGGTGAATGATACGGGTGGTTGAGAAGTTTCAGTGAAGAATAATGATTTCTCCGGGCTCTCCTGTGATGGATTGTCGTTGGAAATATCATTACATCCTTCAAATGAAAATTCCATCTGAAAGCAAATATATCTTTATTATTTCCACTTATTGTTACGCGTTTGTCACTTACCTAATCTGTATTTTCTTGTTTTTCTTCTAACTGCCCAATACCGACTTCCGGTATTTCTGCTGAACCTTCAACGCTTATTACGTTAATGGCGCTATATATATTTTGTTTGTTTCACCGAGGTCTTTTACATCTCCACCTCCACTTGTTTTTTTTT